>JAPQRN010000007.1:11519282-11548938 GCA_037367275.1 Coranthus polyacanthus
CGGGGGGGCTGGAGCCGATCCCAGCCGACATTGGGCGAAGGCGGGGTACACCCTGGACAGGTCGCCAGGTCATCGCACGGCTGTGCTTTTTAGTTTGAGACTTTATCATCAATAAGAAAACCCTTGTAAGGATTTGATCACATTCAAGTATAACTGCTAATCATATTTGGGAAGCTAGCAGCAAATTAAAAATGTGAATTTGCGAACTTAGTAGCAAAGCTGCTGCAGTGACAGTAAACTTGTGAGCAAAACAGACTTAATTGAATTTCTACCGACCTTTTTCAATCTTTCCATAGTGATACTATTGTGTCTTGCCTCCTTTTGCAGTTTTAGGATCTGTCTTTGAAAATACTTGGACATAGTGGCTGGTTTCAGTTCCCCAGGCTTCAATCAAGCTGCCAGCCGAGTCTGAGATTATCATGAAAGACAATCAAACACGCGAGGCAAATAAAACACCCAGTTGGAGAGCAGTTCATAGTCCCCCTCTTGATTTATCATGCAGTAAAACAAATAATTTACACATTCACCACAGGAGGTCATTGCCATGGAATGCACTTCTGGCTGAGCTTGACGTGTTTTTGTCCTCTGCGTGCTTTTTTTTTTTGTTTTGTTTGATGGCTGTTTGTTCATTTTGTCAGAAGATAAAATAACACACATTACCATAACAGGCATAGGAGGTGGTGCAAATATTTTTATTGGGCTCCCTCCTGCCCTGTATAAACACATGCATATTACCACATTCGCTGTGTAAATATTGGCGAGGATATCTATCATACTGCAAACAATTACAAAAATGACTCATAGTTACAGCCCTGTACTACATCACATATTATTCTGTATACTATACAGCACAGAGGATAGATTGATACATATCTGCTGCTGTCCATGGTCCTGTACATGACACGTAGGTGATTAAAACTGATTATACAAAATGTACCATGACATAAGTGACTTAACAGCATTTAAAAGCTCAGTGACTAATGTGTTTGCTTAAAACCAGTCCATGCATCAACTAGGAATGTACAATAATCTTATTAAATGTCACCCTATAATTCATCATCTGAGCCGCTAACATCCCTGACCACCTGTCTGTATCCGCTTTTGTGGAATATAGTTTATTCATAAATGGATGAATTGCTCTCTTCATGTCACACAAGAGAGTGAGCTTCTAAAACTTGTCCTCCTACCTAATCCCATCCTTTGATTGTCAGAATTATTGCTTATTCACATCTCACAAGTAAAGCTGACAAGCATTGTACGTACTCACACACAGGACTTTGGGTTAATTAATGTTCCTCGTCTTTTTTCCTCTCTCTCTCTCTCTCATGTTTTTTTTTCTCTGAGATTTCAAAGGCATCACTCCTCCCCACTCTTCCCTTTAAGCTTAACAAAGCCGATCCATTAATCCTTTCTACATACTAATTACTTGATCTGTTATGGCTCTAGGTTTTCAACAGACAAAAGGCATTTGGACAGAAAACTCAAACCAAACATTTCAAAATCTGCAGCGCTATTATTATTTTAGAACAGATCATTTTCTCAGATATTCTCAAGCAGTCAGAAGATCGATGCAGTGCGACAGGATGATAGTATCACACATTTGAGAAGATGGCAGTGTGTCTGTAACCCCCTTTGTGTGCTCAAATTAAACACAGTGTGAAGGTAAATTTCAGACATTTGATACAAATCACCTAATGCATCATCATGACACTTTTATTAATGTACCTGAAAACATTTAATTATTTTCATTTGTTTGTGATAGATTCACAAGAAACAGTCATAGAAACACACGCAAAAATAGGATTGGGGACTTCTCCAAAAAAAGATAGCATGGTGTTTTCTCCTGCTCCACACTGGCTCCTTTGTACTGAACCCAGCTTTGACATCAACTGGGTCAAACATGAGGGAGGGAGGGAAGGAGGGCAGCAGCTGGACCCGACCGTCAATGTCACCCTTGTTAGTCAACTTCATCAATGTCAGTCACTGGCATTTCGATTTATTTCACTCTTTTGTCTGTGCATACTTCTTATCTCTTTGTGTGTTTCTAAAGATGTTCCTCTGAGACACTCAGACATGCTAATTACATGTATCATGCTTACATGAGACGTGTGGTGTGTGCAGAGTGCCGACATATGCACAAATGATCCCATGTGTTGAAAATGAATGTAAAGCCATGCCTCCGAACTCAATAATCAATAATAAGTTAAAGCATTCTGATTTCTAAATAGTTGTGTTCGTTTATTCGCATTGTGCATACAAACTTAAAGAAAAGTATTTTTAAATGTGATGTAAATTATTTTCAATTGGTCTTAGTGTGCAAACTGTTTCATATGTTTGCTGATAATCAAATGTGCATGTAGGTAAAACTTCCATATACTGTTTATTTAATTATTCACATATTTAAGTGTAGGTTCTAAGAAGTATAACAGCTAAAACGCAGCACATACCACCAAAGAGCAGAAATAAAGTTCATATTGGAATTTGTGACCTGCTCTCTTTGTCCAGTCCTAAACCCATTGCTCCATAAATAATGACTGGCAGCTGAAATAGGACTTTGTGACTTTAAGATGTGACTCGGGGAGATGTGGTCTATCTATTGTTGATGAGACAAAAGCGCGAGTCAGATTCATATAGGGGTGGCGGGGAATAACTTCTCATATCCTCATATCACAGTCACAAAGCCACCCAGCAAAACTCCAATAACCCCGCACTTCTTTCTGGACATGGGTGAGTGCACAGAATTTTTAATAACTCTTATCATCTATTATTAATGTGATTTGAAAATGTGAATCTCAATAACTACTAATGTAGTCTTTAATATGTCCTTTCTGTCCTTAGACATCATGTTGACCTTGTTCACTGTGGGCAAGATATAGTGTGCAGCTAATGCAAATTTTTCCTGTATTCTGATCAATCAAAAATATTGTGCTTGATATTTACCTGACTTATGATGGGTTCACTCTTTGGCCTTCTTCCTAATATGTAATATGATCTAAACATATTATAAAGATTTCAGAAAATGGCATTAACTCAGCCAGGACTATTTTATGTAAACACACATCTAACCCCTTTTTAACTATGAAGTAGTCTGAAATCAGAGTTGGATGACAGAGATGGACAGCAGCTCTCGTCACGCCAAGGCCATGCAAGGTCACTCATGTGAAAGAGGTCAGATACTCCCACATGTGTCAGAGGAATAAATTAAACACTTTCCATGGGAACTGTGGACCCAAACAACTTTTAATGCATATTTTATTGTCACTCAGAAAAACTTTTTTACTGACTTGGACACATATATATTTGAAATCTTGATTGATCCGTCATCCCATCTGTACTGTACTACTGTAAATGCACTTTTTACAAATTTGAACAGTGGATATAATGTTGTAACCACTGCTAACCACTGCAGGACGCAGCTGAAGCGTAGGCGTCTGTAGGCACTAACATTTTTGGGACTCTAACACTCTTCCTGATGTTACTATTAATACTTTGGCAGCAGTTTGTTCACTCACAGCCTCTTTTCCTTCAACTAAAATCCTCCTTGTAAAATTATCAGAACATTTGATCTCTTTTAGATATTTTAGGCAATGAAGGCGTGCTCTAAAAATTTTGAATTGGTTGTTGTTGTTGTTCTGAAGATATTCAAATTACTACTCTCGCTCATTATGCTTCCACCCACTCTGACCAGTTGAACCCAGCCCCCACCAGCATCGACACTCAGTGCCAGGGTACCAGTCTCAGCCAGCTGTGGATGGATGATGGCCTGAGTAGTGACATTTGCGGTGGTGTTGAGACTGTCCTGGTGACCTCTCAGCTACTACTTACTATTGTGTGTGTGTGTGTGTGTGTGTGTGTGTGTGTGTGTGTGTGTGTGTGCGTGTGTATTATGGCACTATTGTCTTTGTTTGTTTGACATCGCTGCCCTTTGTTCCTCCACTGGCAAAGACAATAGATATTGTATTTGCTTCCACAAAGACAAGCTCTTTCCTCACGCTGCTGTAGCCAATATTTCACCACCATCACTCATTTGCCCGGTGACGCCTGTGACTGCCGGAGAAAGAGGGTTGGACCAGAATTAGTAGGGGCTGGGCTGCGAGGTGTTGGTTCAAGCAGTGAAGCTTTCTCATACAGATGAAATCAGGGAAGAGAGGGATATTTTACAGTAGGAATACCGTGTAGGCAGAACAGTACATCACTGGTTGGCACTGGGATCTTTCTTGTTGTGGAGTACAGGATCAGAAGCAGCAAATGTTTCCGGTCAGGCAGCCTTGGCTTTGCAAAGCCTTAGGTGCTTTTCCTCTATCCCATTTCTGCCAATGCATTTATTAACACTGTGGATATTTGCTACCTGCTTCAACAGCACCGCTTACACTGAGAGACATGCATGAGTTTGTCGTGAAGTCTATAGTTTGGACGCTTTATTGGGAATCACTGCTTGAACTCTTGTTTGTCAGTGCTGTCTAATTTTTTTTTCTGTTGCTGTCTTGCCTGTTGGTGGGAGTTTGGTGTTTGCTGATGGATTTGCACACAGAGCGAGGCCTTTTCCATAGCTCCCCTACTGGGTGAAAGAGTTACCCAGTTTAGATGTGTTGTGTGGTTATATGTGCGGTGTGTGCCGCCTGTGTGCTGATTTATTATGCCCCCTCAGGTTGTTATGATTGCTGTATCCGGTGCATTGGGGCAGTGCCCTACCCATCCTTGGTGGCCACCTTGCTGTGCTACGCCGGCATGGCATTATTTTGTGGCTGTGGGCACGAAGCACTGGCCCAGACCGAAGTCCTCGTCGAGACTTACTTCGCCCGCAATGTTCAGGACTATGTGGTCTTGGCCTCATTGTGAGTGATGCTCTGATAAATTCTCTTCTACAGTGAGTTTTTAATTTATTTTAGTATCTGACTGACTTCTCCATGTGACTTTCCCAGTATCAAGTACTTCCAGTATGTTATCTATGGCCTGGCATCATTTTTCTTCCTCTATGGCATTCTGCTTCTGGCTGAGGGTTTCTACACCACCAGTGCAGTCAAGCAAACTTTTGGTGAATTCAGGAGCACCCAATGTGGCCGCTGCCTCAGCCTGACGGTGAGAACAGGGAGGGTGAAGGAGGGACGAGAGAGGGAGGGGAAATATGACGTCAAGTCATAGTTAAGATGCTGAATGCAGGCTTGTTTTAGCATCTAAGCTCAGCAAAATACTCTTTGTTTCTGCATATTTTATACAGAATCGTGAATTATGGTTGATAGCTGTTTTAATGACACCATATTTATCAAACACAAACCTGAGCTTCTCCAGTATGTGACCTCTGTTTCTTTCAACAGTTTATCATAGTGACGTACATCTTGGCCTTCATCTGGCTGGCAGTGTTTGCCTTTACTGCTATCCCAGTCTACTTCTTGTTCAACATGGAGCAGACCTGTCACACCATCAACATCTTGGCTGAAACGACACCCAGCATTAATCAACATGGCTGGATTTGCATGGACGCCAGGCAGTATGGTACGTTGTTCTTGTAATGACTGGCTGTGTGTCCACCTGATGAAAATACTAATGTGTCACTGAAGACAATGAATTAATCATAGTGGAGTGGATGCAAATCTGGTGTTTAAATTAGTTATGAAATGCTGAAGACACCTACCCATTTATCTTAAATTCTTACCTGCTGTTTATCTGATGTGCTGGATGAGCAGAAACAGGGAAATAACTTGGAAATGGTCGTCATAACTCATCATGATTCAGCAGAGGTAATCACTTACGTCATGTCTTCATTTAAGGTCTGCTCCCTTGGAACGCAATGCCGGGCAAATCATGTGGAATGACCTTGGCATCTATTTGCAAAACCAGTGAAGTAAGTTGATTAATTCACAGTTGCATTCAGTATTCCTCGTCATCATCTTCACACTGAAGTCAGTAAATAGAATCAGTGTAAAATCTGATCTGACTGTGGCTGGCATTAAATATACAATGGGCGTGTCAGTGAGTACTTTTCCTGTGTATGTATGTGGTTGTAATTGATGAAGCAAGACAGTGATTTACCATAAACATTACATGACATCACATATATATATAAATATATATATACATGCAATGCTACAGTGAACACAAAAACAGGGGAAAAACTCAAATTAGAGCCATTTCTTTAATATATGTAATATTTTGTAACTAATGAATAATGCTGTGACTGTATTTATGTTTTTTAGTTCTACATCACCTATGACTTGTACATAGCTGCATTTGCTGGAGCTGGGGTCACTCTTCTATCACTGGTGAGCTATTGTATATTTTGTAATTTGACTTGTTTAAAACATGACAGCTCAAAAAAGCAAAACAACATCTTTCACTTAGTTCTATGATTTATAGTATTGCAGATAGCTGTGGTTGCATCAGGGCCTTGTTTTGACAGATGTGTGTCTAAGGTTTTCCGCCTCCATCTCAATAAATATTAAACACTTTTTTTTTTTTCAATAGGTCACATTTTAGTGCCATGTTCTTTTTTGATTTGGTGTCGCAGCTGAAATTAAAGAGCAACTAAAACCAAAGTATCGTGTGTAGAAAAACATATAATGCATGTGAAAAATGCATCCTTCCATCTCCCTTTGCAGTTTCTGTATCTGGTTGCCACCACCTACAACTATGCAGTCTTGCGGTTTCTGGGCAGGAAAGGTATCCGTTAAGTACAACACCAACCCCAACATCTGGCCATGAGATGGACAGTCAGCATATGCAACACTGATTTCCATTCATCCTCTGTGACACAACAACTTTCAAACATGGATCACCTGCTATATTTGTTTAAAACGTGTCCAATAACAGACAAAGGTTCCTCATAATTGTTTTGTATGAACAACAGAGAGAGATAAAGGCAATTTATTCCCAGCATCAAGCTCTGGCCTTCTCGTCAAACCCTCCTCTCAGATGATTCTCTTTGTGTCGTTGTTCACTTTCCTCCTGTAGGTTGTATCTCTCATTTTATCCTCTTTGTAAAGCTTCTTTGGTACTGATTTTGTTCTCAGACTGCGATGTATGACATTTCATGAATAATTAAGAGCCATGACAGCACGCCTTGCAAATTATAACTGCATGCATTCTGTTCAGTGTTTACTGATGCATATATTGGTTCTCAATGTGATTATGCTGCTGCCTCATTATCACCATCTTGTGTATCAACATTGTGTGAACTAAAGGAAGTGAAGCTGAATGTACCAAAGTTTTCTGCAAGAGTTAGGAGTAATGAGCTTTTCACTTACAATGCATGAACTCTAGTATGTACTGCATTTACTTATATTGCATTTTGCTTTGTTTAAATACCACTGTGTGGGGGGAAAACAAAGATTTGTATCCATTTTCCTGGAAGTGTCTCAGTTCCTTCTAAAAAAATAAGCTGATTTGTGTTGCAGACTTGTTCATTCTTCTAATAGTGACTTGCTTCTTGATGACTCATGTTTATTGTGTAACCCCCACTATTTAATGAGCTGGGTTGTGTTGTGTGAGCCCTTTTAATAAAGCCGAATAAAACATTTAATTTCATGGCATTCAATTGGGATTTTATTTGAACACATTTGTAATCATGACTCACTGCTGTATGTGCTAAAAATAACGTTTCAGGGAAATTGATTAAAAAAGCAAAGCATACAATAGTTAAGTCAACAGTGGTGAGTTTCACAGTCCAAATAACAACAAACAACAAAAAATTAATAGCAGTATGATCATCTGTGAATAGGTATTTTAGTCAGGCCAGTTAGGCTGCAGATTTAGGAGGTTTTTGCATTGCAGCCGTCACAGTGGATCACTTCTTTGTATAGGTACATGGGAGTACACAGATCTCCAAGGACCTTTCCACACACACCACACTGTAATTGTAAAAAAGCAAACAAAAAACACTCAGGATTAATGGCAGGCAAAAAATGCTCACGGTAATCCCTGTATATTATTTTATTATATAGCATATTATCTAATAGAAAAAAAAATTGAACAAACCTTCAAACAGTCAGAGTGGAGCGTCAGTGGAGGATGACTAACTGTGATTAGGACGTTTCCAATTCTTTGGTTACAGAGTGAACAAACTTTTTCATCCCTGAAGCAGAAAGACATTTCTTAGGGAATAGTCACTATTGTGAAATGTATTGATCACTGGGTGTTATATGTGTTCTGCAACTTTTCTTTTTTCATTAACATAATGTTTTAACTTCCAAATTGCGCTGTCTGAAAAGTAACACATCTCAAACCCACCTGGTCAGAGTTTGCGTGGGTCCTTGCTTCTCTTCAGGCTTTTCAAACGTTTTAGTGCTACAAAGAAAAAACATCAGCAAACCATCAGATGCACTTTACCTGGGGAAAGTAAAAGCATATGGATGTGAATAATAAATGAATAAAAGTGAATAAAAGCTTACTCACATGCTGGCATCATTAGGCCCTTGTTCCACTTTTGAGTCCTCTTTACTGGATTGTTTTGGATCTCTTACACATTCAGCTTCAGCTGTGGGTGCCTCATCTAATGCATCTGTCAGTTTAATGGCTCTTTCATCTAACTTGCTCTGCACAGCATCAGCATTTGATGTTGGCATAGGTTCAAGAGCATCTTCGATTTTTAACTCCAAGACCTCCTGCTGTGCTTCATCAGTCACGGCAGGGGTCTCAGGTGAGGACTCTACCACAGCCTCAGTTGCAGCTTCAACAGCTTCTGCTAAAACCTCTCCTGCAGGACATCTCTCATAACTCATCTCAACAGCAGGTACAATAGGTGATTGGGAGACGCGTTCTGCTACTGAGTCAGGACCTGATTCCACACTGTGTTGAACACCTCCATCTTTTCCCGGTGCTGCATTATTCTCAGCAGGTGTCTCAGGTAGAGACTGCACCAGAGCCTCAGCTGGAGCTTCAACAGTTTCAACTACAACTACAGCAGCAGCAGCAGGTTGATTAGGAGATTCTGACACAGAATTTTCCTGTAAGTCAGAGGTTAGTTTCACACTGTCTGGACAAGAAGCTTCCTGTCTCTGTGCAACATCAGTGACAGCAGGGATCTCGACTTCAGCTTTATCTGTTTCTGCTCCAGCCTGTCCTGTAGGACATCCCTCACTACTCCCTTGTACAGAAGGTTGTTCAGAAGATTGAGTAAGAGATTCAGATACAGGTTCTAGTGAGTCAGGACCTTGATCCACAATGTATTGGGAATCACCATCATCTGGTGCAACATCAGTCACAGCAGGCATTTCAGATGAAGACTCCACCACAGCTGCAGCTGCAGTAACCACTTCAACACTTTCTCCAACAGCCTGACTTGAAGGACGTACCTCTGCTAATGATTCAGGGTCTGATTCCACATGGCCTTGGGGAACTGCATCTTCTGTTGCCATATTAATCACAGCAGGTGTCTCAATTGAAGACTGCACCTCAACTTCAACAAAAGCTTCAACACTTTCCACAGCTGTCTCTCCTGAAGGACATTTCTCACACTTTTCCTCTGCAGCAGTTTCACTGCCAGATTCTAACACAGTATTTGCCTGTAATTCAGAGGACAGTTTCACAGTGTCTGAACAAAATGATCCTACTTCAACAGCTTCTCCAACAGACAGTCCTGAAGGACGTGTCTCACTTTTCCCCTCAGCAGCAGGTTTAATAGGTGATTGGGATACACTGCCTGCTAATGAAACAGGGCTTGGTTCCACACCGTTCTGGACAGCTGTATTTTTTCCTGGTGCTGCGTTATTTACAACAGGTGTCTCAGGTGAAGGCTGCACCTCAGCTCCAGCTTTAACTGTTCCTGTCCCATTTTCATCAGCAGATTGAGCAGTGGATACTAATACACAAGGTACTAATAAGGCAGGGCCTGGTTCCACACTGCCATGGAGAACTGCACCTTCTGGCACAACATCAGTCACAGCACAGATCTCCGAGGAAGACTGAACCTCAGCTTCAACTTCAGCTGTTTCTGCTGCAATCTGTCCTGTAGGAGATCCTGTAGAAGACATTTGAACCCCAGGTTCACCAGGAGATTTGGATACACATTCTGCAAATTCCACACTGCCTTGGACAGTTGCATCTTTTCCTGGTGCAGCATCAGTCACAGCAGGGGTCTCAGGTGAAGACTCCACCTCAACATCAGCTGCAGCTTCAACAGTTTCAGCTACAACCAGTGCTAGAGAACATTTCTCACTACTGCTGTCTGCAGTAGTCTCAGACAAAAGTGGAATAGGAGATGTTAATAGAGAATTTTCTTGTAAGTCAGAGGACAGTTTCACACTGTCTGGACAAGAAGCCTCCTCCCCCTGTGCCACATCAGTCTCAACGGTTATGTCTGCCGAGGACTGTACTGCAACCTCAGTTTCAGTTTTAACTGTTTCTGCTCCAGTCTGTCCTGTAGGACATTCCTCACTATTCCCTTGGGCAGAAGCCTGTTCAACAGACTGAGTTGGAGATTCAGATACAGGTTTTACTGAGCCTGCTTGGGGAACACCATCCTCTCCAGTTGCATCAGTCACCGTAGGCATCTCAAGTGAATACTCCACTACAACCTTCACTTCATCTTTAACTGTTTCTGCTGCAATCTGTTTAATAGGACATTCTTCACTACTCCCTTGTGCATCAGCAGTTTGAGGAGGAGATCTGGATAGAGATTCTGCGATTAAATCAGGGACTTCTTTCACACTGACTTGTGGAACAGCCTCTTCTTCTGATGCAGTGTTAGTCACATTAATGGTCTCAGGCAATGACTCCACCACTGCATCGGCTACAGTTTCTACAGTTTCTGTGCCTTCTCTTTGAAAACATCCTTCACAGGTCCCTTTTGCAGGTTGCATAGCTGCGTTTTGCAAACTTGTCACATTTGCTGGATCAGTTTCAGTTTCCGAATGTCTTTTTTCAGGTTTCTGTTCCCCTGTGGGCACAGCAGAGACTTCAGCAGCGTCTTTATCTTGTTCTGTTCTCGTCTCAGCTGATGTTTCTACCATAAGAACTTTCACATTAACACCTGCAGAGACTTCTGCAGCCCCCTCATTGTGTTCTTCTTTTGATATGTCAACTGTTTTATCCATATACTCTTCCTTTTTTTCCATAGTTGTGTTGGCCTTTGGTTGATCATTTTGCTGAACTGGAGACACTGCCTCTGATTTTTCGTTTGTTAAAGAAACGTCTGCATAACCACTTTGAAGCAGTTTTTCAGTAGGGGTATGGGGCCTGTAACAGAGGAAGAAATGTTTTCCCAACTATAAACACATATGAAGGAAAAACTCATGCATTTAGAATTTTTACATTTCATTTTGCAGTTACAGTAAGTAGAGAGAGATTTCCTCAGACACTAACTTGGTTTTGTCTCCAGTCTCCACTGTCGATGCCTCAGGCTGAGCATCTTTTTGAGATGGAATAACGTCAGTCTTTGCATCTTTACCTGAGACACTGAAACAAAAAAAACAATTAACTAACAAAATACATACACCGATAAACAATTAATATGTAGTAAGGTTGACTGAAACGTATTAAGCAAAATGCATATCTCTCATATATTTGCTTCAGGGCATGGTGTGCATACACTTCAGATGGGTTGAACTGGGCCTTTTGGGAAGGAGAACTTGGTGGAAGAGTTGTTGGTCTACAGGGTAAAAACACACCTTGAAAAAAATCTTTGCAGCATTTGTAAGTTCTAACTTTTCATAATTTGCTTATTTACAAATATGATGAGATGTCATAGGAAAAGATTGGCAGATTCAGAGTATTTTAGTAATATTATGACTTATTTTACATGCGTTCAAGGTTTATTTACAACATATATAAAAATATTTGAACACAGAAAGTCCAAGTTAATCAAAAAATTGTACTCACCACTAAGTACAACATTAAAATACAAAAAGGCTAAGTGGTTGATGAAGCAGTGGCAAATAAAGCATGAAATGTCAACACAATGTTTGTTAACAATATAAATATCACCAAACATAAAAATGAGATGAGGAGGTAGGAACATCTGATTACTACTAGCTGCATACATAGTCAAATTACTGTATGCCTGCAATGCCAAGCAAAACATCCTGCTTCTGATCAATCGATCTTGTAAATACAGGTCTACATCATATGTTAAAATCACAATCTGTAACGGTAAACGGGAAAGTCCCAAGTAAAATATTATGGTCCATTTGAAGCTACTTTCCAAAAGGGTAATATATAGCTTTATATCAAGAGTGAAGTTGCCATATATGTTACCTATAAAATGATAAATTATCATCACATGCATACATCCTCTGGATATATGAAGAGTTTATAATATAAATTAAATGTGTACATGTACATATGTAAAATATATTTTACATGGAATAGACATACTATATATATATATACCAGCATATAAAAATGTTCAAAATGGTTTCATAAAGTTTGTATATGTTACTTTTACTTTTAGAATCCCACTTTTATTTTTTTTATATATTTTCCAAAACAAACTTTTACTTTGAAGAGACGGTGAGTGAACTTCCGTGTTTGTTCCGCTGTCTCGTCTCTTTAGTTTCATGCTAGTGAGGAAAATGTTGGGTTCTGTGAAAGCCTAACCGCGTGATTTCAACAGTAGAGAGCAGACCGCCTCCCGGTGTGTTAAAGTGTAGTGTTTTCACAAAAAACGACAGGCTTGTGCGTGACTTGTAGTTTACAAAGTGCAGCCCCACGCGTGGTTTCACGGCAACAGCCAACTGACGCTGGACACTGGAGTTGTTTTCTGGACCCACTGAACACTGTAGGACGACTTCCCACGGAGAGTAAGTCAGCTGGTTTCTACAGCAGGTTTCCCTGAGCATGAAGATAGCCGGGACAGTAACTGAGTTCTTCGTGTTTCAGCTTATCTCATTAAAATAGTCCATTTGTGAACGTTAAATTAGCTAGCTTCCGATTCACGAGTTGAACGGGAAAATTAAGGAAACCTTAAGGCTAACACGTCTTGGATGATGAACTGTGACACTGCTGGCGAATGTACTGGACCAGCCTGAAGATACTTCAAAGAAACCTGTATTAGATTTACACCAGGGTGAAGATTAATACACTGACATATGCATAACATTAAACTATTTCAGGCTTAATGAGACAAATGCAAGGGTTTTTTAACGGTCTACGGATAGACCTGTATTTAAGGAGGCTTTATTGAGAAATTAAAGCCTTTTATGTTTTCACAGATATAATTAAGGTTTAAATTATGTAAGAACGGATCAAAGACAGAAAAATGGTCTTAAATAGTCTTATGTTCCTTGTAATAATGCGGTAGGTGCTTTTTTTAAAATCCCCTCCAGCTCCAATGTCTTGTGCTATGCCTATAAACAACAACAAATAGAAAAGCCATCTTGTCAAACAAATATTAAATCTGAATGAGGGTGTGATGAAATCTCTCCACCAGTCAGGAAAAGGAGGTATTTTCTGTCTGTTACTGATTGCTGGCAAGAGGAAATTGTTTTGAAAAAAACTGGCCTGTGAAAGGTGCATCATCATGCTGAAGGTTCTCTGCAAAGTTTTTCTGTTATGTGATGTGGTATCTTTGTTGTGTTGAAGTTTTCCTGCTCTTGTGTTATGTAATAGTGTGATTTGATATTATTTATGCTTCACGTGTGTCCTTTGCAATTCCAGGGGGAAAAAATGCCATCAAGAAATCATCTTGATAAAATTGGAAGAAAGAAGAAAAAGAAATGGACAGAGGAAGCCATGGAACGTGCGCTGACCGAGGTGAAGTCAGGGCGGTGCACAGTGCGGCAGGCCGCCAAGGAGTTTGGAGTCCCTAAATCTTCACTGGGCGACAGAGTCAGTGGGCGGGTGACACCTGGGAGTCGCAGCGGGCCAGCTCAGCTTATAACCTCTGCAGACGAGGAGCTGCTGGTGGAGTTCTCCTTATACATGTCCAGGCATGGATTCCCACTTACAAAGCAACAGCTGGTGTCTTTCGCCTCATCGATTTATAAGCGGCAGCACCGGAGGGTGGCCTTTTCCAAATTAGGCCAGACCTGGTGGCTGAATTTTAGAAAACGGCAAGAAAAGAACATTAAGATTCAGCCGGCGGAGAGTGTTGTCCGTGGGAGGACAGTGTGTGTGAGGAAAGAAGCGGTGGATCAGTTTTTTCATTTACTGAACACGGTCATGAACACACATGGGTTCAGGGACAAACCGCACCAAATCTTCAACTGCAGTGAGACGAGTTTTCAGCTGGGCAGGAAGAGGATGACTGTCCCTAAATCCGCCAGTCTGGGATACAAGCCAGTGCCGGGCGGCAGGGACCACATCTCTGTCCTGGCGTGTTTTAGCGCAGCTGGTGAGGGCATTCCCCCGTTCGTTATCTACTCAAAGGCCTATCCAGGGGGTGTGTGTTATAAGACCCAGGGGCCGCCCGGTGCCCTCTATGGATGGTCGGACTCGGGTTGTGTCAACTCTGAACTCTTCAAGAAGTGGTTTCTCAAACACTTCCTTGTTCATGCACCTAAGGAACGCCCACTGCTGCTGATTTTTGACGGACACAAGTCACCTGTGAATCTGGAGGTGGTGGAAGCCGCCCGCAAGGAGGACGTCATACTTTTGTGCCTTCCGCCTCATTGCTCGCACATCCTGCAGCCGCTTGATGTGGGACTGTTTGTGCTCCTAAAGCAACGTTTCGCAGCACTGATAGGTGAGGGTTGTACCAGTGATACTCACTTTGCAGTCAGCAAAAAGGAGTTCTCAGGTGTGTTTAAGGGCACGTATCAGGTTGCAAAGGAGGAGGAGGGTGTCAGGATTGTTAAGGAAGGTTTTAGGAATTGTGGCATCTACCCGCTGAACCACTTTGCAGTTAATGAGGCCCATTTAATGCCGTCGCACAGCATGGATCCAGCAGCTGGATCCACTGTAGGAGACTTGACAGAGGCTGGACCCTCCTCTTAGCTCATCACTACACAAAACAATAAGCCAACCTTTTAAGAAAACCTGATCTGAATGAATAGAAACAGTTTTCATTGAAATACTGAATGGGTTTACACTCCTGCTTGTGTATGTTGTGTCACCTCCCCCAAACTCCCCGCAGCGCTCTGTTTGTCAGCTGGCCAGAAAGAGGCAGTGTGCTAATATTAATTACTTGCCAACACTGCTTTGTTATTGTAAACAAGGCTGTATATCTAATCTGAATGCTGTACAGCAGGGACCAGCAAAGGATGCTAAAATAAATAGGATGATTAAAAATGATTAAATACAAGCAAGATTCCATTTTTTTTCCTTTTGATTGTGGCTTTTTTTCCTTTGTAGAATAATAGATAATTAGGTTAGATGCTCTTTTTTTTTTAAGAAGACGTAAGCAGAAACTGTTGGAAAGAGTCACATCAATAAAACTTCAGCTGCATCTGTGGTTTTTCTTCTTTTTTCAGTGGCCAGCCACAACACAATTTTAATTTATTCAAAGGTTTAATTTTTAATGCTAATGGACAGTCAAAAAGGCTGTGCACTATTAATCTATTGACACACTGAAATAGGAAACAGATTCACGTTATCATCCTAAACATGTTGGCAAATACACTAAACATATTCAAAACTTCGCATCATAATAAATGTAGAAATACTGTAGTATATTGTGAAGATGCTGGTTTTAACATTTATTTCTTTTTGACTTAAACTTTGGAGAATATTTTTCCCTTTTTAATGAAGAGCCACTCGTAAAACTAATTAAAGTTGAGTCATTTTAAAACCTGAAAAATTAGAGAATGTGTTTTTCAGTAGATAGAAGGGAAGCCTTCAGGTTCAGTTGCTCTTGTGAGTGTTATTCCAGTTATGCCCGTAAATAGTTTTGAAAGGAATTTGCATATGCATTGTTTAAAATGCCTAAAGGCTGTTGAGAAACGTGTAATATTTCCTGTTCGTGTAGGAAGTACCCTTAAGTCTGATCTCAGGGAGAGAATGCAGCTATAGATAAGCAATAGATCGACAATATGTTGCTGCACAAATGTGTCTATAAGCTTAATAATTTACCAAAGGGATTTTACTGCCTCTGTGTGTGTTTCATGTACATGTGTGTGAGTCAAGTGATGTAATATCAGTGCAACAATACCCGCGATGGGAACACTACTGTATGTATAGATAATATTCATGTATATACGGTGACTGTTAGGAGATAAATCTGACTTAAATAAATAACAATTCATGCACTCAAGACTTTGTCATTTAAAAAGATGTATTATTCTGAATTTTACCGTCACTAAACATTCATGAAAGGGTTGAGACGAGTCGATTTGCAGGTGTTGCAGCAGCAGCTTTTTGTCTCGAGGGGAAAACTCATGGATCGGTTAAATCACAGGTCAGCCTCCAGCATACTTTAGGTCTTTAAGAATGCAGTAGAGCTGCCCTACAGTTAAGTTAATGTTTATGTATGGCAGTATCACAGATGGTAATTTGTGCCTGAAGGCTTTATGCATTTTTTAGTAATTATTCACTGACACCAAAGAATCAACAGTCAATTTCAGTTTGACTTGCAGAAGTGCCACCATATTAACTTAAGCAACACATTATTTTAAAAAAGATCTCCAAATGGGATATGGATAATTCATGTGTATTTTGTAGCCTATTAATTGATATTCACATCAATTTAACAGAGCATGAGATAAGATTAGTAACTTAGTGAGTACTTCACCTGATCTCATTTTTTATATCACAATCTTTGCTTTGCTTTTGCAGAACTAAAAAAAGTACGCTCACATTATGGTTGTATTTGTACACATAGCTCACAAACCTACCAGGGCCGCAACTAATAATTATGTTCATTATCAATTTGCAGTATTTGTTGATTATTTTCGTGATTAATCAATTCATTTTTTGATCCAGAAAATGCTGAAAAAGTGTTTCCCAAAGCCAAAGATGACACCTTCAAATGTCTTGTCTGGGCTGCAGTTCAAAAGATATTCAGTGTGTCACAGAGGAGGAAAGAAACCAGAAAATACTCACATTTAAGAAGCTGCAATCAGAGAATTTACATTTTTATTCTTAAAATACCACTCCAACCGATTGTTAAGAGTTCTAAAACCAACATATTCATTAATATACATGTTTTTTTTTAATCATTTCATATCATGTCTAAATAGCACTTACTCAAATTTGTGGGCTGTGGAGAGGACGTATGAGTTCTGTCTGACCAGAGGAGGTTCGGTCTCCGCAGGACACTCCGCACTGTGAGACATTAGAAGTTGTGAACGTGGGCGGTGTGAAAGCATGTCAGATGCAGGAAAACCGGATGCAGCATCCAAATCAGATGAAAACAGAACACTTTTGATCACAGAGTGTCGTTTCTCTGTACCTTTCTCTGCCTCTCTCTGCCTGTTCCGATTTGTGGATCCAGCTGGAGTCGTTCTTCAGTGAGGTCCGGACCCGGGTGATTTGAAACACCTGGTCTCTGTCAGTGTCTACACACACACACACAACGTACGTCAATATGGGCACCTGCAAACTTTACTTTGACATAAATTTGAAATCTTGGTTTTAAATGTACTCACCTTGCGACATAATTTTTTCTTCAAATTTCCAACCTTTTCAAAAGATTTAAAGAAGAGTTTAAATTTAGTCCGGGTTTATTTCATACAAATAAATGAAAATGAAGAGTTGTCACTGGTGCCTGCTACATGTACACAGCAAGTCCTGAATGTTTTTTCAGGCTTCTCTTCCTGTTTGTGTATTGCTTGTCGATTGCATCTTACCATCCTCATTTTCTCCTTCTACCAGTGACTTCATATTTGTTTTATGACAAGCATTTCATGAAGTACAGAACTTGAAAGTCCGCATTCTGCAGCATATTCATCTGCCAGCAATAAACTGTTAAACATTCTTACTAAGATAAATAAAAGATATATTTTCCGCTGAAGTAGAAGTTGCAGCAGAGATAAACACTAACATTTTAAATCTCTTTATGAGTCATTCTCAGCCTTCAAAATATTTTTTAAAGAAGGGTCTTCTCTTCCGTTATAACACTAAGGAGCAGCGTTTTTAGTGTTTTTCACAGCACCTTAGTCAAATGAAAAGACACTTTGGGGAGGATTACTTCAGGACTTTGTGCTTACTTCGCTTACTTCACTTACTTCACTTTAGTAAGCATATTGTTTTACTGGTTTTTGAGTGTAATATGAAAAACTACAACCTGTGTTGTGTTTTTTAAATAAATGATAGACATGAAATTATATGAAACTGCATTTCCTAGTCAAATAACTTCACATTTTCTTCAGGAAGGACCCCAAATGCCACAATTCTATGACCCACAGCACTTAAGCTCCACAGAAACTGAAGAAAAATCCTGCTTAAAGTGTCTAATTGTTCCAGTTATAATAATAATAACCCTCATTGTAAACCTGCCTTGTGTTTACACATTCATGGTCTTTAACATTGTGCATCTTGTCTGTATTCTCTTTGAGCTCTGGTTAACATTTTGACCTGCACTTAGCATATTAATCTTGTATTATTAATCATTTTTGAGATTTGCAAGCACCAATTAACCAGGTCAAATCCATTATGCTTATAAAATGAAAGCAATTCCTGCTTTATAATGAGCCCTCAGCCTGCATAGAAGATGAACATGAAATCATAGCCAGTGTGAAGCTCTCACCTGTTCTAGTCAGCCGTTTTAGTGCTGTCACAGCGTCAGGTCGTCTCTGTGTCGTTGCCTCACGCAGGCAGCTCACAATGAATCCAGGCAGAAAGGTTTTAACCAGGGCCCCCACTCCCAGTTATGTCAGATTTCACCTGCTGTTAGTCTGAAGTTCCTCACCTGGATGCTGTTATGCAGGTTCATCGAGTGGGTGGGTGGGTTTTCAATTCGCAAGAAAGATGGAGTGGGCAGACAGGTGCCACTGTTACAGAGTTTCATGTTTCCACAAGTGTGAAATGACACATTCTTGAGTTGGTGTGTCAGTCAAAACCCCTTTCCTGCGAACCAAATGAAAATAATTTTTTACATGAATCATTCTTCCTGCTTTTCTAGATTATGTGCCAGATTTATGCCAGATCAACCCCCGCAATTTAGTGCTTAGTGTGTTTTCTTTCTCCACTCTCTTGCGCTTTTGCATGTGGCCTGAAAAAAACAAACCTGCCTCTATTGTTTGATAAGATCTCTGAAGAAATCTATTAGCGTTGTTTTTCTTTTACTTTCAAAGAAAGATAAAAGATTCATCATCATTCAATCATTCAACATGCAGATCCAGTTGGACGCATCAAGAGAGACCACATTTGACAATCACAATCACTTGGATTTTAATCAGTCACTTCATAAACTCCTTTCAGTATCATTCAATTGAAAAGCATTCAAGTTGAAACTTCATCCTTCCAGTAAAAGTAAAATAGGTAGGTTGGCAACCAAACCTCAGACCCCCTTGTACGTCATTTTACATTCTACATTTTGTTTGGTTCACCAGTAATCAATTAATTAATTCAAAACTCTGGTACTTCTGAACTAAGTTTTTTAAACCGCTCTCAGTTTGTTTCTATATCAAGCTGTACCAAGTGTAATCTTTTACGGCTGCTTATTATGCACAGTCTATGGCTGTGAGTGCCACAAACAATACATAACCTTCCATGCAGCCTCTGCAGATTTTTTGAGATTGAAGTGAAAATTAAAGAGATGGATATCTCAAAACCTGGCTGAACAAAATCAAATCTATCTGCATTGCTTGATAAGTAAGATTTGTTTTATTTAGATGAAATGGCCCTTAAAATAATCACAACTTATTTAGCTAAAATCTGAGAAAAACAGAAGAAATAAAACCTGGTACACCTTCCCTCTTTCATTCACGCACACACAAACACACTAATGTAATTATTATGAATAAGTTAACCTTGAGGTCACTATAGCCTGTAGGATACGAGACTCTCTAGATAGTGCCTTTATTAACAGAAAATCTACACTCTGTCTTCACAGTTCTCTTTTTTTCCCTTCTGTTTTAAAGGACTATTTATACATACTGCGCATTACATTGTTGAATGTTGTGTGGAATCCAGCAAAAACCTCCTTCGTTGCTTGCCCTCCTTTGACTGAAAGCCAACATCTTTACGACAAAATTCCTTGAGTTCCTTCTGCAAGGTACCAGTGATGAAAATGACATAAGTATGATCTACATTCATGTTTTTACTGACACGGTGGAATGTGAACAAACCTAGGGCTCAATGTGTCGTTCCAACAAAGTGGAGGATATTTGACATAAGTTTGTTCTTATGTTTTTAAAATCCCAACTGTGCACGCAGAGAAGAGACAAAAGACAACAGAGGAAGAAAAATGTCTTTCTATGAGTTGAAATACAAGAAAATGTTTTACTCTCAAACTTACAACTTCTCTCTTTTATAAGGCAATAATTAGTATGACTACACATTACATTACATTTTTTAAAGTTTCTGATGGCTTTGGCATCATATCCAAACCTTGGAAGCTTTAGATGTTTTTTCCATGTCAGTGTTAATAATTTCTGAGTATTTTTCTATGTGATCGTGGAGTACTATTTGCACTTTTATTTCTGTCTATGTTACCCATCTGAAACAATATTAAGAAACTTATTCTGAAGTTTATATTGGCCCTAAAATCCAGTAATCCATCATAACTCCGGCTATGATTTAATACACAAACAGTGAAGTTATGAAAATAGTTACTACCTAAAAATACCCGTGTTGTGTAATGAAAGACTGATCTTGAAGATGTAATGGTAAAGGCAGGTTGAGTTTCGATGCAGAATGAAACTAACCGCCCCCTACTTTCTCTGATGCAGCACTGCAGTAGTTATGTAGTTGGGTGAATATAATCAAATAAATCTAGATCTATTGGCATTGTCTCGGTTCCGATAGTTCCTGAACGCAGCAGTTTCTACAGGAAGTGACGTTCTTTGTTATACCGAGTCTTCCTCTTTTGTCGTGTGAAGGCAGCATTGTAAGTGTTGTAACTTTAAAATGTTTTTCTCAAACATTGATAATATAAAATAGTGGTTTATTTAAGGGAATGTAATTCTTAAGTATTTCATACCGATCTCCACCACACATAGCCGTTCAGAAAGACAGAGTAATATTGTTTACCTCTTTGAAAACCTTGTTAGCCGGCGACTAGCAAAATATTAGCCCTAAAGGCTAACTGACTAGCATGCGTTTTGTAGTCATTATTAGTATTATTAATTTTAAAAACTTCTTTATTACCTACATTTATTTACGTAATAATACAAGGGAGGTGTATTCCCAAGCACGTGATGGCAAACTTTGGTGTTTTATTTCATCACGCAACTCACACCAACAATTTTGTTTTGCTGTTTAGCTTGTTATGTGATCGACTGATAAATTAATCATTTATGCATCTTTTTACTTTTTACTAGCTTCAACCTTTATACCGATGGTACATAGAGGAACACAAATGATGATGGCACTAATGCTGCCAAAAATAATAGGTTAATTGATTAGTCAATCGTAAAAAAATATGCAACTATTTTGATAATATTTGATTAAACGTTTACACGTGTAAGTAATTTTGTCCTATACATCAGAGCATCTTTTTGTTTTTAACTATTGATGAAAAAATACCAAAATGAGAGATTACAAGGAGCCATTTTATACTACAATAAACGATGAATCAAATGAATGACCATCAGATTAATTATTATTATTAGTTGCAGTCCTGAATAGCATCATACCAAGTGATCTGCAAAGCATAGTTTTAATGTAGCTAATCATTAAACATTTTAAGGCCTTAAAATGTTGAGTAAAAAAGATGTTTGATTACATGGGCTTCATTATAGACAGGGTGATATGTTTGTGTGACCAGTTGTCATGCCTTTTCTTATTTTACCACCCTCTTTATTTGTTATTTGTGTGGCGTTTTGAGCAGTACTTGTTATTCAGGCCACGTCTTTTCATGCTTTGTTTTTACAATAGAGCCATCAAAGATGACTACAGCTGCAAGACCAACGTTTGAACCAGCGAGAGGAGGCAGAGGTAAAGGAGAGGGGGATCTGAGTGCCCTGTCCAAGCAGTACTCCAGCCGAGATCTTCCAGGGCACACCAAGATCAAATACAGGTCAGCGGCAAATAAGACATGAATGCAGTTGAATTTCAACTTGTAATCAGCGTTGTTTTCCCTTTTACTATCTAAACAATAAGTACTTAAACATCTTTTAATCAGAACACCTCACCTCACCAGATTGTTGTTTAATGATTTGTTTGTTTTCATCCTGCTCTCAGACAACCTACCCAGGATGCCCCTGAGGAGGTGCGTGCCCGTGATTTCCGTAGGGAGCTGGAGGAGAGGGAGCGTGTAGCTGCACGTGAGAAGACCAGAGAGAGAGGACCAAGAGGTTGGTCTGTCTGCAGATATCAGACTAAAACTTGTACTTAGAGCCTTCAGCTATAGAACAATACATTTTACCAAAAGCACTTGTTGAGAGCCTGGCTTCAAGTTGAAAACAAACCCTTAGATTAGTCAGATTCTTTTGAAAGATAAAGTCAGTGACTCAAATTGCAGTTCAAACTCTTCCTTTGCATACATATGATTTTCACATCCAATGAGGGATCTTGTGTGATTCTATGGTGAGATTAACTTCAGGCTTTTCCCTGCCGTTATAAGGTGGGTAAAATTATGTGGAGAACTATCAAAACTAAGTAAATGACTCTTCCCCAGAGCTAATGTTGCAGTTGGTCAGTTGGCAAAACTAGCTGCTTTTTAAAAACCTGTGTTGATTGTGTGACAGCTTATGTTTTTGTAACCATGTCCCTCATTTAACTCAAATTTTTTTAAAAAAAGTTTATAGTTTAATGATGCATCCATGTCCATTTGACATTACTTGCATTACCTTCATTAAATTTCATGTGATTTTGAACTTTATTGGATGGACGTACAAACATACCATCTTATAGAGATGCGTGGACGCATCTAAAAATGACAGCCCACTTATTGTGCTGTATTGTCTCTCATTTTCCAGAGCACACCACATCATCATCATCATCGTCTTCATCATCCTCAAAGAGGCCCCGACTGGACCAGATCCCAGCAGCTAATCTCGATGCCGACGACCCTCTGACTGATGTAAGTACAGAAATCGAAAGACTCTGCGGACACAAACCAGTGATTGGCCCATATTAACGTCCTTCATCTATGCTGCTTGTGTCCGTTTCAGGATGATGAGGACGAGGACACTGAGGAGGACAGCGATGACGACGACACTGCTGCTCTTTTGGCAGAATTGGAGAAGATCAAGAAGGAGCGGGCTGAAGAACAAGAGCGCAAAGTAAAGTGTCATTTCAGATCAATGTTTTCTGAAAGCAGACCAAGTTCAGAGACAAGTTACATTTCGGAGATGTTACCTCATTTTGCTGAGTGATTATTTTTTTGTCTGTTTTTTATTTTGTTTGCTATTTTAGGAGCGAGAGCAAAAGGCAGAGGAGGAGAGGATCCGCATGGAGAATATCTTGAGTGGCAATCCATTGATTAACTTGGCAGGACAGCAGCAACAGATAACCCAGAGTCAGACCACATTCAGAGTCAAGAGAAGGTAACTCATTAATGAAAACATGCAAAACACGACTGTCATATTTGAAGAAAAAGATTCAATGTGCTTGGCACTAATGAAAAATTATTTCAATGACTTTCTAGGTGGGATGATGATGTTGTGTTCAAGAACTGTGCTAAAGGAGTGGACGAGGCACGGAAGGAGAAACGTTTTGTCAATGACACTCTGCGATCTGAGTTTCACAAGAAATTTATGGAAAAATATGTAAAGTAAAAAACTTGATGTGTGTTTGTTTTATTTTTGTTTTAACCTCATTTCAGACACAATGTATTCAAATACATTAGTAGTGTACACTCAAAAGGAAAAATGTATATAAATGAGTTGGTTGCGCCCTTTAAACAAAGTTGAATGAAACTGTCACGTGATTCAATATCCAAGTGTTCTGTGTTTTCTTTTCTTTTATTTTGACAAAATTCAATAAACAAAGATTTGATTTGTGTTTCAGTGGTTTATTGGGTTTTCTTTATGAAATGAACGTGTTTCTGGGGAACGAGGGGTACAACTTTTCATACGTTGTACCCCTCCCTTTTTATTTTTGACTTAAGTGTAGTTTAAAATTTGCATTCAGTAAAAGGAAAAACATCAAGACAGAGTGGGGTCAAGATCACATAAATGCAAACTTTTTATCAACTGTGGAAAAAGGAAGCGCTGATCGGACTGAATGAACATGATGGTATAAAAATTGTGACTGAGTGGAATGTGACTGTGATTGTTTAGTCAGAATGTATCAGTAACATTTGAATTGTAAAAAGAAGTTTTGTGTTCAATTGTTTTGTGGTTTTATATGCTCAACAACCTTTTTGTTTTACCGAATTTATTTGCTAACAATTATTAGCCACAAAACATCTGTAGGCTAACACTTTTTAAGTATACGTCCAAACTGACAATGGACTGTGAATGCATCGTAGGAGTGTTTCATATTGTTCACAGTCGGCAGGGGGCGCTGTGTCCGATAGTCACCTCCTTGTGACAGGGATTGGGAGGCTGCTGGGAAAAGATGGCAGCTTCCTTTTGTTTGTGGGGATTTACTGTACGCCGAGGAAGGATTTAACAGCATTCTTCAGAAGATTCTCGGACCTCCGTCTCATATAAGGACTTCATACTAACATTTATCCAAACACTTTGACCGAGACAACATGGAGAAGAGCGGGAGCACCGACAGTTTGGGCTCGAAACGCTCCTCTTCCCGACAGCCAAGTGTTGATTCATTAACCAGGTAGCTAAACCCGACACAACACGGCGCCCTTAGGCGAAATAAAAGTTTCTAAATGAGCACCGAGAGGTTGTATTTTATGTTTTATAATTGAAGTTAACGCGTCTAATCCTAACGCAGGTCCGTGTACGTGTTTAGTAGCGACTATCACTGCAAAAAATGTCACGTAATGCGTGTAACAAAATGATGTGGGAAGGCTAAAGATGCCACTTAAGTAGAGCAGATAATACATGTTATTACTGACGGTTATCGTCGGTTCTTCGTCGATTAATCGAAATCATTATTTGATGGTTAATTTATCTTAATTTAAATAATTATTTGGTCGTTAATTTAGTTGATAAAAATGCCTGTCACAAAGTCCCAAAGCCGCAGAACGGTACTTAATATGACAAGTACAGAAACTCATACAGCTTGAAAACACTTGACAAGTAGCTTAACTAAACAAGTTTAAGATTTGTTGAAGTAATGGTTTGTCAGTCCCTTGCTTCAGCATGAGCCCTCGACATTTCACAATCGCAGACTTAGTCTGACTAACAGCTTTTTTTTTTTTCCTATTCAATTTTATTTAGACCTCACAACATACATCCCAGTAGGAATGTTAGTTCTGCATTATATACATACACATCAACAATCCAGCTAAATAAGTAAATCAATAAAGAATACAATAAAGTATGTAAATGATCAAAATAATGTACTTCAAGCAAAAAAGAGTTGTCCTTGTATGGACTTTAAATTAGATTCTAGCTACATGTATAGCTTTTATTATTATTACAATTAATGGTCCACTGAGAAAGTAGTGAAAAGTCAACATTTGCCATAAATGTGCCTTTATGATGCGTGTTGTGTGCAAATGTGAGGCAAAAGATGCAAGACGTTTCCTTTACAAATTAAATGAAAGCGTAAGCTGTATTTAAATTAAACCCATCAAAAACTCAATTTTCTCAATTACATGTAACGCATCGATCAAGAGCATTTGACATGAAAAACAATCTAGAAACAATGAAACGGTCATGTTGAAGGGCTGTTATATTGACTTCACGAGTGGTCTAGTAATTATTTCTAAAGATTTGTAATGTAATATAAATTGACCATATACGGACATCCTGTCAACAGAAGATAATACCTGAGTGGCGAGATACTTCAAAGGAATATGTAAAAACACAAAATCACAGTGAAGTCACCAGAAACTTAGACACAGCTTTTTTTCCAGTTGACTGGTGTGCATCAGCTAGTATTACTTTTAGTTCATTTTTAAACCAAGTTATTGATGGTTTCTGAGTTTTCTATTTGCATGTGTGAATATGAACTTACCCATAAAGCTTGGAGCATATTGACCGTTTGAGGTGTTTTTTTGGAGAGATGGTCTATGTCAGAATTTGGTATAAATTGGTGTTACATTCTTCATTTTTATACCCAACCAATTATTCTGATTTTGCCCAAAAATATTGTGTGGCTAAGCACAAATAGAAGAGACGTTTCAGGCCAGTAACCCATTTTATTGAATTAAGTACTGGTTTAAGCACCACTGAACAAACAGATGAGACATGGTTATGGTAAACCCTCAGAGATGTAGTGTTGTCTTTGCTCATTTGTCCTCATCTCTGTCTCCAGTACTTCCACCTCTCGCTCTGACCGGTCGGCCCAGGCCAAACCTCCCTCTGCGATGTCCTCCGAGTCCACGTCTGCAGAGTTTTCCCCAGAGCTCAGGGTCAGTAGACTTTCCCCTGTAGTTCATCAAAATCCTGCTGATTCATGACATGATAATAACTCTCCTCTCTGCATCCTTCAGGTCAAGCCCAAAACTCCTGCCAAGGTGGGCATTCAAACAGATTATATACACCGCCACAAGTAGGGAAAGTGCATGAGACTTTAACTCTAACTATGTTTATCTTATGTTTTCAGCAAGTGATTAGAGAATCAGACAAGGAGGAGCCACAGTTACTTCCAAATGAGACTGTGCAGGACATGGGTAAGGTTTCTCCTGCTTATAATTAGGGTAGGGCTTTCTTGAAAAACTTTTGATACTGGTTCCTGAACAACATTGACAATACCATTTTAACAAAAAGAAAATCACATTAAACATTTATTCATTTATTTTTCAGTTTTCAGTTCATTTTTAGACTCCAATAACATAAAAATATAAACCCACAACGTGGTTTGAATTAAGTTTCTTTAGTTTCATGTTTCAGCACCCTGACATTTTTCCACTCAAAGCAGCTTTATAACATAAAAAATAAACCTATTTACCCTAATATGATGTTGTCTGTTAATATATCATTATTACAAATGCAGAAAAGCTGCTTGGACTGACGCTGATGAGAATTACTCCTTAGGTATTGATATTTGATATCAAGTGAGAAGATATTTTTCAATACTCAATAGTATCTAAGCAATTTGTTGCCATAAAAATACTGAAGTTCAATACCCAGATCTACCTATAATCAGCACTCTATTCAAAATAGCTTGTACACATTGCAGAATAACTTCCAGATTAAATCACATTCTGCTGGACTATGCACCTGTAGTGGCGAAATCACAACATATTTCCTTTTCTTCATTGTATTTTATAGCTCAGGATGTCACCTACTTCTGCCCTTTCATCGGAGCACTGAGGGGAACTGTGACAGTCACCAACTACAGGCTTTTCTTTAAATGCATGGACAGGGTATGTTCTCTAAAGAAAGCCACAGTGAATATTTTGGAGAACAAGTTTTGTTTTGTTGACGTGCTGTGAATTTTCTAGGACCCAGCGTTTGTGTTGGACCTGCCTCTTGGTGTGGTGAGTCGCGTGGAGAAGATTGGAAGCGCGTCGACCCGTGGCGATGTGTCCTATGGGCTGGTTTGCAAGGTGAGGCAGCAGTGATGTGGAATTATTACACTTATTCTGTACAGTGGTAGTTCAGTCAACTATCTACATCTAAGATCGAAGAGAGTGACAAAAATGAACACAGTACATTATTTGGTGTCGATTTAGAATAGTTATCGAAAGGAATTTTGATTTGCTCTGTCTGACTCTGGTTCATTGTGGATGACTCTGGCTGTTGGATATGAAATTCCTGTTCTCGACCCTTCATGTTAAGGAAACCGCAATATTTTTTTATGCTGGAGCCAGGAAATACTCCACTGGAAAACTTTGTTATGACAAAAGAAAAATGGGTCATTTCATGCCACCTCAACCAGACCTCCCAGTTCATGTCATGGATTTTCTTCAAACAATTAATGTGAAGACTTCTGTTAAGTTTGTGGAACTTTGCAAACAGGGTTCCTGCAGATAAAATGTCTTAAAGGGCATGGAATTCATTAATTTAAGGATAAGGCCATAATTGGTCAGGAAGTGCTTCAAGCTTCTTGTGACATGAGTGATTGGCTCGTGCAGA
Organism: Coranthus polyacanthus; assembly: GCA_037367275.1. Taxonomy (NCBI): domain Eukaryota; kingdom Metazoa; phylum Chordata; class Actinopteri; order Kurtiformes; family Apogonidae; genus Coranthus; species Coranthus polyacanthus. Next base: position 11,547,350 of record JAPQRN010000007.1, read on the forward strand.
GAGAGAAACACAAAACTGGCAGATGCAAAAAAAGTAGATTGTCTAACTTTTATATCGGACCAAAAAAAAAAAAAACATTAAACATGTGAACAAAATTGTCCCTAACCCAAAGTAGTTGATGTGTTTTGTTCATTATAAAGTTGGTCTTAAATTTCATTGAGTGGGATTTAAAAAAAAAAAAAAAGTAATTTGCCTGGAAACCTGCTTCCAAAATCCTAAAGCTCTTCTACTCAGAATGCTTTTTTAATTATGAATTTTTGAAGATTGACCCTCTGAGCTAAATTTGATCATAAGTATGTTTATTCTAAGCCTCAACAGTTGTTTACATTTCACTGGCTTAGGCTGACATTTGTACTGAACATCCAAGAAACACAAAATTTGCAGAACATATAACATATATTTAACATATGTCATAACATGTATTCATGTAAATAATTAATGATGAAATCAAATTAATAAACATAATTTGTTACCCGAATGAAGAAATCTTTCATTTCAAAAATGAATCTCCACTAGTTTTCACTTTCTTATTGGATCTTATTTTGATTCTGTGTAATAGTACTGTATTTTTTATTATATTAAATGTGCTGCAGATGCTAAATAAATCATATTTATATAGTGCACAGGCTTACAGTCACTGAAGATGAACTGCTACTCATTTACTGCTGTGTAAATAACACTGTCAGGAATCGTAGTCATTAAAACATTTAAGCCCTGTATCCACTATTGGCATACCAGGTGATAGCCGGTTTCTCTCATATGTACATATGACTACTGACCCCTGAATATGACCGTGACCGCCTGCTCTGCCTATCTCCAGGATATGCGCAATCTTCGATTTGCACACAAGCAGTTGGAGGACACACTGAGGAAGTCCATTTTCGAAGTGCTGATGAAATTTGCGTTTCCTGTTTCCAATGGCCTGGTGAGTGATTCTCAGTCACACTGTCTCTGACACTGCACCTCTGCACTCAAAGCCTACTCTTGACAAGCTCTCCCACCCTCCATAGCAAATCTTTGCCCTTGAATATGGACAAGTGTTCCCTGAAAATGGATGGAAGGTGTATGATGCTCTCTCTGAATACAAAAGACAGGTATTTATAAATAACACACTAAAACTGATTGTAAAATGTTAGAGGAAGCTGTTACATTTGTGGCTGGTGTGTTATTTTGAAGGGGATACCCAATGAAAGCTGGCGGATAACAAAAGTAAACGATCACTATGAGCTCTGTGACACTTACCCATCAACCTTGGCGGTTCCTGTCAACATACCAGATGAAGAGCTGAAGAGAGTAGCCACCTTCAGAGCAAAGGGAAGGATACCTGTGAGTTACACTTCCTTCCTTATTGTAAATGCCCTCTCCTGTGTAACTACAATTAAATCTCCTATTCTGATATAGGTCATTTCATATCCAAATAGCAAAACGTGTTTCCATATAGTATATTTTCTGTAAATTCGATGAACTAATTGTTTATATAATGACCACATGGAAAGGCCTAATTCTTATTACATTTTGATTTAAATATATATTCAACAAATAAAAGGTACTTAACTCATTTACTGATTATCATTGTGCTTTTATTTTGA
>JAPQRN010000007.1:11550106-11562991 GCA_037367275.1 Coranthus polyacanthus
GGTCTTTTTAAATGTTACCTGTTGAAATATATCCATAAGCTTGACCCTGTTCCCCTGATGAACAAAAGCCTCACTACACTGTCTGGACCATTTCATTTTTCTCTGTAGATGAAAGGGGGCGGTTATGAAAGTGAGGATGCTTATCAGAATGCCGAGCTGGTGTTTCTGGACATTCACAATATCCATGTGATGAGGGAGTCGCTCCGTAAGCTGAAGGATGTGGTGTACCCCAACATCGAGGACTCCCACTGGCTCTCCAATCTAGAGTCAACTCACTGGCTGGAGCACATCAAGGTGAGTGAGAAATAGCTCCAGGTCATCATGGACGCTAATACACTGCAGATTACACTACAGACCTCTCCTAGGCTCAGCTACGAAAAAAAGAGCTGTTTTAAATATGTACTCGGTTTAAAAGCTGTGCCCGGGGATTTGTAACTTCAGTAATGTTGCAACAAATACATGCATCTAGGATCAACACTGATTATGAAAAGTACTGATCAGTGGCTCCTCTCTCCAACTATAGTAAAGTAAAAAAAAAAAAGGGCTACAACCTGATCTTCATCAAAATGAGTCCTCGTCTGAGCTGGATAACAATGGTCTGTGCAGCCAGTTGTGATGCAGGAACCTTCTACAAAGTGCTACACTGAAAAGAGAAGCTAAAAAATATTAAATAACCAAAATCACTTTAAATATCAATGGGCTACTGTAGGTTATAGTACAGCACTTAGCTTGGAAAAGGATTTTGTGTATATTTTATTGGAAAAAAATATAACTTAAATATGATTTATTACTTCATGTTACTCATACTATAACACAAGGAAATTGTTGTTGACTAAGTGTTGTAGTAACACCAACAGCAGGCCATTAATGTGTGAAATGATTTTGGTGAAACTACACTATAAAAGAGTGAAGTTATTGAATATTTTTGTAGTGTCTCTTTTCAGTGTTGCACTTTGTTGATGGCTCATCTCACAGCTAGCTGCATTGAGACCAATGTTCTCCAGCTCAGAGGACGGTTCATTCTGATGAAACAAAGTTTCACGGATTGCAAAAGTCTTTTTCTTCTGAATGAAGTAAGCGCTTAGCCAACTCTCAACCTCTTTACCTCTCGTCTGTGTGTATGTTTTGTAGCTTATCCTGGCCGGAGCACTGCGGATTGCAGACAAAGTGGAGTCTGGGAAGACGTCAGTGGTGGTGCACTGTAGTGATGGGTGGGACCGCACAGCCCAGCTCACATCTTTGGCCATGCTCATGCTGGATGGTTACTACCGCACCATTCGCGGATTTGAGGTGCTGCTTGAGAAAGAGTGGCTGAGCTTTGGTCACCGTTTCCAGCTGGTAAATGATTTTTCATCCCCTTAGTTCACATAAGCTCAGATTGTCTTTCGAGTTTAATGTTTCTTCGTACCTCTTTTTCCATCAGCGTATCGGTCACGGTGATAAGAACCACACTGATGCAGACCGCTCACCTGTTTTTATTCAGTTCATTGACTGTGTCTGGCAGCTGACTCACCAGGTAAGAAAAAATGTGGTCCCAAAGTGTGAAAAACAGTCAGCATAACATAATTTAAAAAAATAATAATAATAATAAACCTCTTATTCTAGTTCCCTGCAGCCTTTGAGTTTAACGAATATTTCCTGGTGACCATCCTGGATCACCTGTATAGCTGCCTGTTTGGGACGTTTTTGTGCAACAGTGAACAGCAGAGGTTGAAAGAAGTAAGAATAATTTGTTTTTTGAGTGTTTTATGATTTTATGACTTGAATCTTGAATTATTATTTTTAGGTTAAAGATTTTGTTTCTGTAGAGAACAAATTCCCACAACAACTCCAAAGTCAGTCAATCAATCAATGTAAATATAAAATGAAGAGTATTAATGTGGGAACACAGAGCCCTGGAGTGGTCATGGAGAGAGAAAAGAAAATGGTGGTTCAGTCTCAGAGTGTATATAGCTAGCATAGGGCTGGGTGATCTCATGATATTACATCATCGATGATCTTTGTCATATGCTGCTTTTCAGAGGGATCGTACAGATTGTGTCATTAAACAAATAAATAACGCTATCAAAAGTTTCCTACTGTGCTAGCATTCACTAAATGGCCTGGGTACCAGTACAATTACTATATTATACAGGCAGCATTGTATTATGGTTGGCTTGTAGCATTAATGTTGCTAGGCTAGTTTGTTTAAGTCTATTTATAGTGGTTCTTTAGCATCTGTCCACACCAAAGTGTTTGGTTTTAGTCCACTTTAACTTGCAGAGAGTTGTGTAATGTGTTGTTTTGCTGCTGCTGGAGAAATAATGACTGATGAAATGGCAACTTCAAACAGTGAAGAAGCTGGTCCAGCTTCTGAACTCCAATGTGCAGTAAGTCTGATTTACACAGATGCTTTGCTGAAGCAGTGGTGCAAAGCACTACGTTGGAGTATATAAACACTTTTGATTCATTATAAAACTCTGGCGGGACAAATTAGGCTGCTACAGTCTAGGTAATTAATGAGAAACAGTGTAGCTGTCAGATGTATGTCACAAAGTTAGGGAAAGGTGCACTAGTATTCACTTAATCAATGACCAGGTTTGCTTTGTGTTGCAGTGTTTCTAGTGTGATAACGACAACACAAAGCCATCACACCACAGCTAAAGCCTCCAGAAACAAGAAAACTATGTATATTTATTTATTTAATATATTTTATAAGGAAAAATATAAAGGAAAAATTATGATTCGGATCGTGATTCTTGCTTAAGAGATCATATTATGATCTTTTGGCCAGATCTAACAGCCCTAGCATTTGTGCTTTGAAAGAAAAGAAAGAGTGCAGGTTTTTGCACTGAAGTTGTGTGAGTAAAACAATAAAAACATGCTGTCCTGGTTCAGACAGTGGAGTCTTTGTGTTGATTTTATAACTTCCATACATATAGTTGCAATTCATAACCTGTGGCTACACTAATAATAATAATAATGATAATAATACACAAATAATAACTGACACGATGGGAGAACGGATGGTCTGTTGGCTCTCTGTATGTACACTTATCTTGTGGCTATGATGTAATCAAAGTGTGGGAACAAATTGTACAGTATCTCATGACCACGCAGTAATTACAACGTGGCCTCTACATTTTTCTATTTTTTTTGTCTCCCCATGACCAGTCAGGGGCTCCATATGGGATAGTTAGAAGACAGCATAGAAGAAGATTCCACTTGTTGTACATTAACCTGAAGTATTCTTTGTTTGACAGGAGATTCCCAAGAGGACAGTGTCATTATGGTCCTATATTAACAGCCAACTGGAGGAGTTTACCAATCCCTTGTATGTGAACTACTCCAACCATGTTCTGTTCCCCGTTGTCAGCTTACGCCACCTGGAGCTTTGGGTTGGCTACTACATTCGCTGGAACCCTCGCATGAGACCTCAGGTATGGTACAAAGCCTGAACTTTTGTCTTTTTCAAGGGAAATTATGTTGGTTGAAATAGATTTTTACTCATCAACATTCTCTTAAATTTCTCTTATATTTCAAAAGTCAAATACAAACATTTAAAACAGTGATATGGTGAAAGGTGAGCCATGTTTCATCATTCTCCCTGTTACTTTCACTACAAATTTCAGATTTCAGGAAAGTAGCCAAAGGGAGTTACCAAAAATAATTTTTAAAAAAGTGAAGTGATCACGTATTGAAAAATGGTAATTTGTCAAATCATTGGATAAAGTTGGTTGACATTTTATTTGAGACAGCGTTGCTTTTCTTACCTTTAGAAAAGAGTAAAAGTAAGAAAACGTTGGTGAATTCCAGAAATCGATGGGTAATGACAAAATCGTGGATACAAACATTTATGTGTACATCTCTTCATGTATGAGGTCCATCACCATTTTTTGTTCTTTAAAGGAACCTGTCCATCAGCGCTACAAGGAGCTGTTGGCAAAGCGGGCTGAGCTGCAGAAGCGCGTGGAGGAACTACAGCGGGAGGTGACCAACCGCTCCGTTTCCTCCTCCTCTGAACGAGCGGGTTCACCCACGCGCTCCATCACCCCAGTGCAGACCTTCGTTTGACATAACTAGACCCTCAGGACATTTAAAGAGGTTGAATCCTACGTGTAAGAAGGTGCCATATAACATTCACACAACACCTGGCACCACGAAGGATCTGCGTGCCAGACTGCCTGTTTGGGTGACACACTGCATTAGTAAACCGCTACCAAAAGTATGAGGAAGCAGATTATGTCCTTGTATGTCTCATCATCTGCTTACAACAGGACTGTGTCTGTCTCAGACACCTCTCTAGAGCCATATTTACTATTCCTACAGTGTTGAGAGGACATTTAACCAGAATAGAGTGTTTTGTTCAGCACATTGGCCTACCTTCAGCCAGTACACACAAATATTGCTCTGGTAAAAATACTGTATGTATGCCTTATACACTTTTAGGAACATTCTTTTCATTCCTCTACACTGCAAAAGTTTGCTACATATTCATTTGAAAGCAATGTCGCCGAAGCAGTTGGGACGATGCTGCAAAAATGACTGCGAGGACAAACCTCAACTAAACCAACTAAATGCTGGGGAGTTGTAGCTTAAGGGCTGTAATGTTAGCTTCTTCTAATAGTAAAAAGTAGTGATTTGGGTGCAAAAAGAGGTTTGCTTGTCAAAGCTTTTAGATTATTGTGACCAAATATGTATGGGTATTTTTTTGCTTTTTTTTAAATGTGCCAGGTGTGACATTCCTCTTATTAAGGGATTTGATTTTTTGGAAGATTACGTTTTCTAACTAGTTAACATTATTTATTATTATTTAGTCCAGACTTGTATTTATGATGCTCTGTCTTAGCCATAAATAGTTTCCCTTCAATATTAATAAGCTGCACAGAATAGGCAACAGATCCAGGTCTTCATCTATAACATCTATAGTCAACTTCTCAACTAGTTTCTTGCAGGTTTTTTAAGTATCAGACACTTTTTATTGGCAGCAGAATGCATAACTAAACTAATAATTTACTTGGTTGGGTGTTTATTGAATGTGAATTAATAGCTGTGCCTTTTTTCTGAAAGATTGGGATACTAACACAAGAAAAGTGTGCACAGTGTTGAACTGCCAGGGTTGAACAGTAAATACAGTGTTAGTTATCCTTTCCACTGCTTTCTATGAATACCTGCAATAACCACAGGATCAAATTTAAAGGAGTCAGAATGTTTCATTATATTAGCACTGTGTAAACACTCCCTGTGGTCAGTTTCCTAGGTTTAGCTCATTACTGTTTAAAAGATAGAAGAACCTTACTAGTGGCATTAATTATCTCTGGTTATGATAATGAACTTGCCATAAAATGTAAGACAAAGAGTGCCTTTTTTTGTAATTGAACAAATGTTGAAGGGGTTTAAAAATCTGAAACCTACACTGTAGCTGTTCTGGTGACTAATAGTAGACTTCAATGACACTGAAAGCAATAGCATGAGCATATTTTCTGTCTGTTTTATCCTTATATGTAAACACTAGATGACTAGCCCACACATTGACTCCGGTTATATCACAAAGAACTGTTATTGTCTGCCTGTCACTTAAAATGCCATAGAAATACCAATGATTAATATCCCTTACAAAAATATCACAACAGTTGTGTAATACCTGTGTAATCATTTTTCCTCTGGCTGAACAAGACTGCAATACTGTATGCTCTTTGCTTCAGAAAAAGAGAAAACTGCAGAAAACAGACATGGTCAAACTGTAATCTAAAATGTCAATGTATGAAAATGATGAATTAATAAAAGTGCTGATACTATGGTAGTGTTTCTCAACAGGGGCGGTACTGCCCACCCAGGGGGTATTCAGAGATCAAAGGGGTATGCTGGAAGCAAAATGTTTGGAAGGGGGGCATTGGGGTGCTCTCTGGGGGCATTTGTTTAAATCAAGGTTACACCCCAAAATTTGCCGTGAGACCAGTTGAAAACTATTTGTGGTTTGCCACATCCCAAAACCTGCCAGTTCAGTCTGTTTATGTGACTAGATGTGATGGTGTGTTGTTTTCAGTGTTGCTCTCAGCTCTTTGTAGCACAGCTCTTTGCTGCCTTCACGGCTACGGGATGTATCATCTTTAGAATTTAACCAAACCGGCGCTTAATGCAACAACTCTGAAAAACTGAAGCTCTCCTCCTCAGTGTTTCCCATGGAGGAAATAAAGAGTTCCTGTCTTTTGAAAGTTTTTTTTTTCAGAGGATGCAAAGTGTGTTATCACTGTAATTCCAAATTTACAATTTGTGACAGTCAACATCTCCACACTGCCATGGGCTAGAATGCTGAAATTTGAACAGTGTGGACGTGGCAACGCAAGGAGTAAGCGGTTTCAAAATGGTGATGGGAGAACTTTTCATTTTAGCCTCTCTTCACTGTTCTCAAAGTCTTAAATTTGACATTTGGGTATACATTTGTATTACATGTCAGGGTTCCCAAGTGTCACAGTCAATATTTCCACAATACCATGGTCTTGAAGGCTGAAATGTAAAAAGTGTGGCCATGGTAACCTAAATACTGAACAGTTTCAAAATGAAGGTAATTGTGGAAGCTTTAATCTTAGCCACTCTTCACTGTTCTCAAAGTCTTTGACATTTGGGTATAAATTGGTATTAGATGTCAGGGTTACCAAGTGTCAGTCAGCATCTCCCCAATGCCATGGTCTAGAAGGTTGAAACTTGAACAGTGTGGACATGGTAACCTAAGGATGAAACCGTTTCAAAATGAAGGCGATTGGAGAAGCTTAAAGCGCAACTATCAGGTTAACAACCACAGAAAGAAAGAAAACTGACACAATTAAATTAGCTACTGAATTACACTTGTATATGTTCATTTGTAATTTCATATACTGACGGTAGCATGATACCTAGCATTAGCTAACAAGATATAAAGGAAAAAATTGCACAAAATGTTATGATTTTGTTATAACATAGATGTCTTTTATTTGTGATGGAGTGTTTTTTTTTTTACATTGCTGTAGGCTATTGGCACTTAGTAAAGAAACGGAATCTGAATACTTCTTCCACCACTGTTTATCGATGATATTAATGCAGGTTAATTAAATGATAAACATTGTGGTTGAACCCCATGTTAAATGAATCCAGGCATATGATTGGCTCTCTGCATTTCAAACTGTAAATCCCGCGGACAGACGTTGTGTCGCGATAGGTTTCCTTTCTTATGGAGCCGTCGGCCACTTCCGGTTACATGACGACGACGGCGTTGATACAAAAAGAGAGAAGGAAAACAGGAAAATACCATTCTAGACGAGAACAGTGGAAACTTAATATAAATTGTCCCATCTTTATCAACTAATTGCTTATGTGGCAGCCTAACTAACGATCAATCTTCAGTTAGTCTTGTCGGATAACGTAAAAGACGGAGGAGATCATAGATATTTGGAGTTTATTGTTCTTCGGCTGCTTAGCTATTTCTGTGTAACCCTCCGCTACTAGCCGAGCAAGCTAACGTTAGCTAACGTTCACCCTGGATGCCAACACTGTGTGAGTTTTTAGTTCTCGATTAGCGTGCGACCAGAACGGAAACAGCGTCGTTAATCCGTTCAGTTTGCAGCTGGACTCTGCTAACCCGTTTTAGCTCGGTGACATTAGTTTGGTGAGGATGGCAACGTCGGCTCTGTACGCCTGTACGAAGTGTAACCAGCGGTACCCTTTCGAAGAGCTGTCGCAGGGCCAGCAGCTGTGCAAGGTTTGGGACTGTTGTGTGTGCGTGCGTGCGTGTGTATTCAGATGTTATTTAGACACAAACAGCCCAGACCCTTAAGTACTTGTGTTATTACCTAATGTTCTGTTTATTTGGTAGGATGGTGTTAGCCAAGATGAGATTATGTAATAGCCTCTAATTGTCCAACCTGAGAACGCTAGTACAGCGGTGGGAACTTTCTTTAAATCGTTACATTGCTCAGTTCTGCCAGTTCAAGAGCAATAACACAATTATACAACACGTTCACCAACTACATGTTTTGTCTCTAATATATCGGACGGATTAAACAAAGTTGTTATGTTATATTAACCTAAGCACTTAACAACTTGTTGCTAATGAGAGGCACAGAGGCAGAAGACCCGGTAATGTTTCTGTTTTTTAAAAAAAACATTTTGCACTGTTTCAAATGCAGGGCGTAAACAAAGTATTTATGTTTTTGTAACTACATAGTATCTGTTGTTTATTCATTATTGATCATTTTGACTTCTGTTTTTAATGGCACACAATTTTGGAAATAAGAGTAAAATTAAAGCAACTTAAAGCAAATCTTTTGTTCTGAATTCTTCCTCAAATAAGACAACCAAAATGGTCAGTGCCCTCAAGCACTTTAGATCATTTTCCTCCTGGTCAGTCCGAGAGTTAAACCATAGATAAATGTCAACTATGATGTTGTCGGAGTTTGATTTTTTAAAATGTTAGTAGTGTTTTAATAATTGAGAAAGTCCCGACATTTTGAATTCATTACTTTATTATTTTATTTTGTTTTTTTCCTCACATTGCCCAGCCCAACTATTGAACAAAAACCATTACAATACACAGCAATCTTAAGTTCTTGTATACATGCAAATTGCCAGGTGTTTATGTAGCTGTTATAACCAGGTGGTGTTACACAGCAAACATCAGTTTACTGCGTAATGAGTAGTGCTGATACACATAGAAATGACAATGAAGTTATAATGTGAATATGAAACACATATTACTGCCAAATTTACTTTCCCTTCTTTTGATTTGTAACATTTCTTTTGTTGCCACAGGAGTGTCGCATTGCACATCCGATAGTGAAGTGCACATACTGCAGATCTGAGTTTCAGCAGGAAAGGTGAGATATATTCACCCTGTGATGAATTTATTTATTTTTTTAATAACATACAATTCCTTGCATTTCATTCCCTTTTTTGATGTAAAATCCTGTTTTGTTTTGGGGTTGTTGTTGTTTTTTTTTACAGTAAAACAAATACAATCTGCAAGAAATGTGCCCAGAATGTCAAACAGTTTGGAACTGTAAGTAACAAGATTTTTGTGTTTTCAATTGAAGCATTAACTTTCCTTGTATACTAGCTACACCTGTATATTTTTAAAGTTAATTATGAGGGTGGCCAAATGGGTAAGATGCATGCTATGCACAGCAGCCGTTAAGATATCTACTAGGAGTGTTTGTTGCGAGACACCTCTTTCTCTTCTCTTTCATCCTGTCTACTTAACTCAGTATCAGTAAAATAGTTAAAAGCCTGAAGGTCATAGTAATCGTTTTAGTTTGTTTGCATTCCCTGTAAGTATGCTTCTAAATTCTTCTACTGTGTTTTGTCTGTCTTTACAGCCCAAACCCTGCCAGTACTGTAACATCATTGCAGCCTTTATCGGGACAAAGTGCCAGCGTTGTACTAACTCAGAGAAAAAATATGGACCTCCTCAGACCTGTGAGCAGTGCAAACAGCAATGCGCCTTTGACCGTAAAGAGGAAGGCAGGAGAAAGGTATTAACATAATAACACACTGTCCAGTTTAACAGCACATGGGTAGCAGTTAGACTTATAATTTACTGTTTTCTTAAAGGTGGATGGGAAACTGCTCTGCTGGCTTTGTACTCTGTCCTACCGACGTGTCCTGCAGAAGACTAAAGAGCAGAGGAAGGGCTTTGGCTCCTCCAACTCTTCTTCCCTGAATGAGAAAGACCACCACTCCAGATCGCACCACCATCACCACCATCACCAACACAGACACAGCAGTTCTCACCACAAGTATGTCCTCCGTTTTGTCACTTCTCCTCCTGCAGTTCCATCCTTGTGTATACACCTTTTTTGTTTTTTACACAAAGCCATGCCAAGATGAAAAGTACAGATCTAGCCAACCAACAGCACACTTTTCTTTCACAGACTGAGTGGGAGCTTGAGTCCTGAACAGGAGCAGGGACTGTGGAAGCAGAGGTAACACTGCAGAATGCATACTCCATTTAAAAACTGCACTGATACACATATTTGGGACTGAGTTGTACAAAACTATTTGATGATCTTTGCAGCCATAAATCGTCTTCAATCCAGAAGGAGACTCCAAAGAAGAAACCAAAACTGGAGATGAAGCCATCCAATGGGGACAGGTAGGATTGATGTTGTATATTCATTGTGTGACACATATAAAAGTGTTCTTCCTTTGGCAGATTCATGCTTCTGCTTCACTCCTCATGTTGACTCGCCCCTCATCTGTTTTGTCCTCTTCTAGTAGTTCTATCACCCAGTCCATGGATTCTGGTGGAACAGACAACTTCATTCTCATCAGCCAGCTGAAAGAGGAAGTCATGTCACTGAAGAGACTTCTGCAGCAAAGGGATCAGACTATTTTAGAGAAAGACAGAAAGGTACGTTATCAGCTTCACCTGTTAGTCAGGTATAATTAATCAAAGCTGCCACACACTTACAATTGTGTCCTAATCTCTCTTGTAGCTTACAGAGCTCAAAGCAGACTTTCAGTACCAGGAATCCAATATGAGACTCAAGATGAACCAAATGGAGAAATCGCACAAAGAGTCAATGGAACAACAGCAGGTAAATATAACTACTGATGCAGATTTATGCTGTTGTGAAAAACGGGTTCCACATTATACTAGATTTTCACATGAATATTTCAATCAGTTATATGTTTGGTAAATGATACACACAAGGTAATTTGAAGTCCAAATGTGGCTGTTCAGTGTCATTCAGTAGAGTAGAAATGAACAGATACTTTCACATTTTCCTTATCTTAATACACACAGAAACCTGAACTCCTGGCCCATCTAAAGTAGTATTTCAGTTTTTGTGACCAGGGTTGTGTAATATATCCACTTATGTTTTGTCTTAAGTTTTTGGGAAGTTAATTCTTCAAAGAATAAAGAAATTAAAGAATGCTGGATTTCTTTACCAATATGTAATATATATCCCCGTATGCATTAGGGATGGGGATTTGTAAGAATTTACTGATACCAGTGCCATTATCAATTCTGCTTGTTGGTCTGATTGTTTATTGATCTGTTGTATAGAAATATGTTTCAGCATATTGCTGGCATTTCCACCTTTACTTGAGGCGATCATTTTACAGAGATTACAATTAGCCCTGTTGTCATTTTCTTTATGAAATGAGACCATGGTTTGGATTGTTTCTTTCTCTCCACCATGACTCCTTGTTGCAAGTTATCATTAGTGTAGATGCATGAGTTTGATGTGCAACCATCAGAAAAACATGTCGGCATCAATAAAAAGGAAGTAATAAGCATGTGATTCAGATGCGATAGACTTTGGAAGTGATTCTTGATTCCCATCCTTGGTGTCTATCTGATATCTAACACTGTTTTTCATTTATTTCCACAGTCCAAGAACAGAGAGTTGATGAAACAAGTAGCTGCCCTCTCAAAGGGGAAAAAGTTTGACCGAACAGGAAGTTCTCTCCTGTTGCCCTAACAATAGGTGGGTCAGCGGGTAATAACACAGAGCGGCTTCATTGTTGTAACACTGTGAAAGTCTCCCTCCTGTGTTTCCTCATTGCCATCAAAGTTGATTAACTTCTTAATTGGTAAAGCCAGAGACCGTGTTGTACATGGCCACTCAATTGTTGAATCCAAGAACAAGAAACTTTTCTCTAAATGTCAACATATTTTAGATATTTTATGGCAACTTTTTCACTGGATCGTGGGGTTTGACTTTGCAAGGAGTGGAGGATGGAGCCCTCGTTTTTAACACTGCCGGGCCAAAAAAGCATGGTGTGCATATGTGGATAGCATTCTGTCGACTCCCATGTATCCACTTAATTTTTATGGATGTCATGCAATTTATTTATTCAACTGTATTTCTTAGCTTTTTTATTTCCTCACAACATACTAAGAGAATATCCCACATTTAGGGGGTTTCTTCAATAGCAATTAGTTATATTTTTCTAAATGGACGCGATTATGGAAGACACACTCTCCTTAATGGAGGCCCTGTGCAACTTTACATTGTATGCAAATGTGGGAAGGGTGACCAGTGAGCTACTGCTCAACAGTAGATAACTCTCAGTATCAATTCATACCACAACCAATGGACATTTTCAAAGGCTGTCTGATAAAGAGACAACTCTTGGCTGCCCTCTTTCTCACTGTGTGACAGCTGTAGTGCTTTGCTGTTTCTCTTTAGTGGAACGATTGTAATACTGCATGATTTTACTGCCAGATACCGGTTGGCATTGTGGTCAGACTTATTCCCTGTTCCCCTTTTACTTAGTTTTTTAAAAAAAATAAATAAATCACTTGTAAATGTATTACTGGGGTCAGCCATTGTGTTTAAACTATTGCTTGTATCTGTTTTAGTGAGTAAAGTATGTGTATGGTAAGGCCAGTTGAAATTAACATGTCTGTAGAAGATGCTTTTTAAGGAGCATACCTTTCACCTTGCATTATTGGGCTGGTTTCATACTGTGGCGTCCAGGATCACTTTTGTACTTTTTTCCAAACCAAGTGTTTTAAAACTATTAAAAACTGGCTAAACTGTTAATGTGTGTTTGTTTTCTTTCTGACTTCTATATTTACTGGAAATACAGCAGAAATAGTAAAATAGATCTAATAGGATAGTTGATATAACTAACTATAATAGGTGATTGTAGTCATAATTTGGTACAAAAGCAGCATCCAGGAAAAGTCTAGATGAATGACGGTTCTTGATGTGGTGCCGTATGAGGGATCAGAGATCAGTGTTCAGCTTAGGTTTGCACTTTTACACCCACTGAAATACATTCAGATTCCTTGAATCTTTTAATTCTATTCTGCACCATAGAGGGTGAAATATCCAAATCCATCCTACCTTTCCTTGAGAAAAATTGTTTCTAAACATTTCAATAATTTTCTCATGCATTTGTTGATCAATTGCAGATCCT
>JAPQRN010000007.1:11563282-11579185 GCA_037367275.1 Coranthus polyacanthus
AGGCCAATGCATTAAAATGGGTCTTATATATAAAGAAATACAATTTCTTTTAGAGAGAGCGCATCACATTCGGTTTGTACTGCACAGCTGGGCATCTAAATGTGATTAAGCATATATATCTATATATATATCTATATATATATATATAGATATATATGTAGTCAGAATGACTGAATAAATGAGTATCAACGGTGTAACAGGAAGGTAACACTTCAAATATGTTTAAATTAGCAACAAATAATTAGAATAAATTATTTGGAAATAGTAAATCAAGCATTTAATAATATTCCTTAAGAAAGCAAATCATTATGTGATATTGATGTCTACATGGTGAGGTGTCCCCAAACTACACCTACAAACTGCATTCCGCTCCTATGTTCCGCACAGTACCTGAACGCCTCACACACACTGTTCATCCGGGTCATTTCCCGATAGCTGCAGATGCTAACTGCCTGCACTCTGCAGCAGCACCTCACACACAAATAAAAACAGAACTCTTCAAATCTGGCCGTGTGAAGACTGCAAAAGGCAAGTTCTGTGTACTTTGTGTTTTAAAGAAGCTATTAAAAGTGGGCAAAACGCAAAGGCGTGGTTTCCTAGATTTTAGCTAACATATCGCTTAGTTATTATAGCTAAGTTATTTTGTCTATAGCATTGGCTAACTAATTTAGCCCAACTGTAGTTAGCAGGCTAGTTAGGTTAATTGTATGTCACCCGGGCTGACTATAATCAAAACCTAACGCTAAGTCAAAAGACAATTCAGTCAAAACAATTAGCAATTTTACATTGATTTTTGTTGTGGTTGAAATTGGTTGAAATCCGTGTTGCAGCGCCGTGATGGATTGTTAGTTTTGATATAGTGTCTCTCATAAACAGCTCTGCAAAAAATGAGCAAACATTTCTAAATTGTAAATCCTGTCTATGTAGGATGTCCGACTCAGACAGTGACGAGGACCAAGATCGTCCTTTTTCTATTACTGGCTTCCTCTTTGGAAACATCAACGAAGATGGACAGCTGGAGGATGACAGTGTTTTGGACAATGTGAGTGTTGTTATTAAAGATAACTATCGCCATGCGTATCACTAATCACTGCATTTACTTATAGTGTTCTATTGTCTGTGCGTGACTGATTATATCAGATTTGTATGTATTTACACAGCCGATTGTTGCTCTGTGCAATTTATTTTTCACTCCAGGAGTCCAAAAAACATCTAGCTGGTTTGGGCACTCTAGGCCTTGGCTCACTAATTACAGAAATCACAGCAAATGAGGACGAGGACCAAGAGGAAAACAGAGACTCTGGTAATGTGGATGCAGAGGGTGAGTACAAATAAATGAAGAAACTCTTAGTTAGTCTTAGGTAGCTCAAAGATAAAGTGAGATTTTAAATATTTAATCTCATCCAGGTTGGGTGAAAAGCACTGAAGATGCAGTGGATTATTCTGACATCAGTGAGGTCGCAGAGGATGAGACAAAGAAGTATCGTCAAGCCATGGGGTCTCTGCAGCCCAGCAGGAAAACAGGTGATTAACCTGCAACTTCATTGGCTTCATTTATTCTTAATTCACACAGAGTTGATAGAAAGTAATATGAATAACCCTAAGATGTGTAAAACTGGTGCTGCTCACCAAAACATATTTATGTAAATGTGTATATGTCTAAAACCTAAAACTTTTTAATTATATTGTTCTAAGATGATGAGGATGACTATGATGCAGACTGTGAGGATATTGATTCCAAGCTGATGCCACCTCCGCCACCACCAAGTCTTCCTACATCTGCTAAAAAGGATGAACCCTCTCAGAGCACCAGTGGTAAGTGCACATTACTCTTTATATCAGCTGTCTGTAAGGTACAGAAACAGGTTTAGATGACCTATAAAGAATACTGATACTACATTTGATCATTAAAGAAATACTCTCCAATACTATTTAGTCTTGCCTCAGTAATGATGATGAATTGTCATTGTATTAATCAAAAATAATGTGTCACTGTTTCCTCACAGTTGGGGAGGAGGGCGATGGTATCATCTTGCCGTCCATCATCGCGCCATCCTCTACAGGTGATAAGGTCGACTTCAGCAGCTCTTCAGACTCAGAGTCAGAAACTGACCGTCCCTGTCAGGGCTCAGGTTCCGGGGGGCCCCCGGACAGGCTCAACCTTCCTCTTGCTGGAATTATGCAGAAAGATGCTGCCAAAGCCCTGCCAAGTGTGACGGAGCTGTTTCCAGAATTTAGGCCTGGAAGGGTAAAACATTTACAACAAAGGCACTGTAAAGATCCATTAGATGGTCATTGTGTAGAGGTTTATTACATTATCATTATTTGAAAGTCATAAAAGTCTTGAATCGTTTGTCAGGTGCTTAGGTTTTTACGGCTGTTTGGTCCTGGAAAAAACATGCCATCCGTTTGGAGAAGCGCCCGCAGGAAGAAAAAACGGAAGCACCGGGACCCTCAGCCTGGGACACCTCCACCTGAAGGAGAGTCTGCAGAGCAAGGCCAAGAGAAGAAGTCAGGCTGGATTTATGAGTATGCACCACCTCCACCCCCAGAGCAGTGTCTCTCTGATGATGAGGTAAGTTTTCAGTATTACTTCTACTCTGCTTTCATAATGTTAGATACTATAGATAAGAGTCACAGTTTATTTAGCAGTTTATTTGGGTTCTCAAAGTTTTCCTGTGCTTTCCAGATAACCATGATGGCTCCAGTAGAATCAAAGTTTTCACAGACCTGCGGTGATGGAGACAAGGAGACAGAGTCTCGACCTAAAGTAGCAGAGTGGAGATATGGTCCAGCCCAGCTGTGGTACGACATGCTAGGCATCCCTGAGGATGGAAGCAGTTTCAACTATGGGTTCAAACTAAAAGAGGAGAATTCCAGTGAACCCCAGAAGCAAGACGCTCCGAAAGAAACAACAGAGACTGGTCTCGTGGTGTGTAGACCCTGGAAATGTGTGATAGCAGCAGTAATAATACCCTTAAATACCACATGGCTCTGGCTCAACTCAATTCGATTTTTGGATTTTCCATTGGGCAGAAGTTGCAGATAGTACCTGGTACTTTATGGTGTCACCTCTGTCCAGGTTTAAAGCGGGCTTAGGTGATACTGTTTTTAAATAGCCAAGCTACTTTACTCACTGTAGTTTATATCATATTTAGTTATATTCATTAATTATACTGCACCACTCATTATATGGCAACCAACAAAAACACTGTGTTCAAATGTAGAGCTACAGAGGAAGACAAAGTTTTGCGTCACATTGAAGGTGATGTTGCGGCAGTTTCCTGCCGTTTTGCTATGACAACCAGTGACACTGAGAGGGCACTTTATCTGCAGAGGAAAACTAATGAAGTACCAGGTACCAAAAGCAAGTCGAGCCGGTACCATGCAGTGGAAAAGTGCTAATAGAGAAACTATGGTGTTTTCCAGCTATTGTGTATAATATATGTCTGTTTTAGAGGCTGGATGAAGAAAGTGAAGATGATGGTGGAGATGAGGACAGAGCAGCGCTGGAGAATGAGGTCTTCTTGATGGTCACTCAGCTGCAGTGGGAGGATGACATTATTTGGAATGGAGAGGACGTAAAACACAAGGGCACGAAGACTCAGAGAGCCAGTCTGGCAGGATGGCTTCCCTCTAGCATGACCCGCAATGCCAATGCTTACAATGCACAGCAGGGTGAGCAACCAGTCAAAAATACCAAAAAATTTCATTTTTTCCATGGGTCACTTATGATAAAAAAACAGCATTTTTGAAGGCTAAACACTAAGGCAGGAGAGGTGTAGCAAAATTGTACAGATGCTTGTTTATAGTTTCAAGTAATGGAGCAAAGTGTACTGTTTCTAAATTGTGAAAGAACTATAACTATTTTTAATCTCACAGGTCTGACGAGAAGTAATTCCCAGTTGGTGCCACCCACACCTCCACCCATGCCAAAAGCTTCCTCAATCTCTGGCTCCAAGCGTGAAAAAAACAGCCACGACAATCAAGGTAGTGATTTTATTTTCAAGTCACAGTCTAAATCATAACAAACCCTAAACCTTTTTTGTGTATCATTTTTGTTTTGTTTTTGATCCTCTGCAGCCTCTCAAGAAGAAGATGCTCCCTGGTTTTCCATTTTTCCAATTGACAGTGAGGAGTTGGTGTATGGACGCTGGGAAGACAATATTATCTGGGATGATCAGGAGATGGATCACCTGCTCTCACCGCCTGTTCTTACTCTGGACCCCAATGACGAGAATATCATTCTAGGTATAATCAGATATTCTACAAGTTCACTTCTGTCCTGCTTTTTCCATAATGGTCATCTTTTAGTAATTAGAATTCATTAGTCAGTGAGGGCAGTATTGGAAAAGACTGCATGGTGTAATTTGTCAGATATAATAGGGATCCGCAGTATTGATGGTGGTTGGGGACATTGCTTTTCTAAAAAAGAAAAACTAGGACACTGAACATGTCCCTTTTGCTTCTTGCAGTTTGTTCTTAATCTTCTTATTTTGACATGTTTCAAACTAAACTGATGTCTTGCATAGAAATTCCTGATGAAAAGGAGGAGACAACATCCCACTCCCCATCCAAAGAGAACAAGAAGGAAACTGCAATCAAGAAGAGCCGCATCCTGCTGGGAAAGACTGGGGTGATAAAAGATGAGCCACAGCAGGTACATAGTCTCGTCAGGAGAGGTGGAGGAGATACATGATTGATTGTGTGAAATGTCAGAAGGCCTAATTATACAGAAATGTAAATGTGCATGAAGGCTTTCTGCAGGTCCTTAAAACGTCTTTAAAAATCTAAAATCCATTGATTTGAATTTTAGACCTTGAAATGTCTTAAATATAATTTTTAGAGGTCTGAAAAATTGATTGGATTATGAAGTGAACATTGCTTTTATGAAGTTGCATTAACTTCAGTCTCACTTTTAAATGTGTTTTTGGGAAACATTTGCATTGATCACACTGTAACAAAATACAAAACAAACATGGAACCAATAACCACTAATGCAAACTGCGCAGCCGAGTCAGAATTTAGAAAGCTTCATCTTGAAGTAGTAAGTTGAATGTTCATGTTGTTAATTAATTTAGATGTTTTTTGTTCTGGAAGAAAGATAGAAAAAAAACAATTAGCAATGTTTTCTCTCAACGCAGAACATGTCCCAGCCTGAAATAAAAGACCCCTGGAACCTCTCCAATGACGAGTTCTACTACCCCAAACAGCAGGGCCTGAGGGGGACGTTTGGTGGCAACATCATTCAGGTGAGCAGTGGACTAATGTTTAAAAATAAATATTTCACTGACAAAATAAGAAGAAGGTACATATGCAGTCATGGCAAGTTGGTGTAACATGTATTAGAGAATAAAGTCAAATCAAAATATGAATTGACAGATTAACTTTTGTATCTTGAACAGCACTCCATCCCAGCTTTGGAGCTGAGACAACCCTTTTTCCCCACTCACATGGGACCTATGAAGCTGCGGCAGTTCCATCGCCCGGCTCTGAAGAAGTACTCGTTTGGAGCTCTGGCTCAGCCAGGACCCCACCCAGTCCAGCCACTGCTCAAACACATCAAGAAGAAGGCCAAGGTAGAGACCTGCTACAAACAAACACGTATACTATACCAGATGGCCAGTGATGTTGTGTTGAGATATTTATATATATGTTTAATCCTTTTTTAAAAACTTTTTATTGTGTATGTTTTTAAAAAAAAAAATTGTATAGATGAGAGAGCAGGAGCGGCAGGCATCAGGAGGAGGAGACATGTTCTTCATGCGAACCCCTCAGGATTTAACAGGCAAAGATGGAGATCTGATTTTGGCAGAGTACAGTGAAGAATACGCTCCACTCATTATGCAAGTGGGCATGGCCACAAAGATAAAGAACTACTACAAACGGGTGGGTCTAGTCTTTTTTAAGACATTAAATATATTTGTTGCCACTTGTATAGAGGAGATCTTTGTTAAAAATGCACTGACACCATTATGGTATTCTTCAGAAACCTGGTAAGGATCCTGGAGCACCAGACTGTAAATATGGAGAAACTGTGTACTGCCACACATCCCCTTTCCTTGGTTCTCTACATCCTGGGCAGCTGCTGCAGGTCAGTGTCTCAATCACAATCAGATTAGTCATTCATGATTAATATAATAGTAGCTTTATTTATATAGCATTTTTGAAACACAGTTACAAAATGCTTCACATATAGGATTAAAGACAAGTTGCAAAAATAAATAAAAACACCCATATGCACGTGCAAACACAAAAGTTAAGGCACACGACCAAATAAAGAAAATGTAAATGGAGAGATAAATTATAATAATTGTGCGCTTTTGGGTCTTTTCTTTTAGGCGTTTGAGAACAACCTTTTCCGTGCCCCAATCTACCTACACAAGATGCCAGAGACAGATTTCCTGGTTCTGCGAACGAGACACGGCTACTATGTCAGAGAGATTGTGGACATTTTTGTGGTTGGCCAGGAGTGCCCCTTATTTGAGGTCCCAGGACCCAACTCCAAACGAGCCAATACCCACATCAGAGACTTCCTTCAGGTCTGTGAATATACCTGACCTCTCACAGAAAGTCCAGCGGATGTTGTTGCTAATACTCACCCGTCACACCTGTGCTCTGTAGGTGTTCATTTATAGGTTGTTCTGGAAAAGCAAAGATCGGCCCAGGAGGATCCGGATGGAGGATATCAAGAAAGCTTTTCCTTCACACTCGGAGAGCAGCATTAGAAAACGCCTAAAACTCTGTGCTGACTTCAAACGTACAGGTAGAACTCCATATACTGCCTGGTATCATCAGCATTAGTTAGATTAACCAGAATATAAAATACAGTATTTATCTGTTAACTATAGAAAGGTAGATAGAACACAGTAATCAACTATTGTTACAAAGAAAATAAATATAGACTTAAAATGTGAATATGGTAAAAAAAAAATCAAAACCAAACATATAATACTGTTTAATAGGCAAACTGATTGAATTGTAGCAGCAAACAAAATGAATACAGGCCTAACATAAATATTGGTAAATGAAATACTAAATGTAAACGTGGAACCGTCTAAACAATAGCAGCAAAATAAGTACAATGTGGAAAAACGCAAAGCATCATCCAAATGGGAAATAAAGAGTGTAAAAGAGTGTGACACAATGAAATAAATGATAGAGCAAAATATGAAATGGTAGATGGTTTCTATTGTCATATGATATAAATTGTCATATTGCACAGCCCTATCATGAGGACTTTTTGTAATAAACACATGTTTTAGTGATGTAGCTGTCGAGAGAAAATGCCTAACATTCCTGATGCTCTTCTCAGGGATGGACTCGAACTGGTGGGTGCTGAAGCCTGACTTCAGATTGCCAACAGAAGAAGAGATCAGAGCTATGGTGTCTCCAGAGCAGTGCTGCTCTTACTATAGCATGTTGGTAGCAGAGCAGAGACTTAAGGTAACAGGGTCGGCATTTGTATCTGACAGTTATATATAACTGCATATTGTGTCCATTGGGTAATATAATTGGATAATATATCCCTTTAGGATGCTGGGTATGGTGAGAAATCCTTCTTTGCACCAGAGGAAGAGAATGAAGAGGACTTTCAAATGAAGATTGACGATGAGGTATTCTGCTCACTCATACAGCAACTGTGACGAGCTTTTGAAAGATAATTTTACTAATTAATAGTAATAATTTCAGTTTATTAAAATCCACATTGTGCTGATATTGACTTGTGTGTCCTAGGTCCGAACAGCTCCTTGGAACACGACGAGAGCCTTCATTTCAGCCATGAAGGGGAAATGTCTGTTGGAAGTTACAGGTGTGGCTGATCCCACAGGCTGCGGAGAAGGTTTCTCCTATGTCAAAGTGCCCAACAAGCCCACTCAACAGAAGGTATGACTGACCTGAAAATCTGCTGCTTCACCTGTACTGGTTGTTGTAAGAAAAGAGGCTGAAGACCTTTGCCGTGTGTGGTTTTGTAGGATGACAAAGAGCCACAGCCTGTCAAGAAGACGGTGACAGGGACAGACGCTGACCTGAGGAGACTCTCACTGAAAAATGCTAAGCAGCTTCTGCGCAAGTTTGGTGTTCCAGAAGAAGAGGTATGGATGTACTGTTCATGAACATACTTGATTCAGTTGTTTCAAAACAGCTTTATAATCCAGGTTGACAACACCAGATTTCCGGGGATTTATTTTTGGTGGCAAATATAAAATAATAGAAATGGCTTTAGTTAATCTTTCAGTTTTTAAGATTGATCTTATGTTCTTATGTGTGTCTTAGATCAAGAAGCTGTCTCGCTGGGAGGTTATCGACGTAGTGAGAACTATGTCCACAGAGCAGGCACGTTCAGGTGAAGGACCCATGAGTAAGTTTGCCAGAGGATCCCGTTTCTCTGTAGCTGAACACCAGGAGCGCTACAAGGAGGAGTGCCAGAGGATCTTTGACCTGCAGAACAAGTGAGACTCGTCTTAAGGTTTTTATTTTAGGATTCTAATCTGAATACATCCTCCTTACTATTTATTTTTGCACTTTACTACAGGGTGTTGGAGTCAACTGAGGTGCTCTCCACAGACACAGATAGCAGCTCTGCAGAGGACAGCGACTTTGAGGAGATGGGAAAGAACATTGAGAACATGCTGCAGAATAAAAAGACCAGCTCCCAGCTGTCCCGTGAGAGGGAGGAGCAGGAAAGGAAGGAGCTGCAGAGGATGCTGATGGGCGAGGAGAGCGACCGAGACAACAAGGGGCGCAAAGAGCGACGCAAAGGCTTGTGTAAGTCTATCTGGAAGATAATTATAGTAAACTGTTGCTTTATCTGCATTTACTGTGTAAAGTTTAAAAAAATACTGTATCATCAACTTTAAGCTTTCTATTCCTTCTCTCTTTTAGCGAGCTCTTTGTCGACCAGTTCACACAAAGACGATGACACATCCTCCGTCACCAGCCTGAACTCCTCAGCCACAGGACGACGACTCAAAATTTATCGCACGTTCAGAGACGAAGATGGGAAAGAGTATGTGCGCTGTGAAACTGTACGCAAGGCAGCAGTCATTGATGCCTACACAAGAATCAGGACCACAAAAGATGATGAATTCATGTGAGTTTGTTTAAATTTTAGATGAACCCGTGAATGTTAATCAGCCTGTACCAAAAAAACCTTTTCTTTCATTGAAATAGAAATAAAAACTAGGCCTTATTGAAAAATACTAACAAATTAAAACTGTATTACATGTATACAATGTTTTTTTTTTATATGCTGTGAGTTTATTACGTAATACATTTTCTGACCATTTTGAATCTCCTCTCCTTACAAATACTCCATATTATAAAAAAGACGACAACTAACACTGAAACTAATAAAAATGGAACTAAACTAAGCATTTTCCAAAACTAAACTGAACCAGAAAACCCACAACGAAAAAGTGTAATATAAACCTTTTGAACTATAACTGTGGTCTGTACTCTGTCTCTGTGGCTGCAGCCGAAAGTTTGCCCTCTTCGATGAGCAGCACAGAGAGGAGATGAGGAAGGAGCGGCGCCGTATTCAGGAGCAGCTGCGGAGACTGAAACGAAACCAAGAGAAGGACAAGATTAAGGGACCTCCAGAGAAGAAGGCCAAGAAGGTCAAGGAGAGGCCAGACCTCAAGGTAAAAGTAAGCTTGCTGACTCAGTACTATATTCTTCTCTGTCACCTCTTCTTCATCAGCTTCTTTTGTACACCATTAAATGCTAACCTACATCCAGTTAGCTTGCTTTGGTGTGTGATATCTCATTCAGTATTATTACATTTTTACAGACACATCACTTTTCGTGTTCCTTAATGTTTGCCTCTCTTCCCTAGCTAAAGTGCGGCGCATGTGGGGCTATTGGACATATGAGGACCAACAAGTTCTGCCCGCTGTACTATCAGACCAACGCACCACCTTCTAACCCTGTTGCAATGACAGAGGAGCAGGAGGAAGAGCTAGAGAAGACTGTCATCCACAACGACAACGAAGAACTGATCAAAGTGGAGGGCACCAAGATCGTACTCGGCAAACAGCTCATTGAAAGGTAGTGGATTGTTCCAGTATTTATGACTGATACTCACTGTAGCTATCGTTGTACATCTTTGTATTTTATGCACTTTTTGCATTAGAAAAGGTTGATGGAAACAAAATTTGGGCAAAAAAACACCTCAATTTTGCAAAAATGTTATAATGCTCACTTGAGGTGGTTTTTGCCTTTTTTCAGAAAGAGTTAATGTGTAATGGGAGATAGAAACAACTATGTTGAATAAGTTCTGACAAAGTAAATTTAACTGACATGACTGATGAGTTGTTTCCCTGGTGTCTTCCTGGATATTCCCAATAAGCACAAAAACATGGTATTGTAGCAGTAACACATATATGTGGACTGATGAGAAGATGCATGAAATAAATATCACAGCAATTTTAGATGGAAAACAGCAGCAGAATTCTCTTGTTGTTCTACTTTGTTTTTAAGTGTAATGTAGCCTGTATGGCCACCTTCACTATAAAATAGTTGATGGAAACACCTAATTTGCATTTTCTTTTCTGCAACATTTCAAAAGTTCACTTCAGATTCACTTGACAATTGTATTGAAAGACAGCTACTGTCTCCACTGTGTAAACATTGTAATTTCTCCTACAGTGCCGATGAGGTGCGCAGGAAGTCTTTGGTGCTCAAGTTCCCCAAGCAGCAGCTCCCACCAAAGAAGAAGAGACGCGTAGGCAGCGCTGCGCACTGTGACTACCTCAATGTAAGCAACACGGTTTTGCAGCGTGTGCTACCACCTCAAAAACCAAGAGTGTTTTCTAAAATGTGAATTTTTACTATGTTTTTTTGTTTTTATATTCACAGAAACCACACAAGTCCATCCATCGCAGACGCACTGACCCCATGGTGACCTTGTCTTCAGTGCTAGAAAGCATCATCAATGACATGCGGGATCACCCCAACGTAAGATCCTGCCTTCACTCATACACAGCTACAGTTCACCGTTTCCTCTGAATTTGACTACTTCATGCTCTAATATTTATTATGTTTTCCTTTTCCACACAGACATACCCGTTCCACACACCAGTCAATGCTAAGGTTGTGAAGGACTACTATAAGATCATCACTCGACCCATGGACCTGCAGACGCTGAGAGATAATGTGCGAAAGCGGATGTACCCATCGAGGGAGGAGTTCCGAGAAGCAGTGGAGGTTATTGTCAAAAATAGTGCCACCTACAACGGTAAGATTATTACCATACAGCAATTTTAAAACGAAAAAGTTACTCAGGTCACCTTAGGTTCTGCTAGACATTAAAGTGGTTGTTTTTCTATTTTCATTTACAGGTGCAAAGCATCCAATTACACAGGTAGCACAGTCCATGCTTGACCTGTGTGATGCTAAACTGAAAGAGGTAAGTCTGACCAATGACCATGG
Source organism: Coranthus polyacanthus (assembly GCA_037367275.1). NCBI lineage: Eukaryota > Metazoa > Chordata > Actinopteri > Kurtiformes > Apogonidae > Coranthus > Coranthus polyacanthus. Next base: position 11,574,716 of record JAPQRN010000007.1, read on the forward strand.
ATCTATTTACACTTTTTTTTTTTTTTAAATGAAACCTTTACTGTGAACCTTGTGTGTGCATGCAGAAGGAGGACAGGCTGGTGAGGCTGGAGAAAGCCATCAACCCCTTACTGGATGATGACGATCAGGTGGCCTTCTCTTTCATCCTGGACAACATTGTGACCCAGAAAATGATGGTGGTGCCTGATGTGAGTTATTCTACTTAACATTATCTTATCACTCATTTTCCAGTGTCCAGGTTGAATATTTCTAAGAGCAGCAAAGAGGTATCTTGCATTATGCTTATGAGTTTTTTTCCTTTCTACCGTGTGTAGTCATGGCCATTCCATCATCCTGTCAACAAAAAGTTTGTACCAGATTATTACAAGGTCATTATAAACCCCATGGATCTGGAGACCATCCGCAAGGTGAGAGATAAAATAAATACAGTAAGATTTTTAGCAGCAGAAATACCTAGACATTAAACACAAACATCTAAATAACCTGTGTGTATGTTATGGGTCAACAGAACATCTCCAAACACAAATACCAGAACCGAGAGACATTCCTTTCAGATGTCAGTCTCATCCACACCAACAGTATCAAGTACAATGGTAAATGTCACCTACTGTTACCTTTACCTTTACAGTTGACCCCTTTACAAATGAAAGTAGTATTAAATAGTATAGAAATAATAATTATAATAATAATTACTCTTTGTCTTTCACAGGCCCAGACAGTCCTTACACTAAAACAGCTCTGGAGATCGTCAATGTGTGCAAGCAGACTTTAGCAGAGGTACGTAGTGTCTAGACCTTAGAGCCACAACTTAAGTGTGTGTACACACGTGCTGTGCGCTCTCGTACTTAAATACCACTACAAGTCTGTTTGGTATATAGTTAAATTGTTAGACATGAATCCTAGTCTTTTCCGGGAATAAATTGTGGAATTATGCCCTAAATAAGACATTTGTTAATCTTCTACGTTGTAGTGAAGCAGTATTTTAACCTGTACTTGGATGAAGCAGTATTTTATATGAATAAAATGTCTTAATCGTACGCTTTTGTGCCTTCAGTATGATGAGCACTTGACCCAGTTGGAGAAGGACATCTCCACTGCCAAAGAGGCAGCTCTCGATGCAGCAGACTTGGAGAGCCTCGACCCAATGACGCCTGGACCGTACACACCACAGGTTGGACTACAGCTCTACACTTCTAACTGTTTGTACATAGAAAAAGCCACTTGCAGTAGTTTCCTCCTCGCTACACATCGCAGTGCCCCTCCTGCCCTTAGAATTTCTTCACCTGATTTCTGCACTAACTCCTTTCTACACGTTCATGTTTCACTTCTGTAATCTACTGTAGCTTCTTCACTGTAGTGTCTCCTTTCTCCCAACCTGTGTTTTTCTCCTTTGCTCCTCCTGTCTGGTCCTGTCTCTCTGTTTGCGTGTGCCTCTTTGTGCGGCGCTGGCCAGCCTGCTGATCTGTTTGACAGCGGGGCCACAGGAAGTCTGCCCAGAGAGTCCAGCAGCCTTTTCTCTGAGGGACCTCTAGTGGTTGCTCCAGAAAAGAGAGGGGGGCAGGTATGGAGAGAGACAGAAATAAGGCTCGCAACCACATGCCACCTCTCCTTAAACTATCCTAAAATCACCCATCTTGTTGAGATTACAGAGAATTAGATGCTTTTGTTCTACCTTGAAGTAGCTCTTTTGCTCCTTAGCTGTTTTTTGGCAAAGGTTCTCATTTTATCCGTTTCACCCAACTCTTCAGGGTCGCCACAGCAGGAGACCTGGAGAAGAAGAGTCTGATGTGGACATTGAAGGGTTTGAAGAGGAAGATGATGGCAAACCAAAGACACCTGCTCCTGTAAGATGGAGATTTATTGACAAGTTGATATGCCATCACAACAGCTGCATATGTTTACATAATTACATAATTCACTTTATCAGAGTCAACATTTTTAGTCATTCACTACATTTAAATGCACACTAATATTACACTGTTATTCAGAATATGACAATATTCAGAATTTGGTACGCGTTGTGTAAGCAACTTATTCCATTTGATATTTGAATGTAGCATTTTCTGATTTAGACATGTGGGATATTCTGTATATTATTCTATTATTCTCTATTATTCAGCCTTCAGGAACATTCTTTGGACACTTTTACAGCAGCAGAGTCAGAGCAGAGCCTCTTGCCTGTTTACAGTCAGCTCTAAAGAAGAAACACCTACTTTTAAAGTGTTTTATGAAAGACTTGGATATCAACAGGTTTTTACATGCACTCAGATATTGAAATAGCAACTTTTGGTTGAGGGAATAAAAGTGAGGCTATGTTTGCGTGGTTGAAATCCTATTTTTTATAGCATGCAAACAAATATATTTTTTCAAATTATTTTTTTTTCCTCACTATCTCCAACTCCTACACTAACTGTCTTTCTTGTGTAACTAGGCAGAGGATGCAGAAGGAGATCTGGAAGATGATGATGACGATGAGGAGATGTTGCTGCCGCCTCGCAGACGGCTTCATGACCACGAGGAAGAGGAGGAGGAGGAAGAAGAGGATGGAGAGGATGGAAGGTCTAACCGTCCAGCCCAGTCCAGCGTCCTGTACCAGGACCTGCTCATGTCGGACGGAGAAGACGATGCCAGCGAAGAAGAAGGAGACAACCCCTTCTCCTGTAAGTTCACAGCAGAGACTAAATGTTGACACCACTAGAATATGAAGAACAGGGTTTTTCAACTTCTCCTTAAAAAGTCTGAATATGAAGTTTAGGAGTTTAGGATTGACAGGCCTTAAAAATGTAGAAGTTAACATTAACTTCTATCTTGCTTTTATGTGTTTCTGGGAAGTACTTTATTGATCACATTATAACAAACCTACAAAATTAAACCAACATGGCACCAATAAGCACTAATGCAAATATTTTCTGTAAATGTTACTTTCAGCTAATAAGGGTAAGTGAATGTTCTATGAGATCAAAACAGAGCCTTTACTGTTAAGTATGTTGAAGCTTGTTGAAACAAACACATTTGAAAGCCATTGTACCTTGTGCAAGAAAATAACAACTACGTCTTAAATTGTTTTCATGAGGGTCTTAAAATATCTGAAATTTAGCTTGTTGAAACCTGCAGAAACCCTGTAAGAAGGATTAGTGATGAAGAAAAAGAGATGACCGCATCTCTTGGGGCAAACCGCTGTATGACATGTTTGACTGATGCGCTGTTTGTCTTTTATAGCCATTCACCTGTCAGAGAGCGGCAGTGACTCGGACAGAGAGGTGGACGTGCGTCCTCCACCTCCACGGAGAGCTCAAGAGACGGCCCGCATGGGCATGGAGCAGGACGAGAGCATGATGTCTTATGAAGGGGATGGACCAGATGAGCCACACATGGAAGACAGTAATGTCAGGTAAAACAGGCCCAGGAATACTCAATAAAAATAATAATGTCAGTACTGAAGAATGCGGGTGACTTAAGTAAAATGGCAAAAGTTTTATAAGCAAGTACTCTCAGATAGCAGGTGCTTAACCTTTTAACACATTTTTTAAAATGTTGTCTTTGCTCACATATTGCTCTAATTGAATCACGTCCTGCGCTGATATTTTCTTCAACACTTTCCTCTCTTGCGTCTTCAAGTTACGGCAGCTATGAGGAGACAGAGAGCCGGAGTCAGATGCCGCCCTCTGGCATGGGAAACGGGGAAGACTACGGCATCAGCGAGGAGGAGGAGGAAGACGAAGAAGATGAAGCACGGCGGAGGGGTCCGGCTGTGCTCTCCCAGGTGCAGCTCAGTGAGGATGAAGAGAGCGAAGAGTTCAGATCGATTGGGGGAGACAGCGACATGGACTCTGACAACTAGTGACTTTTTTTTTTCTCCTTTTTGTACAATATCAAGAAAACATTTTTTTTTGTAACCCCACTTTTAAAATGGAGAAAATGACATTTCTTGGGTAAATATAATGTAAATGCTTCTTATTTTTCTAAATGCTGATTAATAGTGTCCTGTATTGTTAACTCTGTTGTACCTGCAATAAAAGGTCAGCACATTGTAAATTTCAACTTGCCTTTTTATATGTTGAATGAATGTTGCGTACCATTATATATCTTACTGTGAAAATATGTGTTAAGTTGTTTTATACTGTTTTAATGAGTTCAAATCCAGACACAAACCATTATGTTGTTTCTATCTATCCACATCAAACAGTATAATAAACTTACTGACAAACTGCTCCTTGTTTTATTTAAGTCATGTGTTAATAAGAAGCACTGAGTCGCTTCGTTTGTGTTGATATTGTACATGTTGACTCACTACATTATGCAAATGATAGTTGCTTTAAATAAGATGAGCTGTACTGTATATGATGCCTATCTGCAAGAGATTAAAGAGTTTACTGGTTTGAAGTTTATAATCAGTGTAGTATCTGGGATGTCTTTAGGCTACATATAAGTCTTAAATAAGTTGAAAATTGGATTATCATGTTACTATTA
>JAPQRN010000007.1:11593554-11605906 GCA_037367275.1 Coranthus polyacanthus
AGAAGAAGAAGAATCACGCGTTTCCCGTGTCACCAGTTACGCCTGAATAACGATGTAGTCCAGTGGCTGACTCACAGCCGCTCACGACGTCACGAGGCTCACCTGAAAAGAGTTTAGCAACTCAGCTGCTAAAAATAAACATCTGATAAAGAAACAAGCAGGAAATAAAATAGGTCAAAAAATGAGCCAGAAATTCAGGTTTCATCATAAATGCAGTTTATGTAATAATATAGTAACATGTAGTCATTTTAAAGTGAGAATGTCAGTTTATTGTTGTGGCTCAGGAGCAAAGTGTGAATGAATTGAGAGGGAACTGAGGTGAAGCTCGTCCATCTGTCGTCCCTTTATGTAACAGGGTCCTGACGTCATTGTACAGTAAAACACACATCTCATCTTACATTATACCTTCCACTGTATTGTTTATCATGTTGTTGTGAGATGCCTAAGACTGTGTCTCTTTTTGTAGGAATTGGCATTGGGATGCTCTGCGTGTCCATGCTGGTGTGTCTCTACTATAACGTCATCATAGCGTGGACGTTTTATTACCTGGGCAACTCTTTTCAGAGCCCTCTGCCCTGGTCATGTGACGCTTTAGCTAATGCTGCTCTCTGTGGTAACGGCACCATTGGTAATGTCAGCCGTGGTAAAACCCTCAGCCCCACAGAAATCTTCTGGAAGTAAGTTTGTCTTTATCAAATTTGTGGAGAATGATCAAGTGTGCTTTGCTAATGACGTGACTAAGATTGAAACGTTTCATTACCTCACGCTCCGCCGTTCCATGATTGCACTTTAAGTTAGGCCTGTGTGTGTTGAACATAAATGTGGGCAAATACATGTGCCATTCTTCTTTGACAGATTTATAGATGGGTCTGGCAGTGTGCTTCAAACAAACCACGTTCAAATACTTTACTGTTTACAATGACTTAACAGTTTACACTGGTTCAACATACAGCTTTTCATCTAATATGACTGAGGATGTTGGAATAACAGCCCGTAGAACACCATAAAAACACTGGGGATATCGCGGCGCCTTTATCTTAAAGAAACTCTCATAAAGACGTTTCAGCTCTGTCCTTATAATGCCTTTCATGTAAGATAATAGGTACAGAAATTATAGTAGTTTTTGAGACTTGTCATTGTAAAGAATTATGATTGTATGTGTACAAGAGCATGTAATATAAGCATGTAGACACTCAGCTAATGGGTCTTAATGTACTGTAGACATTGTTACCACTATTAGCATCATCTTTTTTCTGTTTCATAGGGAAAATTTAAAATACACAAAAAATGAAAAAGATAATATACAGTACATAGAGAGGCAAATAACTCAGTGGACTCATTTAAAGCCTCCATCTAAAAAAATGTTCAAATTAAATAAAAAGTTATAGAAAACACAAAAATGAACATGCCGAAAATAATATGGCTACATTAAAATCATGTTAAACAATCAAAATATCAATGTCTTGACAGTCACTCATAATCCTTCAGGTTATCACAAACATTCAAAATCAACACATTCGGAGAAACGTGGTTGGAAAAACACAAAAAGCAGCTTTTGTTTGTCGCGTGTCGGTTAACGTACGTGGTCGTCGGTGTACTGTTGTACTGTTGTACTGTTGTACTCGTGTAGGGTTGTGTTTGATGTGTGTCTCTCGTCCAGTGAGCGCGTGCTGGGCGTCGTCCACAGCGAGGGACTTCATGACCCGGGGCCCGTGCGGTGGCCGCTGGCTCTCTGCCTGCTCGCTGCCTGGATCATCATCTTTCTGTGTATGCTCAAGGGCATCCGCAGCTCCGGAAAGGTAAATCAGCACAATGTCGTCATTGTCAGCTCCCACTAAACTCACACACATTATCCTGCCTCGTCCTCCCGTATCTCGTTACTTAATATGTGCCTTCTGTGTTTTCAGGTCGTTTATGTAACAGCTACCTTCCCATACTTTGTACTTATTGTGCTGGTCATCAGAGGTGCTACACTGGAGGGCTCTCTGCAGGGCGTCGCTTTCTACCTCACTCCAGACTGGGGCCGATTAGCCAATGCACAGGTACTTCTGACGCCTGACTGCTTCCTTACTGGTTTAAAAATAACTTCAGCGTCTAAAGAATACATGTGTGTATTAACGTTGCAGGTGTGGAACGACGCAGCCTCACAGATCTTCTACTCGTTAGGTATAGGAGTTGGCGGGCTGCTTTCTATGGCCTCTTATAATAAGTTTGACAACAACGTCATCAGGTGAGTTTTCCCTTCTTTGCTGTAACGGCCGCTCTGCTGCTGCAGATCAGCGTCTTAATTGAGCCTCTCTTGGTTTCAGGGACACTTTGATTATCACCACAGGGAACTGCTGCACCAGCTTCTTCGCGGGATTTGCTATTTTCTCCATCCTGGGTCACATGGCATGGAGGAAGGGCGTGCCTGTCGGAGAGGTGGCAGACACAGGTACTTACTGTGCTGGGTTTTATCTTTATCTCCTAGGTCTAAAATGACTAAAAGTTCAAACTGGGATTCTGAGAGTTATTTGTTCAGTCTGCTGCTAATTAAACACAGTGACTTTTTCCCTCAAAGTCAGTAATTGCAGTTTAGATGCTTAATATTAGCTACAGGTCTCCATCGGAGCCAATTTCAGACAATACCAACGATTTATGAAACAATCCATCAATCCATCTCTAATGATGAATATATTTTATTAAATTCCTTCACAGTCTTTCCCAGTCTGTTTTCTGGTCAGGTGTTTTTTAGTGACTTATTTCCTACAGTCACAACTTCCCACTTGAACTTTTTGTTCTGTTTTCTTCTTGTTTCAGGTCCTGGATTGGCCTTTGTCGCTTACCCAGAGGCCCTTGCTCTGCTGCCAGGCTCAGTCTTCTGGTCCATTTTGTTCTTCCTCATGCTCTTTATGCTGGGAGTCGATACACTGGTAAGGCCACACACGCCATTTTTGACAGGTCTTACAATTTGATTGGATTGAGTTCTTATATTTTCTTTTTTTTACTTGACATGCGACATTAGCTCTTACATTGCGCCCCTTTGTTTTCAAATACAAATCAAGCAATCCTACATTTATCAAACATATTTGATGTAGTCTCAAAGCAAGTATCAAATTTTCCTTTAGGAAAAAATGCCATGCATCCTGTTGAGGCTCACCGCATCTTATGCAGCTCAAACTAGGAACGTATTAGAGTCATGACATGGGAAGTCAGAAAAACAAAGCTGTCGTAAAAAGCTGCCAGCAAGCTCCTGCATCACCAAAGCCCAGCCCCAAAGCAGCATGAAATAAGTCTCCATAATTGTCTTTAAAAATGTCTGAACTTGTTGAAACCTGGAGTCCATCTCCTTCATGAATGATACTCTCCGTTCTTTTGTCTTACAGTTTGGAAACATGGAGGGCATCACTACAGCCGTGCTTGATGAGTTTCCACAGCTCAGAGGAAACACGCTGCACAAATCCTTGTTCTTGGGCGCTCTGTGTTTCAGCTTCTACCTGATGGGTCTCCTGTTAGTGACTGACGTGAGTGTGTGTTTTTAACGAACTGTGAAGTTCGCGGCTGCAGATGCATTTTGTTTGTGGTCAGACTCACGTTTCTAGTGTCTGTGTCTTCATAGGGAGGGATTTACTGGTTCACGCTCATTGACTCCTTCAGCACTAGTTTCGGCCTCATCATCATCACCCTCTTCATGTGTATCGGCATCTCCTTCTTCTATGGTACCCCATCTCACACCCATAACCTTCACATCAAACTCTAAATCATTCCTCCATCGTTGTCTTAGTCATCCAGTGTGTGTTGTTTATCAAACTGTAAAAAAGAGAAACTGCACTCTTGTACAACTGTATTCATATTGCACAGTTTTCCTTATCCACATCATCCTTTTTTTTGTCTAATATATGCTCTTTCTTACTGAATTAGGAGTCAACCAGTTCTGTCAGGACATCATTGATATGATCTGTCACTGTCCTCCCTGGTGCAGCAAAGTGCTGCTTTACTTCAAAGCATGCTGGGTTTTCTTCACTCCGTTTCTTCTGTTGGTAAGTAAATATATTAGCTTTCATATTTGTTGGGGGTAGACAAGTGTACACAGTGTAATGTCAGTACTGCTGTTTCTGAATTAAACAGGGAAATTGGTTTCAAAATATCTATTTAGCATCTGTTAAAGAAGAAAAACAAAAATCTTATGCAGCTGAATCCTCATCTGGTCTGATATCTTTTGATTTTAATCTTAAAGCTATAGTGTGTAATATTTTCTCATTAAACTAGTGACTAGTTCTGTGATATGTATTTTGTAAACTTGTATATTTACATTATATCAAATGGTTCCAACACATGTTCACAATCCTGAGAAATCTATCATTTTAGTCAGTATTCAGTGCCTGTCAGTGGAGTCGTGTCCCCTTTACTGACATCGCAGCTGATTCATTTGAATTAAACGATATAACATGGATATATACGTCACTAGACTTTTAATACATTACCTCAGCAGCAGATTGATCACACACGCGTGTTGGTGTGATTTCTACCTGAATCACGTGAATCAAGTGAAAACAACCCCCATGAATCCACACTTTACAGAGTACGGCCTTTTATTATTGCTTTGATTGAGAGACCCCTAGTGGCAGAAATTCCATGCTGCATGTACTTGCCTTACATTTTGGTTTCTGCATTTTGGTGGCAGAAAAACATAAGGGCCCCCTAGTGAATGTCACTAAATAATGATTAAAAATAAAAACTAAATAGCAATTCAGTGAAAGAATTACAACCATTATGAAGTTCAGATGTCATGCTTGTATCAGTTGCAGAATTCATGTTACACTTATGTAACCCTGTCTCTTGTTCCTGCTGTTTTTCACCTAAAGCCGTGTCACTGTCTGAAGTGAGGTTAAATACTCAAATTCTCATCTAATACCCCCTGCATTGTACTGTACTGCTGCACTTTAGTGTAATTTGATAAGAGTAGAGACACTGTATCTTGCTGACACATTAAATCAAACATAAAATAGCTGGATATTTTGTGGCAAACTGAAGGATAGAAAAGTTGAATCAGTAACATAATTAGTAGCTGTTATGACGACAGTAACTTTGCTCATTTGAATGGTAGAGTTGTACTGAAATCTTCAGCTGTGAATAATTCACTAGGAGAAGCTGACATTCAGTCCGAGTTCCCCCCGCAGCCCTTCTCAGTCGTTCCTGTTCAGTCGCCATTATGTGTTTTTTTTTTTTTTTTGGATGAATAATTCCACTGCTCTCTCCCTGCCTTTTCCTTGTGGTATCAGTTCATCCTGACCTACATCTTCATTGAAATGTACAACACATCACTGCACTACGGGTCCTATGTGTATCCACGGTGGGGTAAAGCGCTGGGCGTGTGCATGGGAGCGACCTGCTGTCTACAGATCCTCATCTGGGCCATTGTGGCAATCAGCAAGGAAACTGGAACGCTGAAAGACGTCAGTATCACCACTACGTCATTCTGTCCTTGTGGGGTCTGGTTACACCTCTGTCGTAGTTAGAATGTCACTTATGTACCAGCTCCGATGCAGTCACAACACAGAACGATTCGCGATGCGATGGCCTGTGTGGGAAGGTTTTATTCGTGACTGTCTCTTGTCTGTTTTTTTTTTTTTTTTTCCCAGCGTTTCCAGAAAGCAATCCGACCTCTGAATTCCTGGAGGGTAAATAACTTGAACAGCGCCAGGAGAGTGGAGGAGAGGGTGGAGCCTGAGAGAGTGGAGGCTCCGTTTACCGTCACTCTCACAGATATGGACTTTACTGCCATGACGTGGGAGGTGGGAAGCCAAGCATGAGCAGCATGAAGAAAAGTGATGAGCGACACAGAGATGCACAAACTAAGAGACAGAGAAATTTATTATTATGTTTTTAGCCCCAGCCAGGCTCTGGTGGCTGTGTCTGAACAGACTGTGCGTCCTGCTGGGCAGCGTGGATGAATTGCTTTATTTATACTGCTATGTATTTTGAAACAATTTTTGAAACTTTTGTTGTTGTTTTTTTAACATTGTGTAGTGTTATAGAGGGTTTGCTGACTGTGTGGATCGTCATCGCCATCTCCATTGTCATAACAGGATTTTACCGGGATACGTGGACGATGGTGTTCTTACACTTATCTGCAAACGTTATTTATTATTATAGTTGTGCATTTGAAGAATTTGTCATTGAAAGTAGTGTTGTTTGAGGGACCTGATTATGTTCATCGTGTATGAAGAGGAAGGACAAAAAAAGTGCCGCAGTTTTTTGATTCAGTCATTGGTCTGTAATGATGTAACATTAAAAACATCCAGTTTGAATCTATATTTTTAAAATAATACTTGTCAGAAAATAAATAAATGTACAAATAATTTGCCAAAATGAATGTTTCCCCAGTACTGTACTTACTCCCCAGTAAAATTCCCATAGGTTTCTGTAGTTTTCTGAGAAAAAATGCATCCAACGGTTCTAATACTGAGTTAATGATGAGAATACATTGAGATGTCTGCCTTACAGCTGAATTCTGTAGTACTGTATATATCCATACACGTGTAGGGTTGTAGTTTCTTATGTTTACTGGAACACTTTTGCTCGGTGACTGCAGGCTAAACGACTGGAACTGGAAATATTAGCCCATCTTGTTGATGCTTCAGTATATGTTGTACATTTGTTAACTGGTTACAATTCTCTCACAGAGGAAGTGTTCTCCTTAAGGATTTTATTTTCTGGTAAAATGAAAATTCCCTCAGTTTTTCCTCACCATCTCTATATTAAAAAAAGGATTTCACTTGTACACGTGCTCCTCCTGTCCACGAGGAGAAGAAGTCATTGATGAATTTGACAGATTTATAAGGGCATTTTAAAACCAACGCAAAATTAAGAGTTTCAATCTCATGAAACTCTTTTTTTGTGTGTACCTTTGTTTAGGGTTACTACTCTTTCAAAGCATCTTTCAAGAAGCTCACCACTTTCAACCTGGAACAAGGAAGACTTTATTACACTTTTGTTTTAATCATCTTATGTCTAACAAATATGTCATTCACTTCTATATTGCCTTATAAGAAACTTCTCATTATAATTACTGTTTTATGTTTGTATGTTTTCTTGTTATGATTACATTTGCTCCATATCTTTCTATAAATCTATTTTAAAAAATGGATGCGTTTGATTACTTTATGGAATTTTTGTCTTTCAACGATGCCAAATGAGCACTATCTTAACCTGTCAGTGGTCCATAGCTGAGATCAGGTTTATTAACTTGAATTATCAGTAGTGCAGTAGCCTGGCATACAACAAATAATGGGACATTTTAATTACCAATGATTAACAACACCAGAGCCAGTTTCTAAACGACTGTCACCTCCTAGACTCAATAAAATGTCCTCAATTACAATAGCTGGGTTTTACCACAAGAGGGCGTTGATGACCTACAGCTTTTGGAGGTTAAACCAAACACATTTAATCTACCGTCTCTTTCTAAAACAACTGCTACAATCCTCCTAAAAGAATATTTATACTGAGACCAGATAGTTTTATTACATTTGTAACGTTAATGCCTCCGTCTACCATTAGTAAAACACAGAATATTAGTGGGTAATATGGAAAAGAAAGTGAAAATAAACACACAACCTGAATAAAAGTGAGGTAGGGGTAAGGTGTAACGTGACAGAAACGTGCGCGTACGGTAATAACTCTATAAAGATGGCTAAACTGATGACTCGAGTTGTTTTTGTAAAGTCTTTGTGACTGCTCGGGGTGGGGGGATAAATCATAAGCGGATATTGCGTCGACTTTTTCCCGCGCTTTCTGCCAGTGCGTTTGGGTTTGTTCGTTTACCTCACCGACGCAGCCCTTTATCACGTGACGAAGACGCAACTTCCAGCTTTGTCTAAAGTGCGGGGTGGATATAAAAACCTACAAACATATTTTCAAATGTTATTAACAGCACTTATTTTAAACATTGTCCTACGATGACAAAAACAACCGAAAAGCGGGGTTATCGGCACCGAGGGCTTCTAACGACATAGACGCGCGACTCACGTTGCGCGTCCCGGTGACTAAAACGAACACCGACTTTAACCCAGTTTCAGGAAGTCGTTCAGATATTGTTGTATTGTTGCCACGGGACTCGTGCAGTGGGATTTAAACTTAAAGTAAACATTATTTTTGGCCCGAAATACGTAGCCCTGGTCTTAACTTTAATACTTGCCCCTGAGGTTACCTGATCGCCGAGATGCCACCTAAAAAGCGCAACTCCGGGACACAGAAGGAGCTGAAGCCCGGAGCTGAAGGAGGCTCTCCAGACAAGAAAGAGAGCCCAGAGTTATCTGTTAAAAAGTAAGACCAGTTAGCTATTCCATTCAGGTGTCAGCAGTTTATTAGGGCTCAACAAATCGTTTAGTTACATTGTTAAATTATTACTGTTGTCTAAAGTTTAGCTGATACCAGGTGTTTCAGTATTGCTAGCTAGCTTGTGGCAAACCGTTAGACCACATACTGTAGATATAAATACAGTGTCTAGGTACACAAACTAAATTAGCTGCTTTAAACGAAGTAATGGCTGCATTTAGCTATACTAATTCCATTCAAATGTCTTCCAAGCCCACACAACTAACCATAGAGTATAACTATTCAATGACAAATGTAACAGGACTTCTGTAACACCATAATAGACCTCGCCGTGTAGTCAGGTTAGTTCTGCTATTGTTGTCTCTGCAGCTCGTTTTGTTGTCCCGAAGCGTTTGCTTGTGTGCATCGTGATACTGATCTGTTGTCTCCACTGTATCATCCAGACACAAAGATAAGGATGCTGAATTTGTGACCCTGTGCAAGAGTCTTCATGTGACAGACCTGGTTTGTGACCGTGCCTGGACACTGTGGAAAACTGTCCAGGAGTCCATGGATGAAGTCGCTGTATGTATATGTGTATGTGATAGTAGATTTGTAACCCTGTGAACATTTTGGCTCTCATATTCATGTCAGAAAAGCACAGAAAAACCGAAAGCGGTGATTTCTCAATCTACTTTGACTTCTTTTTCATTGCAGACAAAATAAATAAATATTTAATGTTTCATTTGGCCTCAACATCAGGAAGTTGTTGGGATACCTGAATACGTCCTGACTGCATTCACACCATGCATTAGAGCCACCCAACTGTGATCCAGTCACTCACGATGCATGTTGATGCCAGGTCTGATCAGGGCCTTTCATAGATCACAATACACATTTACACTATGTGATGGTCCATTGTGGATGCAAATGTACGCAAATGAAGTTGGCCAGACAAAACATTAATTATCTTGTCTTCATCCTGTCTGCAATGAAAAGTTAAAGCGATTTTAGAAATCGCTGCTTTCTGTTTTGATGTGCATTTTCCAACTTCTTGTGATTTGGGGTTGTATAATTATGGCTTCAACACTACTCTTCTTGCTCTTTGTTTTAGGATGGTCAAAAAAAGCTATGGAGTGCTTGTTTGTTTGTGACCATGACAGACTTAGACGTTCCCTGTTTCACTTTAACTCAGGCTCTGAAGGCAGTGAATCTGAAGTAAGTATTAGCCATGCATATAATTGGCTTGGACTTCCTGGTACTTTTGTGCAAATGCTTTGTCAATGTATTTGCAGTATCGAGTCATCTAAGTAGACTATCTGTACTAGCTTTGCAAATGCCTGGTTTAAATACAGTGGTGCATTTACAAACTGTGACGAAATAGAACAGAGGATTTCATTGTCTACTGCGAACCTACCAAGTGTATCTAATGTCTAATTAGACCATCATTATAAACATTTGTAACTTCAGTATTTATCTACCTTTTATATTTAAATTATACGTTTAAATCTTCTGTTTGTAGTTTTTATGCATTTATCTGCGTCTCACTCAAACTGATTGTTTCTTGTGTAGCGTCAAACAGTTTCTGGAACTAGTGAGAAAGTTGGATGTGAACTTGGATACAATAAGTACAAAGGTTGATTCAGCACTGACACGAGTGGAGAAGAAGTACGATGTGATGCTGGCTCTCTACCAGAGGTTTGAGAAGTGAGTGAGAATATCATTACAGTATGGCTACTGGAATATGCAGCACAGTTGATGTTGGGTTATTTTTTTGGAGAAAGTGACTCTTTAAGTCACACAGTGTGTTAATTATTTACTTATTCATGTCTCGTTTTTTTTTTCAGAATATGCAAGAACATCTTTGCTTTGGATTCTGATGGAAAGTAAGTTGACGGGTTTGCATATTCTTTTCCGTGTCTTTGTGGTGTCTAAAATGCTTCATATTTTTTTTTGCCTGGTTGCTTGTTCAGTTCATTGTCTCAATCTTCAAGGGACAGGGAGACCGGCCGGAGCTGCTGGACAATGTTTCTTTTGGCAAAGGGTAGGTGAAGCCTTTTACACGTGAACAAATACACCAACTGGTATCAACAAAAACACTGGGATCAAATGCTAACACACTTCATAGAATAGTTTCCATGTTGCTCTATCTGCCTCACTCCATCTTTCCTTCCTCCTTTGTGCTCAGTTGTGGAGCTTAAATCATTTGGAAAGTTTTCTCATCATGCTTATACTTCTGTTGTTTCCAGTTAATATGAATAGTATTAAGTCACACATGCTGAATCTCTGCTGTCTGCAGGAAAGGGCCTGCAGATGGAGGATGACCTGGTCATTTCATTCCAACTTCTTCTTTGTACAATGGAGTTTTTTATCAAGCGCTGCCCTCCAGACCTTCTGCAGCCTCTTTACAGTAAGCCACAGTCTTATTTACTCTCGTCTTATACATGTTATCTAATGAATTTATAATTTTAAAAAAGTGCACTTAACTGATTTTAAGGTCTAAAAAATGTGAAAGCGCATCAAAACTATAATATGTAACTTTTCCACAAGAAAAAATATGAAAGCCTATGTTATATATTCTTTTGACTTTTGTATTTACATTATATTCAAAGTTTTCAACAATGTTCAAATTCAGACAAACCTGTAATTCTGTTCAATCTAACAGTTTGTTTTCTTCAATTGCCTGTCAATGGCATCATATCCCTTTTGCTAAAGTTGTGTGTTACTTGTGGCTCTTTCATTTCAGTTAAATGACATGAAGTGAATATGCATCACTATTGTAAATGTATTATAATGTGAATAAAACATTAATACATTACCTCGTTTGGAAACACGTTTTCTGCCTGAGTCACGTCAGATACATTTTTGTAGAGTTTAATTACTCAAAGATTTATTGTTAAAGCTGCTATAGAGGTTGTAACCTTTAATAACGTTTTCCCTTAGAATCAGCCATCAGCAAAGTTCAGAGTCCTCCGACACGAACATCTCGTCGCAACCAGAGCAAAGCCAAATCCCGACCTCCTGAGCCACAGATGGACGTGCAGCTACTCGAGACCTTGTGCAAGGAGAACGATTGCAATGCAGAAGAGGTCTGAGCTCTCCTCATATAAAACAGTCCTCTTTCTCTTTGGGTTTTTGGTGTAATTCACTCACTCTACTTATGATGTTTGCAGGTGAAGAATGTATATCAGACCAGTTTCTTGGCTTTCCTGGAGTCCCTGGATCTCTCTAGATCCACAGATGTACCTCAGGTAGGGGGAGAAGGTCCCAGTAGCTGCTGTGTTTGGTTCCAGTCGGCCTACTTTACACATACTGTTGCTATTAGTTATCTCTTCCTTTTTCCAGTCTTGAACATTTAAGGGTCTGACAGCTGTCAGTTGTTTTCTTTGCACATACATGTTCATTCTGTACATACATGGTGTTGGAAAATTGTGTACTCAAGCAGGGCATCCTTTGATGTGTGTATGTAAGTAGTATAGTGCACTGGCTGGATTGAAAACAGCTGAAACAGGATGCTACTGTTTGCTGACTCTGAGATGCTGGAGGATACTGCACATATTTGTCTTAGTGCTACATTACCCAGCAACTGGCAGGTGGTGTTCATTATTTACAGTGTGCCTTACATAAATGTGCATGTTTCTTGTGAACTTCTGAATGAATTGATTAACAGTTAGCCATCCAAATGAATTTGTTGGTGTAATTATCTGTCAGTCTGATTATTTTATAGCAAAGGTGTGTGACTCAGTCAACTCTACAAATTTGGATGCAGACAGGTTGGAGCCATGACTAATTTTGGACACATTTATTGGTTTAAGACTGAGTTCTTCTCAAATACAGACAGACTCTTTCACAGTTGATCTGGCAATCATACAGTCTTGAAACCAGGAACAATGGAGATTCCAGACCCCTATAGCCCTTTGTAATGTCAGTTAGCTGATGTGTAGCGTTACATCTGTGTATTCTGATTGTTTTACATTATTAAAGGACAGGCAAGCTTTGGATAATGCTGGAAAAAAATGTACTCAATGGTTTTCCCTATCATTATAAGTCTAAG
>JAPQRN010000007.1:11606006-11622392 GCA_037367275.1 Coranthus polyacanthus
AATTTTTAACAGATCATATATGCAAATGACTGCACAGATAGGATTATTTGATTGTAGTATAAATGTGTTTTAAATGGTTGTCACTGTTTGTCACTCCAGTCTCTAAATGCTCTAAAATGTCTGTAATCTCTAATGCTAATTATAATTTGCTTTCATTAATGATGTGTTTTTGTATTTGTGTCGTCAGAGCTGCGATGACCTCCATTCAGCAGTTAAGGGGTGACCTTATCTCCAGTGGGGACCAGCCATCCACTAACCTGGCTACATATTTTAAAGTGAGTGGAAGCATCGCTCCTCGAAACGGCATCTTACGTTACAAAATATGCTGTATTTTCTGTTTCTGTTTTGTTATACCACTGACTTTGGATTTTAGCAGTTCCTCATTTCTCTCTTTTTTCAGAATTGCACCGTGGACCCGACACAGGATGTGTTGAAGCGTCTGGAAACGCTCGGACAGACGTTCAGCCAAAGGTTCAGTCAGGCTGTTGGTCCACGTTTCGTAATTATTGGAAAGCAGGTACTGAAACTCAAAAAGACGAGGAGCAGCAGTCACAGCAAAATGCCTTCTTGAATTTATTTTAATGTCTTGACTTTTTAATCTTTTAGAGATACACCCTCGGTGTCAGACTGTATTACAAAGTAATGGAGGAAATGCTGAAGTCGGTACGTGGACATTGATTTTATTTGACTACTTTAATTTTTCGTTATTATGAACTTTAGTGGTTCATTCTCTCCAGCTAATACAAGTTTAGCAGATTATTTCAATATTTTAAGATTTATCAAACACATACCATTTTTAAAGACGTTTTTTCCAAGCAAAACAAAACCGTTCACATGAACTGTCGGCTGCAGAGCATGAAGTCTCACATATAGTGAACATGTTACTGAAAAATACAACTCAAATTCCTGTTTTTCCCCTCACTGACGACACAATACTGTTGTGATTTTACAGGAGGAGAAGAGGCTGTCTGTGCAAAATTTCAGGTATGTTTTTTTAATTAAACAAATGTAATATTATAAGATAATTAATGTTTATGTATTCTTTTTTTTGTTGTTTAGTTACTTTAGCAAAGTGTTTTCCCCGAGCTGAGTCATGTGATTTGCATTTCAGTAAACTCCTCAATGACTCGACATTCCACACATCACTTTTGGCCTGCGCTTTGGAGGTTGTCATGGCAACGTATGGAGGTGCGTCCCGTAACGTGTCTAGAAGCTAATAACACACATTTACATGACCTAGTAATTTTTTGACGAGTTGTGTCTCATTCTAACTGAAAACAGATAAATGTTTCTGCTTGTCGTCAGTTTGTGACAAATTGTAATAATGGTGTTTGGTGCTCCTGATTAGAGAGCAGTTTTAAGGCTGGAGGATACAACCAAGTAAGCTCCAGCGAGACAGCTGAAACAGACCTTTGTTTCCCCTGGATTCTGGATGTGTTCAGCCTCGCCGCCTTTGACTTCTACAAAGTCATCGAGAGCTTCATTAAGGCTGAACCCACTCTGAGCAAAGACATCGTCAAACATCTGGAGACCTGTGAGAACCTCATCATGGAGAAGATTGCATGGAGGACGGTCAGTTGAGTCTATTTAATCACCCGTCTTGTATGTTTTTAATAATGTCACAGCACTGAATAGTAACATGCATGAACAACAAAGACACACAGATGCTGGAAATTTCTCATGTTTATTATTACCACGACTCAAGAATTCACCGTTTTCACAGCAGACATAAAGATCATCCCCCGAAATGACCATAAAGTTGAGTTTACACATCATCTTTCAACAACAACATCAACAAACATTGGATTTATTTCAAAACTGTGCTTTTCGTCATTACACAGTAGAAAAACAGTATTTTACTATCATTTCGACGAGGTCTCCCTAATAAATGTATCGGTATATCTTAAACACATGCAGAGGAGGGACCAGCATTTTGACCTTAAAGGTAGTGGGATGGGTTTCTGTGGGGCCTTTAAAAAGTCTTAAAAAGTTTAAAATCCAATAATCTACATTTTAAAATTGGGAAGAAATCAGGAATTTTGGGTATTAGAGTCACATGGGAAGTCATAAAAACATAAAGCTGCTGTAAAAAGCCACCAGCAAATACCTGCCATCATCCAATATTGTTCTATATTCACATTGCATGAGGAGCATCACCAAAGTCCAGTCCCAGGGTGTGGGACAGGATGTGAAATAGGTCTTAAATTGCATACATGATGGTCTTAAAAAGTCTTAAATTTAACTTGTTGAAATCTGCAGTAACCCTCAGTGGGATACATGTTCTGTTACCCTACAAATATGTCCAGTTCTCTTCAGCGTCAGTGGCTGCCACTGCCTCCACCGGCCTGCTGCCTGTGCACGAGGCTGCTGGAGAAGTAGTAGATGAGTGGATTGAGGCAGCAGTTGGAGCTGGCCAGTGACAGCACCACAGGGTGTAAAACCTTGTTCATTTTGGCCAGGCCGCAGACAGGCAGCAGCCCAACATGGGTGAGAGTGTAACCCAGCAGGTTTATGTGATACGGGACAAAGCAAAGGAGAAAGACGCCCAGCACCCAGTAAATGACCGTGAGAGTGTGACGACGGCTGTGTCGCTGGTTGCGTGAGCGGTGTCTCGGCTGGCGAAGCACACTCAGCACTCTGCCGTAGCTGTAGAGAAGGAGCGCAGTAGGCAGCAGAAACGTCCCCAGCACTAAGCCCAGAGCTACCAGGATGACGGTGCGGTGGCGGCGCGAGGTTGGGTCGAGCAGACAGGGCTGGTTTCGGTGAGCAGCTGCAGAGCGCAACAGAAGCAGACCCAGGCTGATCCCTAACACCATGCACCAGATCCCTACACTTACCAGCTGTGCAACACGCAGCCTGCGGTGCATTGATCCCAGTGGGTGCACTACAGCAAGGTAACGATCCACAGCAATGCACACCAAGAAGAAGATGCCACCGTACAGGCTGATGTATTTTAGGGTGAAGGTGAAGTGGCAGTATGTGGCCCCTGGTGTCCAAGTGGCTGTATCTCCTGTGCTGAAGGACAATTCTCTGGCCTTTTGGTGATAGTAGTAAATTCTCAGTGGGAGAGAAATCACAAAAAACAAGTCGGCGACTGATAGGCTGATCATGTAGATTGCTGTGCTGTTCACGTTAGAAGGAGATAGACAGAGTCTGCGCAGAGCCAGGACATTAGTGGCCACCCCAATCAGGAAAATGATGCTGTAGGACACTTGATAGAAGGTGAAGCGGTAGTTTGTGTTCACGGTGCAGTTAGACAGAGGTAAAAAAGGCTTGACTGGCTCAGTTGTATTCCACAGCTCCATCTCTGAAAATGATGCTCCAACACTTTAAACTACTATGTCTTTCTTATCCAGAGTAAATAAGTTTGATCTCATGTACGTTGAAGTGAATATAAGATGGGAGCTGTGCCTTATAGTGTATGAAGCGGATATCCTGTAGACATGTTCAGTAGCTTCTGCTGGAACAGTTATACCTGTGGCAAGTAAAAAAAATTAAAATGCTAAGCTCAAAATGTCTATATCTGTTATGTAAATTTGTTGAGATGACATGAATCTACTCCTACGACTGAAACAGCTGAATTCATGTTCATAACTCTGTGTCAAACAACTCCTACCAATATAGGTTTAACTGCAGCTTCCTGCTCTCATAAAACAAGCTCACATCTAGTTTTAATTACATACAGAAAGGAAAAAGGGAACACCTCGCAATGCGATAGTGTTGTCCTGGAGTAAATACACGTTTAGAGAACCTCGTAAAAATGTATCTTTTGTTGAAATTTGTCAGAGGTGTTAAACTTGATATCCTGTAGACATGTACCCTTTCTTTCTTTTTTTATTAGTGCAAGCAAGAGCGACATTGTACATCAAGACAAATGAAAATAAAGAAGATGAGCGAAAGGAAAAAGAAAATGAAAATAACGATCATAAAAGTAAAAATAGAAAATTACATTTTTTTTAACTTTAAAATGAGTCAACACATAAAAAATATATCTTCCCTATCCCATACTTGAATCTTTTTATTTTTCCCCTTGACATATAGTATTATATTGATATATTTAAGTCATCTTCTTTGTTACCACCACTACCTTTTGCTCAAACAATGAGCTTGTAGCTGCTGAGTTTGACTTGATGTGATAAGTAATGACCGTTTATCTTTTCTTTGCCTTCATTTTGTTTATTAACTGCAAAAGCCAAATGACACAAATTGTTATTAATCCTTTACTCTAATGTCAGTCTCTGGAGACGGACTTCATTTCAGAGTTTAAACCCATGCGTTTTCTACAAAATCTTTGCGATTGTAATGTAGTTAACCTTAATCTTGATAACTTAGTTTCCAGGCACATTTTAGGATAATGAGATATAATAATCTATTATATGCAGTACATTCGTTACCACATAAAATGTAACTACATCACTCACCAGAATCCGAATCCCATCAGTGGAGCAACAGTGCGTGAAAGTTATATTTCCTGCAGCAGGTGAACTGATTCTGAAACAGTAATAGAGCCCATGTTACGGGTCGGAGTGGTCCACGCCTATATTTACACACAAGTCGACTATCTCTCTCTCTCTCTCTCCCACTTCTCTCCTTCACACACTTCTTGTAGTTTGTGTTATTTTCTACAATTTCATCTGACTTAGACAGTAATATTGAGCTTTAATGTGCACTCCACTCATTACTTAACCAGGTGGTTTTATTTTTGAACTACTCTTCTGATGCCTTACACATCAGCACAGATTGGGGGGAGGGGGGGTTGCTTCTGTGTTTATGGTCACTTGTTTAAAAACGTACA
Organism: Coranthus polyacanthus; assembly: GCA_037367275.1. Lineage (NCBI taxonomy): Eukaryota > Metazoa > Chordata > Actinopteri > Kurtiformes > Apogonidae > Coranthus > Coranthus polyacanthus. The sequence continues at coordinate 11,610,802 of JAPQRN010000007.1, forward strand.
CGAGTGAGTTAATCATTAAATATACTTCGCCAAATAATGGCGCAGTATGATAGTGATATAGCACTATCAGTCACCATCATCCTATCATTTAGGAGCAATATCATCGCAGTTAGGGGTTTTTTTTTTTTGTTTGTTTGTTTTTTTTGTGAATTTCAGAGGAAACTATGGTGCAATCTGTGTTCTGGCTCTCGGAAATCAAGTTGAATCTTGTAAGTCAAGCATTTTGACTTCGATGAACACCCTTATGTCATGAGGTGCATGGAAATATAAGAACATCTTTGCTTTTAATTCTACAAACCACAGTGGGGCTTCTAATCTGTCTACAAATAAGGTATTTTTTGGGTGTTGCTATTGGTTAAAGTCATATTGAAGTAGTCAGACCTTTGTTCAATAATGTTTCAGTTTGGAGGAAGTGAGGCTGCATAACAGATAACAGAACATTGTACTGCACACAGCATGCCCATAGTTGTGGAAAAATATAAACCAACTAGAATGTTCCTCCAGCAAGGCCCCACTGCCCTATAATTCAGTCAGATCGATCAATCAAATCAAACCAAACACAAAGCTAGGAAATAAAAAAAATCCCTCTTTTTATGCATCTGCTCCAAAATGAAAGTGGCTCGTCCTTTGGCCCATGACTAACCTTCCATCAAGTTTCAAGAAAACCGGTGCCGTAGTTCAGTAGTAATCCTGCTGACAGACAGACAGACAGACAGACAACAAAGGGCAACAAAAACACAACCTCCTTGGTGGAAGTAACTGTAGAAATAAAGATAGAATTAATTAGAAATAAAGGGAACAGCAAATCTTTATCTAAAAGTAATTGGTTATGATTTATTTTCTGGTGCACGTGAAACAAATCTTACATTTCATGTTAGGATTTAGCATTAAAATGGATATTAAATGTAGATGTTTTAGCTTATGATAATTAATATCAGTCAATTTAGCACATTCTAAAAGGTATTGATATAATTTAGTATACCTTTTTATATTTTACCGTGAAATATATGTAGTATGTTGTGATTAATGCATGTCTAATGTATAATCTGTATACCCTTGCTGAGGATTCGTGTTGACAGTAGAATTACAAGGCCTTTTTGCTTCTGTTCTCTGTTTTGAGAAAAGATAATTTTGGCTGCAGTGTTTTCAATATTGACTTACAGATTAGATTGTTGTCATTCTTGTGGCATCCTAAGTAGAAGTCTGTTTGTAGTACATTAGGTAATGTGACAAAGTAATTCCTGAGAAAGCTAATCTAATTTCTGTTTGAAGCTGAAGAAACATCACTGTGCTCTACTTTGTAAATGCCCCTCTCCTGCAAGAGGCATGCTGTTGCACGTCTGCTTCAGTTTCACAATCCCTCTCATCAGTGCACTGGTGATGAATCTACTTTTGTCAGCACAGACCCTCGGGCAAAACCTCTCGACAGGAATGTAGTAGTGCTCAGTCTTGCAGCACATAACTTTTATGAGAAAGAAGAAATGTTTCACATGTGTCCAGACCACTCCATTTTCCATTTGCACTGTGAGCCGTCTGTTCACTGTTGATGGCGAATAGTTTGTTTTATACATAAGAGCTGTTCACTGTATGTTTTCATGTTTTTCATACTTTTTTTTTTTTATTTTACCTACATGTTCTCCACAAATTACCAGTTGTGTAGATAAGGCTGTTGGGAGCGTTAGTGCTATGCGGTGCTACGGAGCTGTCGATTATCTACCACACCTGTAATCTGCAGTTGAAATTTATTGACTCACCGTGTGTTTATTGCAAAAGCGTAGTACCTGCATCTGTGCTGTTAGACCGTGTACGACTACATCCACACAAATAAATTCGTAGCACTCAAAAAAGTGATGCGATGTGAATTTCAAACTGTTTTTTAAGTTAATATTACTTTATTCCATCGCAGTATTTAAGGACAAAGGTGTCATAGAACATGCGGTTGTACAAAGTGCTTAAAATACCCTTAGTGAGGCAACAAATACTTAAAAAAAATGGCAGTACAGTACAAGAGCTGTAATACTGGTTCAACATGGCCAAAGCAGAATTTTCCTACAAGAGAATCTGCTTAGAGAAATAAGACTAACATACAAAATACTACTTTTGTGCAAAAGCAAAATAATTTTCAGACAAAGCACATCACAATGGCTTATACAGCTGGTATTTTCACTAATGTGCTGTACAGTAGTTAAAACTGAACTGCAGAGTGTTTAAACTCTAAAGAGTGTTTAATTTGTGTCTTTGGATTAATGGCAAAGCACACTTCATCATTTTCAAATGTTTTTTCTCTGACTTGTCCACAAGAATTAGAGTGTGTCGTCCAAGATTTCTGTACTGTCCAGGAGATAAGGGGCACTATTGTGTTGACGTACACTGTGGACTTTATCCTTAACTTTTAATTGGGTTTCACCAGCTACACTCATTGAAACATTCCATAACAGAGTTGTCACTAGACTGTGGACTCGCTGGTGTAGAGTTTTGATCTGAGGGTCCGCAGGTTTTTAGGTGCTGTAATCGGGCTGCTGCTCTGTGTGCTGTCCATCTGCAGTCTGTCGAATCGCTTGCCACCGTTGTGCCACATTGTGGACTTGCGTTTGATGGAACTCTGAATGGTCTCTGAAGTGAAGTAGTAAATAACTGGGTCAAAGCAGCAGTTGGTCACTGCTATGCACAGAGCAATAGGATAGATGGTTCTGACCACAGATTCTGCAACGCATCCTGGCAGCACCTTGGAGCGGACCATAGCATAGAACATGAGATTGACATTGTAGGGAATAAAACAGAAGCAGAAGATGAGAATATGGACAATGATCATCCTCAAGATTTTTGTCTTGTTGAGATGCCCTCCCCGGCTGATGGTTTGGGGATTCTTCAGAGTCCGTAGTACCATGAACGAGCAGAAGACATTGAGCATTAACGGGAGAATAAAACCCACAGTCTCAATAAACATCACCACCTTAGATAGCTCCTCCTTCCACTGGCTTTTGGAGTAGTTTTCAAAGCAGTAGTTTGAATCAGCATTGGCATTCTTGGGTGAAGTGGTGTCCAAGTTGTACCCTGTAGCTATGCCTCCAGAAAGTACCATCACCCACACTGCACAGCAGGCCAGTTTGGCATTCCTCTTAGTACGAATTGTCTGAGAGCGGAACGGGTGCACAATGGCCAGGAAACGGTCGATGCTGATGCAGGTGAGGAAGAGGATGCTGCCATACATGTTGGTGTAGAACAAGGCCACAGATATCTTGCAGAGTCCGCTGCCAAATATCCAGTCCCGTTTAACAAAGTAGACTATCCGAAAAGGCAGGCTAAGGACAAAGAAAGAGTCTGAAACAACGAGGTTGATCATGTACGTCGTGGTTTCATTTCGCACCTTCAGTGTACAAGCAAAAATGTAAACAGCTATCATGTTGAAGATCAGCCCAACGACAAACACCAGACTGAAAACAGCGCTGTAGAGAGGGTACTTGAAGTCATCACTCCTGTTGCATTTTGTAAAATTTTGAGCAACACTCAGTTCACTCGTATTAAAAATTTGTAAGGAACTATTATACATCTTTAGACCAAGCTGGTAAATGTAGTCTGTTATTTGTGAAAATGATAATGAAAAAGTCTGATTTGTTCAGTCAGCCATGTGCTACTGGAAGGAAGGATTTACATTTCATTTGATTAAGCAAAAACGCTCCAAAAATACAAGTTCGCTGTCATGAAATATCGAGAAGGAAAGTATTCAGCCACTCCACCTAATACATATATTGTTATCCAAAGTCCTTAACATAAATTTTCCTTTTGTGGGCGCTGTCCTGTGCCTCCTGTAATCCACATTTAGGAAAGTTTTCAGTCTTGTCAGTTGTCCTCAAGACTTGAAATGGTTATCCCTTTTGAGAAAACAGTCATGTGCCTCTCCTCAACTCTGTGAACAGTTGAGTGGTTCTTCCCTTCTCTTGTTCTGCTGTCCGTTGCTGCTGCAGCCCCAGGAGGGCATGGTGAATTGATCCTTCTGCTCCACAGGTTTAACTCGGCTTCTGCCTGACTGTAAAGTAGGAGCACGTAGCAGGCAGCAAGTCAAAGCCTCCAACATAAAGAACCCACTGGACTGTTGAAACAACAAGGGCGGAGCCTCCACCGCAGCCACAGTCCTCCCACTGCTGCTGTATGCAGCCAGTTCTGCAGTCACCTGAAATATGAGTAGTAGGATCAGAAATTATTCATTCAAATTTTCATTCAAACTTTATTTTGAAGGGCCTAGAGGCCTCGTGTACAATACTTGGATAAACAATGGTGATTAAAAACAATAGAAGGTAAAACAATAAAACCATTAAAAAAAAATGTTATCTTTAATGATAAAGCCGTTTAACATCAGTCACAGAAAAACACATTAAACAATGTAACGTTGCAGCAGATTTAACATATACTTAACTTTTTTATGACTATGGTTGTTTCTCTTTGAAATGTTTAACAAATAATCAAATAGGTCAAGAACCGTAAAAAGGCCAAGAATCTATAGTTTGCAACATTATCTTTGTATATATAGCACCTCTCAAAAAACAGAGTTCTTTACAATACAGACCCATAATAAAATAAATTGGTTGACAGGCATTTCTAGCAGTAGTTTTACTAAAAACCAGTCTGACGCAGCAGCGTTAGTAACCATTTTACGTCACAACCTTCTGTCAAGCAGTAAATCACCAATGTGTACTTTTGAAATGCGTCGGTGTCGTCAGCAGGGTGTGGCAAATAGGACACGCAGAATGCTCAGCTAGCAAGTCTGTACCTGCAGTCACCGTGTAAAGTCACTGAGTTGTAAACCACAGCTATTTCCCCGTCTGATCTCATTTTAAGTTTTGTTTTGGCGTGCCCACGCTGTTCTTCAGATGCTTTTATTTTTTAGTCCAGTGACTGAAATGTTGTTTAAAAAGTGCCAAAGATAAGGATGAGTGTGTTGGAATAAATATCTGTTTGTGTTTAGAGGGAACGTTTTAAGTAAAGCGGTTTCAGTTTGGCGTGACTATCGGCAAAATCAGATATGACACTGAAGGGAGTGTCCTTGCGTCAACATACAATGAGTCACCAATATATGCTATCAGTCTTTTTTTTTTTACTGTTCAAGGTTTAATATATAACACAGCAATACAGTAAGGCCCTTAATATAATGCCGGTTCTTTTCCATCCCATTTTATTTATTTTAGAGATTTTCAGACCTCTCGTTACCTGATAAATTCCCCGCTATTGTGAAAGTGTTAAAGATAAGATATTAATCACTGTACTTGACATTACTTTGTGCTCTCAACTCAGATAAAATCCACTTTTCATTCAGACAAAGGTGGATAAACAACCATTATATCATCATTCTGGGAGGGTTTTTCCTCCTTTTCCCCAACTTTATTCCTTAATTTGAGTTCTAAAAAAAATGGTTTACAGTAAAAAGGACATTTTCTAAAATGCAATAAAAACTAAAATCTGATTTGTCAATTCATTTCAACCTTTAAGTGAAGTAAGAAAATATTTTCAGTGTTTTCACTGGATTTTGATGCCTGCAGCACACTTATAAAAAGTTGTGGTTTATCACTGTGCCTTTCCTTTTTATTACACTTTTTAATGGAAATGGGGTTTGTAGATCAGCTTTCAGAAAACAGTGATTGTTTTTGTTTGTGTCTCCTTAGGGCTCCCCGCTGTTCGAACTGCTAAAACAGGAAAACGAGGGAGGTGCAGCAGAACAGGTGGAGACTCCTGCCAGCTTTAACCAACCACTGCAACACAACCACACCGCAGCTGACCTGTGAGTCCAACAGTCAGCAGTTTATCTACCTGTCGTTAAGGTGCTGGTATGCAGCCACTCTGAGATCTTGTCAGATCCTAAAACCTTTCCAGTTGGTTTGCAGTAGTTTTGTCAATCCAATGACTTCCTCATTCTCAGGCCTGCTCTCTGAGCCAGTTCTTCTTCTTTATTCTCAACCATCTAATTATCTGTCGTCTGTAGAAAAGTTATTGCAGCAGTGACATGTCATTTGCAATTAAGTAACACTGTAACTGACAGAGCCCACTGATTTTTCTGTTGTCCTTACAGCTATCTGTCTCCTATGCATCCGGGTCTTCGCGTCTTGCCTCCAGAGTCCCCGGTCCAGCCCAGTTCCCAGGCTGCATCTCAGCCTCCGAACCAGCCGGCCTCGCAGCCTGCTGGCCAGACTCCACGACACCTGAAGTCCAACTCCCTCAGTCTCTTTTACAAAAAGTGTAAGACATCAATAAAACTCTCACAGGCTTTCATTTTAAGTGCACGTGTACAAGAAGTGTCTCTCGATAAAGTTTTAAACTAACTAAAAGAAAGCCTGGTCTGTTTGTACTTTGAAAACTACAGCCCTGTTAATACCAAAGATTTATGACTAGATGAGTAGAAACTTGCCACTACTTGCAATGTACCAATCTGCAAATGTGCCAGTTTACGGCAATGCAGCTAGATGAGATGGTGTGCCGTTTCCGTCATCCCAGGACTTGCATTCTAACTACTGGCTTTTGAGGTTCTTTTTGTAGCTGGATACATTTGTAGCATCTTGAAATATGATGGAGGATATTGATCGTGAAACAGCCAAAGCTTATAACAAAATTGGAACCATCCATGGGTGCTTCAGCAGAATATCCAATACCTTATGCAAATCTATGCCATGAATTTGAGGCCGGAGACGTCCCCTCAGTTTGTAACTGACTTGACCGGGTGACTTTGCTACAACCCGATTGGCTGTGGAAACAGGCAACGTCTTATGTTCAAAAATCAGCCACTGCCGACTTGACAAGCTGAGTCATACGTGGCGCCATCAGCTGGCCTGAGTCAAGCTGAGACGAGCCGTTTTATGTAACAGTTTCATGTTGTCACGCATCTTTGGTCGGACATGGGCTTAGCGTTGCAAAATAAAATGTATAAATTTCCCATTATATGTCAGTGATGAATGCAGGGCTTGATTTTCTAAGTTGACTTATAATTAGAATTGATTAATAAACTAGAAATTATCCAAATAAAAGTGCCAGTACATTTGTATATAATTGAAATAGGTTCTAGATCATGACAGTTGTTTTATTTCATTTGTAGACATATGACAAATGATTATGTTTTCCTCCGTTTTCATGAGTCTGAGCTGCACTCTTAAATATGACTCCCTGAGAAGAAGAGACGCTGTTTCCAACTGCCTCTTCTGTTTCTTCCTCCTCTAGTGTACCGCCTGGCCTACACGAGGCTGAAGTTGCTCTGCTCCTACCTGCTGTCCTTCCACCCTGAGCTGGAGCCCATCATATGGACTCTGTTCCAGCACACCCTGCAGCATGAATACGAGCTGATGAGAAACCGCCATTTGGACCAGGTAACCAGCATTCACCATTTCTTTCCCCTTTGTATCCTTCAGTCACCCGTCCCCATGCTCTTTGTCTTCTCAGAGTCGGTCTTGAGCTCTAGTTCTGAGTGCATTCTCCCATTTTCTTGGTCCGTTTCTCGCACCTCAACACCTCTCGTTTTGCAGTTGATGATGTCGGCCATGTATGCCATCTGCAAAGTGAAGAGTGTCGACCTACGCTTCAAGACTATTGTCACAGCGTACAAGAACATGCCCAACACTAACCAGGAGGTGACACAAACTCTTTAAATCAATCTCTAATTCTTTGGGGTTATTTTTGCTGTTCAGCCTCTATTTACCTCCACGCCTTTTTGTGTCACTCTGTACACTGCAGACGTTTAAGCACGTGTTGATCGCAGACGGGCACTATGACTCCATCATCGTGTTCTACAACCAGGTGTTCATGCAGAGGCTGAAAACAAACATCCTGCAGTACGCATCACCCAGGGTGAGTTGCTGTCAAAGGCTACGCTTTTATTGTAAGCATTACAATCAGGCACTTAGCTGCTCTTCTTTTTCTCTAGCCTCCTACCCTCTCTCCAATCCCACAAATACCATGCAGCCCTTACAAATTCCCCAATTCACCTCTGCGTGTGCCTGGAAGCAACAACGTGTACATCTCCCCCCTGAAGAGTCCACGCATGTCGCCGGGTATCATGACTCCCCGCTCCAGGTTAGTTGGTATTCAGAGCAGATGGATGTGTTTTTGTTTTTTTTTTTGTTTGTTTTTTTATGTAGCCTCTCCCTCCTCATTTCTGGATTTATGAGAAGTGTATTTGCAAATGATTTTCTTACATGTGCTTTTTTCCCCCACCTTTACAGAATGCTGGTATCAATTGGTGAATCTTTCGGGGTATGTGTCTCTTCTGTTGCTCTGTACCAGTATTGCAGTATTTTTTTACGTCAGTATTATTGCATACTCACTCCTTTCTGTTGATTTCCTCTGCAGCTGTCGAACCGCTTCCAGAAGATCAACCAGATGGTGAACAGCAGCGATCGCTCCTTCAAGAGGACTCTGGATGTTGGCCCGACTCCCAAACCTCTGAAGAGGTTACGCTTCGATGTGGACGGACAGGATGAAGCTGATGGCAGGTTGGTGGCAAAAGATGTTAATGTGATTTTCCTGCTTTTCTGCAGAACATTTTCAACATGAAATCATGAGCAGGGAGGCTCAGCTATTGTCTTACATTTTAATATACTAGTAACTAGCATCTTATTAGTAGTACATAATATAGTGTTCATAGCTACAATTACATCTAACTTTTCAGATTAGTCTTCGGCAAATAGAATATTTTTTAACCCTCTATAGACTAGCATATTATTGATGCTACGCAAGCACATGTTTTACAAAGCGTGTCTCTTGAACCATTTATGATTGAGATGCACTTGAAAGGCAATATAAGTAACATTTTCATAAAAAATGTATAGAAATTGTACAGTAATAATCCCTCTCAATCATCGCTTCTGACCCTCTAGAGGTTTGTGGTGATATATTTAGCTGCAGAGACTTCCTGCCCTCTCCTTGTATTTTTCGTTTCCCTCTTGTTTTGCTGTGTCCTGGACGTTTCTGGGCTTCTGCAGCTGATAAGCTTAAGACCGTCTCAGCAGACGGGAGGAAGTGTGCGTGCACTTCGGCTGTATTCAATCTAGAGCATTCCCATACAGTTATACGATGGTGTGACTGTGTTTATTTGCGATTTAGAGCAGAACCGCTGTGAAACAATCAGACAGTAATGTTTTAGAGGGTGGTAGGAGAGCATAGGTTTCCAAAGGAATGTAACACCGCAAAGCGTATGGAAAGGATTAAATATGTCAGACAGGATTAGACTTCACACAAACATACCTCAGTATTATTTAAACATTTTAATATATTATTATAAGTCATCATAATAACTTTTGTTATTGATATATAACAAATTGTACATTTTTTGCTATTAAATGCTGTTGGAGTTTAGACAATTTAGTAGTTAAACTCTATGCTCTTTTTCTAATTTGCAGCAAATCTGATGGAGATTCTACACTTATACAAAGGCTTACAGATTTGAGTAAGTAGCAGCGTACTGTATATACACTCTGTTTTGCCTCTTGATATATTTAAATACCTGCTTGTTGCATGTACGTGTCAATCTTACATAGAGATGATGTGTTTTAGGCTCTACTCGGAGTCGCATGAAGGAGGACGCAGAATCGAGGAGGGAGTAACTGGAGTGTCTACTGAACTGACCTGCACTGTTTGACACAACGTGGACTTTCTGTTCACACACTTTCCCCTCTTTTTCGTGTTTTAACTGAATAATGATTTTCACGTGATAATCTGACATTAAATATGTTTGGTCATGTTTTAAGCGTGCGATTAATTTGTGGTTGTTTCTAGAAAAAAAAAAAAAAGAAATAAAAAAAAAAAAACTAACCCCAAAAAAATCTCCGTTACCAGGAAAGCTGTTTAGACACACGGCTGGTTTTCTTGTTAAAGAATTAATTGAATCTTCAGGACAGTTGTCACGTAATATTTTGACATTTCACACGTTTCAATCATGATCCAACATTTCAAGTGATAAATCATGATTCCTCATTTCTAAAAGGATGAAATGTCTAAGGGGGAAATCGGTACATCTTTCCATCCAGCTGTCTTACTTATAGAGTGTCATTTTTTTTCTTGTATAACTTGTTTGGGAACTTCGGTTTATGCCATAAAGTTCTAATTATAAACCGAAAAAATAAGTCAAATCTCATATGATTCACACTCACTCCAGAATCCTTGTGGTTGAACACTACACCATCTGACAGCGTTAGTTTTCACTTAATATTTGTGTAGTTTTAATAAAGTTTTGTTTTACTTTTGTTGAATAAATATACACATCAAATGTAAGCACCTCCACGTGCACATCGGATAAGTGATCATTTCTGTTTTCTCAGTCACACGCATGAGGTTGAATGTTTGCGAACGACATTGGAGGATTCAGAGAAAGGGAAAGACCATTTATCGAGCAAAGTCATATCTGGACTTCGCTCCAGATAAGCGTATGATGTAAAATATTGCTAGAAGTGTCAGCTACCAGAGTTTTTAAATTAAGATGTGTTTATATTGTACTTTGTGGAGGTAGGTTTTTAAAATGTAGTAAATATTTCTTCTGAACTGATTTTGTTCTTCTTTATTTTTGTTTACTCCACACAGAGTTCACTACTGGCAGGTATTTTTTGCCGTGACTATAGTGTTTGTTTTTTTTCTTGCTGAGAAAAGGAGCCCAATGCAGTGTGGAGGGATAGTGTCATTATTGAACATAGAAAATGTCCTTTAGACAAATGCCCATTTATTGTAGAAAGTTCTTTTTCCTTTGTTCTTTTTTTTTTTTTAATGTGGTCTTTATTTTTCCTTTGTTTCCCAGGACATCCTTTATGGAGATAGATCCTCACGATGGCAATCCTTTAGTCATTATTTTAACATTTCAATTTTTCACAGTGAACACATTTGAAAGCTTTTTTTTTAAAAAAAAAAAAAACAAAAAACGTTTTTGTTCATTCTCCTTGCTCTTGTTTCGGTTTACTTTGGAGGAAAAAAAAAAAATTGTTTTGGTTGGAAATGAAAAACAAACATAAAATTTTGTTTGAAAAGAATCGTGTCACAGTCGTCATTTCTTAACGTCGTAGCTCCGCAGCCACGGCTCTGCTTTTGAAAAAGCATTTTTTCTTAAAACTTATCTTACTTTCTTAACACTTATTATCAGGAAGCAGAACTCAGACATTTTGGAGACCTTTTCTTGTTTTTAATTGAAATAAAAGATAGACTTTGACACTGAAACTTGCATGAAACCACATTAACAACAAAACTCATTGTGCAGTGATCCTTCCCCCCTCTGCTGTACAACATTAGACGTACAACAGACAACACAAAGAAGAGACTGAACCTGACAAAGAAAAGTATTAAAGCTTAGTTGGACTGGTCTCAAAACACAACCCGTTTACTTGTAATATACAGTATTCATCGTGAATATGCCAGTGGGGCTTTGTTTTACATGCAATTATTTTTATTTTTTAACAAATGATCTGCAGTGACACCCTCACAAATCCTTTTTTTTTTTGTTGTTAGTGCTGTTGTTTATTGAAGAAAAAAGTTTTGGAATCATGTTTTGTCTTGAGTTGATGGAGACAGAAAAAATAAAATAAAATTGGGAACCGTCCACAACCCTGAAAAACAAAATCTACATTTAATTTGTC
>JAPQRN010000007.1:11625266-11638210 GCA_037367275.1 Coranthus polyacanthus
TGGAATACCCCTAAAATATAATCATAAATCAAGGGGAGTTGATTGAAAAAGCTCCATTGCCAACTGGGTACAGAGCTCTTGCCCCAACAAGTGCTGATTTTTTTAAACTTACAAATTGCAGCTTTAAAGGGTCAGTGTGTAAGATTATGGAGGGTTTAGGGGGATGTATTTGCAGAAATGTAATATAATATTCATAAATGTGCTTTTATTATTACATAAGTAAGAATTGTGTTTCTACAGTCGCTCAGAACAGACATCTTCTTTTTTTGGTTTTATAGCAGGTGGCATTCAACCTAAAGGTACCGCCACCTACTATGTTTGAGTGTGGACTAGAGTTATTAATCCATTAACAGAAAAAAAACCACACACTAGCTCTAAAGAGGGTCTATCCCGTTTTTACAATTTTCACGGCCACCGCAGATGCGAGGATTGTTCAGTCGGTTGCAGTCTCATAAGTAGATGCCAGTACTTCTCACATGCCTTTAAATCTTCAGAATTCGTGATGTGTGTATATTTTATTGACCTTGCTGTGGCTCTTCTCTCCTGCAGCCTCAGTACCTCGGCCTGGAGCAGCTTTGTCAAGAGTTCGCTGTTGAGTTGCTGGGGATGTGTCGCAACCAGAGCGAGGTGACCACAATTCTGAACAGCTGCGGAGACGAGAGGCAGGACGCGTTAGACGAGCAGGCCTTTGAGAAGGGAATACCCAACCTGTCGCGTCTGCGGCTCGCTGTCAACTACAACCAGAAGCAGGTAGCTGTTGTCATCCACAGACAAGAATATTTCGGAATGAATTTTCTCTTCACCTTACTGTGTGTGTATTTCTGTGCAGTTCGTGGCGCATCCCATCTGCCAGCAGGTGTTGTCATCGATCTGGTGTGGGAACCTGGCAGGCTGGAGAGGCAGCAGGACGGCCTGGAAGCTGTTCGTCTCTGTGGGGATCTTTCTCACCATGCCCTTCCTCTGTCTCGTCTACTGGATCGCACCGAAGTCAAAGGTTGTTTCAGGACTTTTTTGGGTCAGCAGTGATATACCTGGGCTGTATTTTAAAGCAATTCAGAAATGTGCAAAGACAGACATTAAGTTAAGACAATAAAAGAATAACATGAACACCATAATTCACCCATTTCTGTTTTCTGAGAAGACTTGAGTGTGTGCTCATTGTGTTATTTTTCTAACAGGTAGGGAAGATACTAAAGATTCCTGTGATCAAGTTTCTCCTTCACTCTGCCTCCTACCTTTGGTTCCTCATCACATTACTTGGAGAATCAATAACCATGGAGATGTACCGAGACAAATTCGCCTCCAGGCAGCAAAATATCCTGCACAGCTCCTTCCATATGGTGTGGGTGGTCGGTATGGTCTCTCTTTCTGCTCTAACTCCCTTCTATAATGGTACAAAGAGAAGCGCTGTGCCTGATATTGAGTTGAATCTGAGTGTTTATCCTGCCTCTGTCTCGTGCAGGATTCTTCTGGTATGAGTGTAAGGAGGTGTGGATTGAGGGGCTGCGGAGTTACTTCCTGGACTGGTGGAACTGCTTGGACATGATGGTGCTCAGCATGTATCTGGCTTCTTTTTCACTGCGCGTGCTCATCATGCTCAAAGGTTACTTCCTCTGCCACGATCATGACGGCACAGACGAGTGCATCTACTTCACCCAGACTGGTAAGAAAACACTATTAGTTTCTGTTTGCAGAATTTGTGTTGAAGTGGCTCATTTTGTTGTGTGAAACCGTCCTGCAGTGCGAGACGACTGGCATCAAGAGGACCCCCAGCTGATTGCGGAGGTGCTGTTTGCAGTGACCAGCATGCTGAGCTTCACACGGTTGGCGTACATCCTGCCCGCCCATGAGTCTTTGGGGACACTACAGATCTCCATCGGGAAGATGATTGATGATATGATGAGGTGATAACGCAGGATGCCTACATATTGTTTTTTAATTTTGCACGTTCACATGTGAAGGACATCAATGAATATTATTAGTGTTATAATACAGTGATGTGTACTTGAATAAACAGTGATATCTTTTGTTTTTGCTTAGATTCATGTTCATACTGATGATCATCGGAACCGCCTTCCTCTGCGGCATCAACAATGTCTACGTTCCTTATGTCATCTCTCCACATCTTGGCAAGTAAGAACATGCAGTCTTTAACATTTTGAATTAGGTTTGTCTGCATCAAAGTGTCAAAACTACAAGAAAGGGCCACAAAAATGCAGAATATCTCAACATAAATAACATTATAAACTCCAAACTAGTGTCACATAATTCACTATTCTGTTCCTTCGCTACACAATAAAACAATATAAAGCATAGTAATGTTTAATAGTAATACTTTATACTCCATCATTGCAGGTTTAATGAGACGTTCCACTTCTTGTTCTGGACTATGTTTGGCGTGGCCAACCAGGACTACGTGGATATGCCTCGGTTTGTGTTGGCAGAGTTTGTAGGAAGGATTCTTTACGGCATCTTCACACTCGTCATCGTGATCGTGCTGCTCAACATGCTTATTGCCATGATCACCAACTCCTTTCAGAAAATTGAGGTAATGGAATTACATTTTAGGTTCCTCGCCTACATAACAGTAGACAAGATGCTGACATCGCAACAATTTTGTGTCAGGATGACGCAGATGTCGAGTGGAAATTTGCCAGGTCAAAGCTGTACCTCAGTTACTTCAGGGAGGGTCTCACGATGCCTGTGCCCTTCAACATCATCCCCTCACCCAAAGCTGTCTTTTATATCATAAGGTGAGCTCTGAAATCTTTTAAACAACTTTGACCTGCAAAGAAATCCCTCGATTGTTTTTATTCATTCACTTTATATTTTGTTCCAGAGGTATCTTTAGACGAATCTGCTGCTGCTGCACATGTAATTCTCAGAATAAATATCCCCCTATAGCCTCTATGGTAAGTATGTGTTGATAGAAGGAATTAATGTGACACAACACACGAAAATTATTTCAGTCTTCAACACCCATTTTGCAATGTCCATATATATATATATATATACATATATACACACATACATATATGTATGTGTGTATATATGTATGTAGGTCCTGCAATGATTTGGACCATATATATATATATATATAAAACTCAGCAACACATACATAAAGGCTGTACAAAACACAAACTCAACAATGTATACATTAACTCAACATGACAGTACAAACAGAAAAAGGCACAAGATACAATAAAAGCCTGAAAAGTAACATAATCATCCTGCACTGTATAATATGATGGTAAACTTGTGTTTTATATTATCTGTTTTGTGTGATAAGTCCAACGAGAAGAGATCTGATGACAGCCAGTTACCGTACCGGCAGCAGGTGATCGGAGCTCTGGTGCAGCGTTACATCGAGTCGGCACGAAGGGAGTTCGAGGAGACCAAGAGGAAAGGTAACCATGGCAATATGGAGTGGACGTAGTATGGAGTTGGGATGGTTCATTAAGTCTGGCTTGGGACCTCTCTGTCTCCTGCTTGTGTCTTTTACCTTTTGATTTGACTTTACCGCTGACTATCAAATAAAAAATCTAAAATTATATTTAAGTCATCTTGATAGCTTTCAATAGATTTTACATTAATGTAGGAAAATCTGCTGCAGAGCCTCTAAAATAAAGTTAGAAAAACCATTGATTTTTCCCTTTTTAAGGTTAGAGGTAATAAATGATACATGAAAAGTAAAGATCTGAAAAATTGATTAGAACAAATGATTAAAAAAAATGTGTGACTACTGTTTTTAAGAGTTGTCTCATAGTATTTAACTCAAAGCAACAGCAGTTGTTGTAGTGACTGAATACATATAAAGTTCTACATTTACATATAAAATGCCTGCGTTTATTGTGTAATTGGTGTATTCTTCCCGCAGATATTGGTAATCGGATCACTGAGCTGAGCAAAGCAGTTGTCAGGATGCACAACGACATGAAACTGGTGCAGCAGGTTCTGATGGATGAAGGACACACTGCGAGCGATGCACTCACAAAGGATGCCTCTTCCTTTCTTGGGAAATACATTATTGGCGCAAAGAACAATTTCAGAGGTTTTAACAGCAGACAAGATGACAAAAATGCATCGCTTAATGTGATGGTGCATCATGGAGAAGAAGAGGCGGATAAAGAAAAGGTTGACACAAAACAAGACGAAGCATATGAATGTGGCGCAATGAGATCAGAGCCGATAACAGACTGCGATGTGTTAAAAATGGAAGAGGGCAGAGCTAAAGAAGATCTAGGAGATAGGAAGGAAATTGAGACAAAACAACAGGCAGATGTAGACGAAAATGAAAATACTGACAGTGAAGTTAAAGGGGAGATGGCAGCAGGGGCAGGTTTTAAAAACATAGAGAAAAAGGACAATGTTGAGACCACAGACAAAGAGACAGAAGAAAAAGGTGAGGGAGAGACGCTCACCGAGGTGAAGGTGAATGAAAAACACACCGAGAAAAACCTCAAACCAGCTGAAAGCAAGGTTAATGATGAAAAAAAGCTAGACACAAAACAAGCGGTAAACACGTTTAAAGATGAGACAGAGCTGCAAGACAAAAAGCAGAAGGCAAGATGGGCCAAGGGAAGGAAGTTTGAGCATAATATAACAGAGAAGCCTGGTGCCGGGGAGAGCAACATCAAACCCGGAGGCAAGAAAGTTGCTTCCTCACCAACAGGCAGCAGCAGCTCTCAGGACACGGGCTTCGGTTCACAAGAAGGGGAGGGGTCGATTGATGGGGTATTGGTGAGACCGTAACCGTAGTGATGCTCCACAAGCTTTTCCAGAGTGTGGAACTTTGGTCAGTTTAGCCAGAGACAGCAGCGGTTTGAGTTTCTCCATCGTATCTTACCTCATAAATTGCTATGCTAGACGCACAGCAAAAAAAGTACATGCGGTAGGTCCTGCAATGATTTGGACCAAAGCAACATGTCTAAACGTCTAGAGACTAGCTTTCTATCAGTCTGCCCCAGGTCCCAGAGGATTATTATTCCTCAGTTTGTATCGTTTTGACCTCTTATCAGTGTCACTATTAGGTCAAATCCTCACTGGGACCAAGACTTGACAAGGAACAGAATTTAGCAAAGCACATTTATGGTCTCAAGACATAAGCCTTTTGGCTTTAACAGACTGTAGTTCCACAGTGTCACTCGAATTGTGAGATTGTAATGAATATTGAGCTGTCTTGGGACTGCTAGCACAGATTTGAAACTTGATTTCAAAAGCATCTTCATCAGTTCGGCTGGGAAACTCACTGTGCAAGAACATTAAGTTGTTTAGACACTGCAACTTCAGAAAACAGATGCTCATAAACAAGACACAAGCAAATTAAGAAAACATCTTGGCCACCATGGAATCCAGTATAAAGGAAAGCAGCCTGCTGTTCTTTCTAATTAACCATTTCTTCATTCAAGTAGCTCATTTATTGTCAAACCTAATGGTTTTTCCCTCAGATTTATATTTAGACAAGTCATTAAAATGAACTCCGGCTAACAATGCATCCCTCCATTTTAAGACTACTTCTTCCCATGATGCATCATCTTAGTGTCAGCCGTAGTGAAGAAGGTGCAGAGACAGGAATCTCATCACTTCGATCCTCACGTGACTGATAGAGTTAACTCCACTTTTAGTTCAGCATAATTTTATCAGTTAACACGACACCAGTGGCAGATACACAAGGTTTCAGTTTCAGGTTAGAAAATACACTAACTAGGCCATTAAATGTAGTTACCACAGAAGAGCAAAGTAAGTGGGTTTCTTTGGCTTTTTGACTTGTGTCATATACAAGCTTTACTGTACATTTTTTCAATGTAATTTTTAGTTCACTGTTCAATAATAAAGAGTCTCTTTAGGCCACTCTGGTTTCTCTTATATGATATTCAAACATCTCAATAAAGTGGCCTTGTTTTCAATTACGCTTTTGCACAATATAGTTATAAAATAAATGAAATACACACACTGTGTCTTCGTATTTCATCAGTTGTTTGTGACTGAGCTTTAAGCTTCTCTTTCTATTCAGGAGGCGGCAGTGCTACACCTGAAGCTGCCACAGCTTCACAGCAGGTCTCAGCTTGCTTTACACTTACTGCTCCCATGAGGCTGCATGCATGGACACACCAGGTTATTAATTCATCACCTGCAGCATCACCTGTCCCAAGGTACCACTACATCCAAACTCATCTACTGGAAAAACACCATGTGGCTTTTTGTTGCAGTGTTGCTGAGCAATGCCGTCATCGCTCATGTTGTTTCTATGGAACGGAGCCTTTTAAACCCCAGCTAAAAAGAAACACAACCAGAACGACACATAGATAACATTTTGATGTGTTCAGTTTGTCAGTGTCACTGTGTTGTTCCACTTATGTGCATCGCTTTTATTTCGGGTGTCAGGATCCTGTTATTTTTAAAAACAAAGAGCCTCGGCTCCTCTTATGCAACCTTCTGATGGATGAGGGACACACTGTGGGCGATGAAAAGGCATTTTCTTTCACATTTATTTAAGATGTATTCACATCTCAAAGTACTGTTGTACCCTCTTGTCTTGATGAATGCAAGTCTGCATAAGTGCAGCAAATTTTAGTACACTGCAAAAACAGCCCGACCGCAAAGAAGCCAAATATTCTTAAATATAACCTAATTGTCTTGTATTTAGCAAGATGGAAAGCACATTTATGCAACCTGATTTTCCTAAAACTGGAATAAAGGTCTAAGCACTGAAAAATGTACTAAAAACAACTAGAAAATAATGACAAAATAAGCACGTTGTTCTCTTATCAAAAGCAACAAAGTTATTTAAGATAGACTCAATATTCTAAACTCGCTCAACCGTACAACATAAAAAAATATATAAAATATGAACAATCTTATTCCTCTGCTGGGAAATTATGCAACCCATTGTTTTAACTTGTTACTGGTTCAGTCTAGCTCAAGAGCTGGAATGTTTTAAGACAAAGGTAAGATATATTTTCTTAAGATGAGAAACAAGGGTTTTTTTGTTTTCTTGAAATTCCTTTTTCTGAGCTCTAGCTGAAGTAGTTCACATATTGTTGACATGTAACAGCTCATGAGACACAAATTAAGACATGGTATGTATGAGAAAACTTTAATTTTCCATACACCTTGAAACAACAAACCAACATGAGCTTCATTAATGCCATTTGCAAATTGCAAAATGTTGCTGATAAAAAAAAGTAAGGGTAAATATTAATTCATCGCACCCTATTAATTTTATACAAAAGATGCATACACCACAATTTGTGAAACAGAAAATATTAAATAAGAACTGCAAAGCTTTGTGAACTGGAGACAGTGCTACATGTAAAACACTTAAAACAGACAACATATTCACATAAGACCACCTGATGTTTGCAACAACAGACCTTTCTCACAGCTGACATTTTTACTTAAGGCATAAAACACGAGTATAATTGACATTATTTACAAGAGCTGCATTCCATGTAGGTACATCAGTTTTAGGGCCTTGCTGTTGTACAAAATGGCTCTTTGTAATAGCGTTCTGGGACACTTAAATGGAACAGAACTGGCGTTAATCAAATCAGTTAACACCTGTGTTTTTTCCTGCTGTAAGAAGCCAAATGTGCGCTGTGAAAAGGGTCTATACATTATAACAGCGAAGTGAGTGGCTAAAAGTGCTTATGAACCGCACATCAAGCACTCGTCTTTGTTCGCTAAGGAGCAGACCATGGCGGCAGTGTTTCGCTCTTTGGTCTCCTCCTCAGTGCTTTTTGCTGACTGGGCCTCCTTTAGTTTCTCCTTGTTCAGAGTGAACTGAATGGGGTTGGCAGCAGGCTTCGTCCGCAGGTAGTACATGCCAGTTTTCAGGCCCTGCAGGGGAGACAAAAACGACAGATTTAAAAACGCCTGTTATCTGTGTATTTTGGTACTTCGAGCCTGTGTTCTTTCGGCTCTGACTTACCAACTTCCATCCGTAGAAGTGCATGCTGGTTAGTTTGCCGTAGTTTGGCTCAGCGATGTGGATGTTTAGAGACTGGCTCTGGTCAATGTAGGCGCCGCGGTCTGCCGCCATCTTGATGACAGTCTTTTGGGAGATTTCCCACACGGTTTTATAAAGCTGCTTCAGATCATCAGGGATCCCCTCAATATCCTGAGGAAGTCAGTCATGATGATGATTAATAAAGGAGTCATTTTTTGTTCATTTATAGGAACATACTGTACTGAGTACTGGTAATAATTTAACCCTCAGGACACCCTATAAAGAAATCACACTTTTCCCCTTAAGGCCCTTTTAGGTCACTAGATTATATAAATATCAGTGATAGTCAATGGGGCCAAAAAGGGCTCCAGGAGGAAGAATGCAAGGCTTTGGTCTAGATAGTGGAAGTGTAATTTTTTTTTCAGTGTTGATGCTGAAACTACAAAATTCCTTAAAAAATTTAAATCTTTGCCAGATATCATCATCTCAGCATGAAAACTGCCAAAATGAGAGCAAAAATACAATTGAGAAGCCCTAAAAGCGTCGCAAGAACACGAGGGTTCATCAGACATGAGTGAACTTAGACGTTACCTGGATGGACCCATTCTGAGCAATCAGCTGGTTCTTCATTTCGTCATTCCACAGTCCCCTTTCTGTGAGGTCCTTCAACAGGTGAGGATTCACAATCTGTAGGAGAGGCAGAAAGGATACATAACAACCTCTTCTTCAGTTGACACAAAACAGGAAATGCATTCAGACAGTGCTGACCTGAAACTCTCCCGAGAGCACCCTGCGGGTATAAATGTTGCTGGTGTAAGCCTCAATGGACTCATTGTTGCCCAGGATCTGGGCAGTGGAAGCTGTAGGCATGGGGGCCAAGAGCAGGCTGTTCCTCACTCCATGCCTGAGGACACAGACAGACAGAGTAGAAGGGATACATTTACAATCCTACATTCAGAACATGTGAAATGAGGTATGACAAGAAAAAATATGACTTACTTGGCAATCTTCTGCTTTAAGGCTTTCCAGTCCCACAGATCTGTTGGGGTTTTGTTCCACATGTCATGCTGAAGGATCTGGAAAACAACACATCTCAATAAGGATCTGGGCCCAAAACTTGCAAAACTCTGCTCAAGGATGTACTTGAGTCACTGTGGAAATTACTCACTCCTTTGCTGACTGGGGAACCAGCGTAAGTTTCATATGGGCCGAGTTCAGCTGCCAGTTCGCAGCTGGCCTCTAGTGCAGCGTAGTAGATGGTCTCAAAGATCTGAATGTTCAGCAACTGAGCCTCCTGGCTTTCGAATGGATAACGCATGAGGATGAAGGCATCAGCTAGACCCTGCACACCGATTCCAATGGGTCTGTGGCGCATGTTCGACCTTTCAGCCTGTAAAGTACAACACAGGGCCATGTGTTAACATTCAGCAAACAAATCAACTAAACGAATCACAGACCACATGACAAGAAAGAGTACCTCAGGCACTGGGTAGTAGTTAATGTCAATAATCTTGTTCAGGTTCCTGACGATGACTTTGGTGACAGATGCAAGCTTTTTGAAGTCAAAGGTCCTTTCAGGGGTGACATACATGTTGAGAGCAATAGATGCCAAGTTACAGACTGCAACCTGAGATAAAGAAAGAAAGGACAAAAAAGAGTTTAAATAGCTAAATCTGAGATGCAGAAGGAATTAAGAATTAAAAATGACTATCAGAGAATTAAATATCAGGATACCTACACATTTTACATTTCAAAGTTACATATTTTTCCAGATTCAAATTTCTAGGCTTCTCGCTAGTTTTTTTCCCCAGACGATATTTGACATCTGAATAAAAAATAGACAATGCATACTATTATGCTGCCTACATTCTGTAACTCACACAACTCAATTAACACCAAATTCTGGACGACATTCTAGGTGTAGAGGCAGCTCCACAAAGGAATGAACTCATTTCCTTACTTGAAGCTCACTCTGGCCTGTGTTCTCTCACACGGTGGTAAATATTTTGGCTGCTCTGACTGCTGGCTCTGAACGCCATGAAAATAGGCAATAGTCTGGAAACACAACTTTTTAGCCCCCATACCATTTTCTTTGTAGGAACCCTATTAAGTATCTATGACCTTCTGCCCCTCACCTCATCTTTGCTTGTGTACTCTACAATCTCCGTGCACAGATTGCTGGATTTGATGGTTCCCAGATTCTGCTGGTTGCTCTTCCTATTGCAGGCGTCCTTGTAGAGCATGTACGGTGTTCCTGTCTCTGTCTGTGACTCAATGATGGCATACCACACCTGCTGAGCCTTCACCACACGTCTGGCCCTGCCCTCCTTCTCATATCTAAAGGAAGTGAAGTATGCACGAGACAGGTTGGAACTGAGAAATGAGTTCTTAGTAAATTTAAAAAAAAAAAAAGATTTGACATTTGGTCTTACTGAGTGTAGAGCTTCTCAAACTCTTCTCCCCAACACTCCTCCAGGCCAGGACACTCACTGGGACACATCAGTGACCAATCCTGTAAGAGCGGGAGAATAATGAATCTGTTATCTTTACACATCTATACATCTCTAAAGAATGTACATATTTACATATACAGCCATGGTGCATAAGATGATGAGAATAATGCCTCCGGTATTCTCACCTCATTGCTTTCCACTCGTTTCATAAAGAGGTCTGGGATCCACATGGCGAAGAACAGGTCTCTGGCCCTCTGTTCTTCTTTACCTGTGTTCTTCTTTAACTCCAGGAAGTCAAACACATCGAAATGCCACGGCTCAAGGTAGACAGCGAAGGCACCGGGTCTCTGAACAAACGAGCACAGAGAGAGTGAGGGGATTAAACTTACCTGCTCTGTCTGCTGTAAGGCAGCAATGTCCAGCGTTATTTTATGTACTGTGAGTTTGATCTTAGTCCTTACCTTGTTGCCACCCTGGTCAACATAACGTGCTGTGTTGTTGTACACTCGAAGCATAGGAACCAGTCCATTTGAAGTGCCATTAGTCTGAGAAACAAGAACCACTATTAGATATACAAAAGATTTACATACATTACATTGTGATGTTCTTCAGTTTTTGCTCGTTTCACCTCTGTATATCGTACATGCTACTCACCCCGGCAATATAGCTGCCTGTTGCTCTGATACAGCTGACAGCCAGTCCAATACCTCCAGCTGATTTGGAGATGAGAGCACACTGCTTCAGTGTGTCATAAATGCCCTCGATGCTGTCGTCCTTCATGGACAACAGGAAACAACTGCAAAAATCCAAACAAATAAAATTAGGGGGGGAAAAAAATGCTGAGGTCAAAAGCGGCTTTGCTGAGAAATAAGACTTTTGTAGCGTTTACCTCGACAGCTGTGGCCTGTTGGTGCCAGCGTTGAACAGCGTAGGAGAGGCATGAGTGAACCACTTCTCCGACAGCAGGTTGTAGGTCTCAGTGGCTGCATCGATGTCTCTTTTATGAATCCCGACAGCCACCCTCATCAGCATGTGCTGGGGCCTCTCAGCAACTACGGAAAGAGACGTTAGGTAAGCAATTAGACGATACAAATTTCCAAAGCAACAAAATACTTGAAAGTGTGTTACTCAGGAAATTACAACAAAATTATTTCCTACCTTTGCCATTAATCTTCAACAGATAGGACCTCTCAAGAGTCTACAGAGAAACATGACAAATTCACATTTATACTTCAAAGATATATGTGAGTTTTTACGTGTTATTGGTGCGTGAAAACTGTGAAAAATACCTTAAAACCAAAGAAGTTGTAGGAGAAGTCTCTGTCATAAATGATGGCTGAGTTGAGGCGCTACAGAAAAAGAGGATATGACATTAAGAAGTGCAAAACATAATTGCAGCAACTAAACATGACCAAATATATCATCAAATGTGACTTACGTTCTTGTTTTCAAGGATAATGTCAAGTGTCTCCTTTGATATCATGGGAGAGTGTTGTTTGTTCAGTGGGTTGATGTAGTTGTACAGATCCTCCATCACATCTAAAACAAAAAGGAAACACCTAATATTAGTTCAGATAATTTAAGCATGGCAAAGCAACATTAACATTAGTGTACCGTATAAAAAAACCATGTAATTCTTAATGTGTAGCCCCAAATTCCTCCAATAATATATGTGTAAATAGTGCGCATTAACGTCAGTATGTAAATCATTCTATCGCATTAGTATGCTGTACATGCACACAACTTGAATCAGAGGGTTATATTTAGGATAATAACTTTAAACCTACCACTAAATACTTTCTTGGTCTCTTTGTGCTGGTTGGACACAGCAATGCGTGCAGCCAGGATTGCATAGTCGGGATGTTTGGTGGTGAGAGTGGCAGCAGTCTCTGCCGCAAGAGTGTCCAGCTCCACAGTGGTGACCCCACTGTACAGACCCTGGATCACCTTCATCGTGATCTGAGCCTGCGGAAAGGCATGACAGAGCATTAATGTGCTGGAGTCTGTTTGAACAATCCATCCAGAAGTTGATGTTTCTTATTTTAAGTGAATAGGATTGAACTTACCGGGTCCACAAAGTCAGAATTGAGTCCATAGCAAAGCTTCTGGATGCGAGACGTGATTTTATCAAAACTAACTTTTTCCTGGCGCCCATCTGAAATAGAAAGACAGAGTTGTGTTTGGTAGATCTCAAGCTTATTATTTTTCTAAAATACATTCCCTTAATAGCTGATGAATGAATTCTCTGGTGGTGGTGAACACAGAATACATTTCAGTGCCTATGCTCCTAATTTTCTTCTTAGTGATCAGTTGATTCAGATGAAGTCAGTACTGAACGAACCAGTTAACTAACCAGTTAAACAAAGAAGACATTACTTCGCGCCAATACTAAGTTGCCACAACCTGTCAATAATGCGACTGTTAATCACACAGTATTGTTAGAACCACGTCTGTGACAGTCTTTCATTTGCAAAAAAGACCAGATGAAACGTTAAAACATTAAGGCTTGAAAACAAAATTAGGTCGACTTCATAACTACGGTC
>JAPQRN010000007.1:11648769-11662119 GCA_037367275.1 Coranthus polyacanthus
AGTTGTGTTTGCTTTGGCCTTTGCCATTTGTCACGTTTTGCTTAGTTTGTTGATTCACATCGGAGGTACTATAACTAAAAAAGAAAAAAAACACATTTTCTTCCTTACATCTTATATTACAGCTCATATATCCATGTATTAAGACATAGAGATCATTTTTTTTGTCAGCAGTTTGCCTTTTAACTAGGTCCTGCCTAATAAAGCCGGTTTTTATGAACAGCTTTTGCAGTATGTTTTTGAATTATTAAGAGCAACAGGGACATGATTTTGAAACTACTTATACATTACAGTGAGCAAAACGAAATTAAAATGTGATGACCTCCACTGTATTATGAGAGATGGGCATCTCAGAGCCTGAGAATTAAAAGTCAGAACTGTCTGCATGTCAAAGTTCTACAAAGGTTCTTGAGAAAATATATTTCAATAGCGTGGGTGAAGTAGTTCTTGTACGGCTCAGATATGTGTAGATTCCCCTTAAGCACAGACCAAAGCTAAGGTGCTGGCTGCTTCGGATCAAATGAGGGAAGAAAACTATCCTGTACTGACCCTTTAACTGTGAGAGTACAGGCAGTGCCAGCACTCTTCTAATGTTTGAAGGTGATGGCCGATGAATTTCACAGGTACTTCTCACAGTATATGCCACGTGTTCGACCCGGTTTACCTGGACCTCACTGTGTGCGACAGGGCTAATTTAACCATTTCAGTATCAGTGTTTTCTTTCAAATGAATAAATGTCAACACGGTTCAGATCTGAAGATTTGTTCTTTTTAGGTCATTGGAATTCTTTTAAAGGCGATAAATTGTGCACACGAGGACATACATCAGTATAAGTGAATCATAAGAATGAGCTGTGGATTAGTCAGCATGCCTGATTTACTGTATGTGAGCGTAACCATAAAATGTGTCAACAAACTTAAAAAAAAAAACGTGTGTGGGCTAGTTTGTGTGGAAATCCCCATGTTCTGTGTCCATGCGTTTTGTTTGAGTGGGCGTAAGGAAGTCTTGTGTGTGTGTGTGTGTATATATACATGTGGAATCCCTGAAAGGCATTCAGCAACTAAACGTTCTCACTGAAGTAGTCAGAATGAAGCTGTCATCTGTTTTCCAAGGTAACTCCACTTACTGATACTTTGTGATTTTCACTTCATATGATATGAGTGATATGAATACATGTTGTGTTTCTCTAACAGCCTTTGCATTTCTGCGCCTGCTGCTTGCAGATGGATTTCCAGGTGAAGTATATCTTGTGAGCGTCAAAATGACACGTCTTTGTATAATTTCACGTTTGTGTTAAACTAAATTTCTTCTTCAGCATCAGACGATTGCTCTCCGAAGATCATTGGTCCAGCCCAAGTCCAAATAAAAGCTCATGCAGGTAACATTCATTTACATAACTTCTTCTTTTTTTTTTTATGTGCACATAAAATGAAATGCCGTTTCATAATGAATCTTATGCTTTGAGGCTGTTTGTGTCTGATGGATCTGTATGTGTTCTGCCTGACAGGAGAGCTGCTGGTTCTTCACTGTGAGGCGTTCACAAGCTGCGAAGGTGATGTCATGCTCATCTATTGGCTCGTAAATGACACATTCCCCGAGGACGCATCCAGCAGTGACAGAATAGTAGAACTGGAAGAGTAAGTACTTTGGTTAATATATTAAGACATTTAATTACTGCAACAGAGCACAAAGTCGGAGCCGCTGAAGTACGGTAGCCCGTGTAATATGAGGTATTCTGCAGAGACTTGTTAGAAAACACTGAACATAAACAATGATCAGCTACAACGATTTTTTTTTGCAGGTCAACGGCAGAAAAGGGAGCAATCTTAGAAAAGAGTCTGCTGTTGAAGAACGTCACATCAGAGGACCTCAAAACCACCATCACTTGCGTAGTGACAAACACTGCTGGAGCGGCTTATAAGTCAATAACGTTAACAGCTAAAAGTAGCGACTGCAAAGGTCAGAAAAGACAGAAAATACACCATGCCAGAAGAAAAAAAAGAGGAAACGTCTGAGCCACTTGCAAAGTCATATTTGGCCACAATCAGCATTATCTGTGAATATATTGCTGTGCTACTGTGTGTAAAGCTATGTGAAAATTATGCAACAGAGCCCATTGTTTTCCCTTTGATGGCATCCCTTCAGTGAATGGAGAAGTAATAACATTTAAGAAGAATGCCTTTTGCTCCTCAAGGCAAGAATCGTTTTATTTGCCAGTCATCTTTAAATCTTTCAACAGGCACCTTCATGACATGTAACATGAAACTGTATTCAACCTCGTTACATGTTGTAGTCTACCAAACATGTACTATTCAATGCAAAATATATGATGCTTATTGTATTTGCCGTTCTTTTGTCTGTCTGTGTTTGATAAGCCTCATAAAATGTCTCTAATTTTGAACCAAATGAAGATATACTACATAAAACAATTCAATCAATTTACTTACAATCAGAAATACTCCATGGCTGTGGCTGTTTTCCAACAAATATTATATCACTTGTATTTAAGCATAAAATCAGGAAAATTGTCCTGATATTCATATTTTATTAGTGCATTCACGTATGTACCCAGCAGTTTGTCAACACTGCCAATAATTAACAATATCTATGAAAAAAATGGAAGGCATACATTACACACTGTGTAAAAATAAAAAATAAGGCACCTTATCGCTAACAGCTTTTGCAAGGCATAGAAACAAATAAATCTTTGCACATACATTAAACCAGAAAAGATTTTTCCCCACATTTTTGATTTGTCTGTAAGTCTGAGGAACTCACGGACTGATTATATTTGGCTGCTATATTGTCTAAACTTGTTTGATGTGTAGTTGGCAGAGAAAGCTATAAATATGTTCCTCCTTCAGAGCAGCATCATGTCCTCACCACTGTTTCTCCATCCGACAGTGGAAGCTTTGATTTATGACTTTGTAGATCGTGCACAGTGATCAGTGTTGTAAAGATCAACTGGATGCTGCTTCCCGCACACCCAGCTCCACCAGGCAGTGCTTCAAGTTGTCAGTCCTGGCAGGATACTGATTTTCTCTGATCCTCTTCCTGATGTGTGCCTCAGCATCTTCGCTGACGGATGTCCACTTTGCATTGGGGGTAAAAAATGGTTTGAGGAGTTCCATGTTGCTCTTATTCGCCATCCCACACAAGAAACGCAGGGAAAAGTCCAGTTTGCCGTCCTCGCAAAGCAGGCTTCTATCCACAGCGCTCTTGTACAGATCCGTATTTTTGCCCCTGAACATCCGCGAGAGTTTGGCTTTCTGTTGCTGCTCAAAAATGTTCTTTCCCAGGTTTCTATAGGTGAGAAACACATACAGAGAAGCCAGGTACTCCTGCATTGTGGGGTGGATAAAGCTAATGGCTTTCTCGTGATACAAGATGTGCGGTGATATGAGATATTGCATGCACAAGCCAGTGTGTGCGATCACCTCAATATCAAAGATTGGATCCTCCTTCCAGTCAATCTTGGTTATCCTGAAGTTGCCTTCTTCCAGCATGGTGAAGGCCAGCTTTCCGAGATTCATAATGAACTCTAACTCTTCATGGGGGGGAAAATCTGGAGCTCTGAATCTGCGTAGATGACACACAAGCAGTAGCATCAGCTTTGTGTACATGTAAGTGATGCTCGTGGGCAGCTCCGCTTGCAGCCCCTGTTCTTTCATTCTCCTCAGGCACTCATCAGCCACTAGTGAGCAAAACAACGGCAGGTGACACATGATGCGGAGAGTTTTGGAAGAGTTGACATATTCAATGACTCGAGCAGCTTGGCCCTGATCCTTTATCCTCTTCTTAAAGTACTCGTCCTTTTCAGGCTCACAGAAACCACGCACCTCGTACTCGTCATGATGTATATCCCAGTGAATGGGGTGTTTTATCAGTGGCCGAGAAGTGAGCAGGACTCGGGCACGGTACAGCATCCTCCCTCTGAGCAGGTTCACAAGGATGACATTCACACTTTTGGGACTTCTGTGATCACTACAAATCTCACTGTGGTCAAAGTCAAAGGCCCCGGTGTACTCATCGAGACCGTCAAAGACAAACATCATAAAGCATTCGTCACTTCTATAGTCCGCTTCTCTCAGTCTTTTGGTTTCTGGGTACAGAGTTTCTATTAGCTGCACCAAAGAAACCTCAGAATCCTCAAAATGTTTAAGATCTCTGAAAGAAAAAGGAAACAAAAAATTCACATGCTCGTGGGACTTCCCTTCAGCCCAGTCTAAGATTAATCTCCTGAATGCCATTGACTTCCCTGACCCTGCAGCTCCAGTGATAAATATGACATGAGTGTTTCTTTCTTCCACAAATTCTTCATTGAAGATATCCTTTGTAGAAATTTGTGTCTCTTTTTTGCCCCTGGTGTTCAGCTTTTCTATTGTCATAACCTCGTGTTCAATATTTGGGCCATTATCATCTTCACGTGTCATGTAGAGATTAGTGTAGACATCTTCAAAGGGCCTCTTCTCTCCCTCCATGTTCAAATCAATACATACATTGCTGTACATATCCTTTAGAGTCTGACATAAATCATAACGGACTTCATCTGTAAAAAAAAATAAAAATAAAAAATATTATACATAAATAATAAATATGTGTACTTGTTTTAAGGATGGACCCATTTTTCAGGGCTGATATTGTTTATTAGTAATGAAGAAGACACAAACTCCAACATAAAATTTGGTGAAATGCATCAAATTTTCTACAGAGAGGCAACTGCAGAGCCAAAATAGTGCATTTTAAAATTAATTTATTTGATCAATGCTCAGATTCCCATACTTGAAAAACGCTGAATACTGATGACCAGTTGACCCTTAACTTCTTTCAAGTAGAGAGTTAACGGTGTCATGTTCGCTTAAATTAGAGAGAAAGTACAAACCTTAATTGTTCACCTTTTCCTTGTGGAAATACATTATCCATCCATTTTTAAATATTAAATTCAGATATTTTCTTTTGAGTGATAAGCCATATTATATACAGGAGTGTACTTACTTTGGATGCACAAGCTCTCGAGATAATCCACCACTTTTTTGAGCTCCATTTCCTCGAGCACGGACCTGGTGATTTGCAAAGATACCCTCAGGCTGTAACACTCAAGAATTCGGTCCACAACGTCCACCATGTCCATAGCTTGAAGAGGAGTGTTGAATGACTGCGGGTAACGCTGCCACAGGTTCCTTTTGAATCTTCCAAATTCCATGTCTTTCATCTTCCCAAGGACTTTGCAAATAGCCTGATTTAAAAGAAGGATGAAGTTACAGTACGTGCGTACTTTTATACAGGTTGTTTTACCTTTACAATACAATTTCTAACCAAATTTAAAGCCCGTCTTGGACAAATGATCTTTTCCTTATCATAGTATTACAAGTAAATATGAAGGCAAATAGTAGATATGCGGTCCTGTGCGAAGGTACATTTTATGTAGTAATATATTTATTTGTGTGAGTTAGGTTAAGGCAAGTGCAAATATAAAATAAAAATGCTGTAGTAGGCATCAGAAATGTGAGCTTGACTCACTTTGCCTGAAAGGATTTAAAAGCTAAAATGTTTGTGGCACAGAATGCAACACAATTTCAAATTTAACACTATTTACTGACAGCTAAGGCCTAATATTTACAAAGTTGAATTTCAGACATTTTAAGACATAGAGCGTTTTTTACAACAGTAAATGTCACAGAAACATCACGGAGCCAAATGAGGCCAAGAACTCACCTTGAAAGTGAATGCTACAGTGAGAGAAGGATGGATTGGCTCATTGGGGTTTTCAATTAACTCAGGTGGTATACAAGGCTCTGAGGCAGTATCATCTTTGGCTTTGACCCTGTTAAGGACACAGTGAAATCATTAACTTACAAACTAATGTATTATCGCATAAATATCATTAAATATATAATAATTTTACATACTTCAATACTCTCTTTTCACAGTCGTCACTGTCCAGGGAGTAGCAGCTCGAATATGAATCTGCTCTTTCCAGGTGGACACTGTAACCAGAACAGCAAAAATAACTTTAATTATGACACAGTAAAGTCATTTATGTTGTGCCAGGACAGAACAACAGGTTTCTGAGTGTGTCGTCTTGTTTGTACCTCGTGGAAGATCGATCTTCATCAACCATTTCAGTGGAACACTCTATACCCTCACTTGCCATTGAGCTGTAACTCAGCGCTGGAGACAAGGCCTGATCCACATAATGCCTGGAAAAAAAAAAAGGTTGGCAGAATGACAGTTTGTTAATTGCTCAGTGGCTACATAACAGGAAATCGCCAGCTTCCACAGCACATACAAGATAAGAAGTCCATTTAAAGCTTAGCTCTTCCTCAAGCAGCATGAAGGATGTACTTGAATTAGGCAAAACAAGGGCTTATGAAGGTTGATTGACACATATGGGATTAAGTCCATATTGTATTTTTTTTTTATTTATATTTTTTCCCTTTGGATTAATTTGGCTAGGACATGACAAAAAGTATTTACTGTGGTGTGTTTAAATGTGGACACTTGAGGTTTAGTAATGACATATCCAGTCATTAAATCTGATTCCACACTCCAGAGTGTCTTGTTTTATCCCATTACCACAAAAGTTGGGACATTTTCTAAAATATAATAAAATCTTAAATACATTTTTTTAACCTTTATTTAACTGACAAATGTACAAAGAAAAGATTTTCAATGTTTTCACTGAACTACTTAATGCTATTCTGTAAATTACATTAAGTATATTTTCAAAGTTTTCCAAAAGTCCTCCCGAGCTTATGTGTCTATATTCATCGCGGTAGCATGATGGTTTCTCATGCAGCGTTGCCTGAGGGTCAAAGGTCATGAACATTCAACTGTGGTTTCCGCCCTTGGTCTTTGAGCCTCCCTGAATCTTTTCACAATATTAGATGGTGAAAGACCTTCGCAATTTTGCTGTGAGAAATATTATTTTTGAACTGACAATTTGGCACATAGTGTTGAGCCACGACCCATCCTTGCAAAGACTAAGCCTTTGGTGGACGCTCCTTTTATGCCCAATCATGATCCCCTCACCTGTTACCAATTAACCTGCTAATTGTGGAATCTGACAGAACAGTGTTACTTGTATATTTTATACATTTTTCAGCCTCATTTTATCTCTGCCCCAACTTCATTTTGTGTTACAGGCATCCAAATCTATATTTATTATATTTACAAAATACAATTAAGTTGGCTTTTTTTGGTATTCTTGTCTGTTAAAGGTTCGGGTTTCTAGAAATGGAGTTTGTATGAATGTTCTTTATTTACTCTACTAGAGGAGGCTGCTGAGCTCCAGCATTGTTACATGTAAATTGCTTGGATCACTGTTGAGACCAGATATGATCCAGTAATTTTGTTTCTACTTAGACCTCTTTAACCTTCACATTAATCTACTAATGCTAGTTAAAATAGTGCTATCCATCCTAGGGCAAGAAAAAAAAACTATTGCATTACCACTGTCTAGTGTCCATGGGACCTGGTCCTAAGTCCAGAGAAGGTCTCCTCGGTGGGATGTAGTACAGCCCATCATCTTCAACATCTTCTGGACATATGCTCTCTCCTCCACCAGAGGCTGCATCCCCGATAGAGCTGCTGCCTGACGGCGTGGCCATCCCTTCTAATTCACTGTCATCCATTATTTACCTTTTTCAAAAGAAGCTCACGCAGACAAGCTCTTACAATTACTTTCTCTTTTCACCAGATTGTCAAAGAGGGACAACATGCTCGTTCCTGCAGGAGACAGAAATGAAAAATACTTAATGCCAAGTCTCAAATTCTTCATCGGGTTGTAGAACTTTACGCCAGACCTGATTTCCTGGTTTTCCAGGTTTGGCACTAGCTATCTCTCCACTGTACTTTGTACTTTTGCAGTGTTTTACAATTGCTATGGCTTTATTTCCACAAGAGGATTACAGTGTAAAACCTGTACACGCAGTGCCAGATTTATCAACACAAAATGCCACTACTAAGTGCATAAATGGCATGTTTTCGAATGTCAGAGTTCATATCCTTATTGCTACACTGGCAGATCACGACATCCGTTTATCATATGTTTACACCGCCAATAGAAACATGGCCTAGTAAATGACAAAATACGTCTATCTGATTAACACAGCTTGACACATGAACGTCAACAGGTTTGTGTTTATGAAGTAGGTTAGCTAGATACTTGGCGTTAGCTAACTCTAACTTTTCACGTCGTAGCGCTACGTTACTGACAGACTTAAACAGTACGAGCGTGACAAGAAGGCTTCAATCAGGACAAACAACACAAAATCATGACATTAACGCTAAAAAATGAAAAAAATAAGAACGTTATCGTTACTTGTTCTTATTTATGGCACGCTAACCTACCATTTCAGTTAAATTCAGGAAGTATTTCAACGCTTCTTCTTCTACTCCTTTAAGACAGCGTCAGACAATTACAAAGTAGACTCTTCCACCTACCGGTCAGAAGTGAGAATAACACGCACAAACACCAAAACACTTTGAGGTTATATGTAATACATTATATTAAGGATTTAATAGACGAGGTTTACAGCAATGACGCGTATAAATGTGTGTTTAAACAAGCTGAATAACCTGCAGTGTTTTAGTATAATGTAATGTAGCCTATACAGTAGGTTATATGAAAAAGACTGTATAAACCACAGTACTCCTTAACATTTAAACAGAAGGATCCCAGAGCCATTTAACCATTTACTGGTAGGTGAAGGAGGGTAGATGAAGGATGGAATGGATGAATGGATCATTTATGTACAATAAACAAACCAACCAACCAAATCAAGCTATGCATAAAGAATAATAAAAAATAACATACGCACATTTTACATTCTTAGTGCATCCACTAAGGTTGGTTCAGCAGCATCCTGTTATAGAAAATATGAGTGACTAAAACATAACACAATAAACCCACTCTGCTCTAAGTAAACATTAAAATTTGAGATTCTTAACAGTATACTCCTTTATTTTAAAATTAGTTTGATGAGCTGTGGTTGCAAACTTAATCAGCAACAATGATAAAGATGTATTTAGAGTCTTTTAACTAAAGTGCAAAGGAAATCTGATGTTGACGTTTTTCACCCATTAACAAGACATACGGTGTGAAAAATATAGGGCTTTCATCTACGCTTACGTGGCACTGCTGGACCAGGCTGCAACAGGCTGCATGTCTCTATTATAAAGTATTAAATCTGTTTTTAAACACTAGCTACAACATAATTTTGTATTTCTGCCATTGTAGGCTACACATAAGCCTAATTTCTTTCCATTTAAAACATGGTAAAATAAAGTAAAATCATCAAGCCTTGCACAGCAGGTGTCTCTCTTATTTATGAATGGCTTTTGATCACCTTGAACGTAAGTGTTGACACTGAAGCGTTGTCTAGTCTACCTTCTTGAGAAGTCTTGCAGGCTTCTGTCCACTTTTAATGATTTATAGGAGAATAAACATAAAAAAAACACAACTAGCAGTGAGGCACTGTGATCTGTAGGCTATATTTCATCAAGTGGTTTATGTGTAAGCTATTGAATTTCAATACTATATTATAAAGAAATGTGCATATATAGGTTTTTTTCCCCCTGAAGCTGTAAACCAGAAAATGTTTGCATCCCTGTCTCATTGGTGACCGTCGTTTCCACTACACTGCGCTTTGTGTGATGGAGGCGTGAGCAGCGACAAAGACGAAGGAGGAAACAGCGGCCTGTATGAGGGGTGGTTAGTGCCAGAGATGCTGAACACAGGCAGCACAACCGTTCTAAGCAGAGGCAGTTGATGTGTCCGTTGAATTGTAGTTGCATTGATATTTTATGTATTTAATATGGTCTCATTTGGTTCAGATTATATTCAATATGTAGTATGACATAAAATACAAAATTTCACTTACCATCCCACACAGAGATATAGAGCAAATATTAAAAAAAACAGAATTCTCTGCAGTAACAACAAAGTGTCTGCCTACTACCTAATATTTTATGCAGCTGCATAAAAATATAAAATACTAGATATAAATGTATCTAAAACTGCATAAAATATTTTTTCTTTGACCCTTATTTAAAAGATTTCCTCTCTGGTTTGTGTTTTTTTTTTCTTTCCAGACGTGTAACTTGTATTTGTTCAGCTCTTGGCTAATTGTCTACACCACAGCGCAAACACTCTCTAAGCTATTTTATTTATTATTATTATTATTATGTGTAATAATGTAAACTCACTGTAGCCTATCGTTTTTGCTGCTTGGGTCTCTCAGTTGAAGTGATAACAAAATACATAGTTTGATGATGTTGTGAACGTCGGGAGAAGTGGGCAAAGCCTCTGTGACTTCACCCATTGTGGGCAGCCATTTACAACCCTCTAGTTTGGCATTGGAAATAAGCTATAGAGAGCCAAAACTGTTTTTTGTACCAGGCTGTAAAGCGTGTTTATTTTCCGCTGTAAAGTTGAGCATTTTAACATGAAGGTCTGTGGGGATTGACTCGCTTTTGGAAACAACCTCAAGTAGACATTTGATGAACAGCAGTTTTTGGCACTTGTGTGTTGGCTTTATCTTTCATCCCTGGACGTCACTGCTTAGTTGTGAAGTAACATGGAATCGTGCGAGTTTGTGGTTTTTACCACCATCGCAGATGAAAATCTGTCTGCCATGACTCAGGCAGAAATCATGTGGTATGATCACGACATACAGTTTTATTCATGTTATATTTCTTGACGTATATTCAAGTTATGCCATTCTAGTAACATTAGCACTAAAACCAAATAAAACAGATCGTAAAATCGAATAAATTATGTTTTTCTCTGAATGTAAACATTGTTGGAAACATTTTATATAATTACAGTACAAGTCAACATCTGATATTTTAATGTGGAAATGCGATATAATACACCTTTGTTAAATCATACCAAAATGAGCTA
Organism: Coranthus polyacanthus; assembly: GCA_037367275.1. Taxonomy (NCBI): domain Eukaryota; kingdom Metazoa; phylum Chordata; class Actinopteri; order Kurtiformes; family Apogonidae; genus Coranthus; species Coranthus polyacanthus. The sequence continues at coordinate 11,659,673 of JAPQRN010000007.1, forward strand.
TACTGCACATGCCATGAATTTGAGTCCATTGTCACCTTCCTCTGCCTCCGTGTGGCATTACCCACTCGTCATACCCACACACTCCGCACGGTGAGGGCTGTGACTCCATGTCTGTGTGTGAGGGAGGATGCACAGAGCGCACCCAACCTTTCCAGACACCAGTATGAAGTGATAGTGTGTGCGTTGTTCTGCTCTGCTCTGCTCTGGAGGGCACTGGGATGTATTTTGGAAGAGGGGGTCGGGCAGCAGTGACCCACCAGCATCACCGCCACTGAGCCTGACATGAATGACAACTAAAAGAGGCTCTTTCAAGCGACAAAACAGCGCAGGAATGTGCACAAGTCTGCTGGGCTACTCAAAACGACATTTTGGACCTTTTGGACCTACCTCGTTTTGTTTGTAAACACGCAAACTGAACAGAGCAAAATCCAGATCTCGGCTGCCTTTAGTTTTGAATTTTTTTTTAATATATATATATTTTATTGAAATCACATTTTTCTTTCGTTTAAATTTCTGGAGTTGGAAGCAGGATCTGCAGGGGAGTGTTTCTCTTTTGTCAAGACAAACTTCTACCATGGCACTGGTTATGGAGCCTGTGAGCAAGTGGAGCTCCAATCAAGTGGTTGACTGGATGAAAGGTAGGATTCACACACGATGGATGCCAAAATAGGAACTGATATCATTTAACTGCTGTGTTGCAGCGAGGATAGGCGAGTCGAAATGCATTACAACACAGATTCACTCGTCATGCAAAGAAAAAAAAAAAAAAAAAGAGAGAGAAAAGAACAAAAAAAAAAAAAAACACCTGCTGAGCCTCGGTTTTGCCTCATCGTCATGTGGCTCCAAAAGGGCTTCAATTACGCCCTTAAATCGTTCTGATTGATTTTTAGACAGTTTCAGTGCGGGGACGACTTGTCCTTAAAGACCCGTCATGTTCTCCAGAGCCTAACAAATCCAAACAGTGCAAAACGGTTTAAAACCTCTATTGTGTCCTGCGGTGGTTATTGTTAACGCGGGGCTGCCTCACAGGAGGCTGGAAAACATAGCGGAGATCCAGTAATTACATACGAATAATTACCCTTCACTAGATCTGGGATCGAAACCTGTATTTAGATACAGCGTTAAAGTTGTCGACCAAGGTTTTCACTGTATAAAATAGGAGGGAATTAAGGCATCATCACAGGCACCTGCGTGAGATGATGATCCACGCATCTTCTGACTTCATCGTGTAAGACCAGATTCAAGAGTTTAAGACTTTACAGAGTGCGCTGAAATACATAGGTGATTGTCAGTGATTTGTTCGTTGATTTGGTGTGCAAAATCAGAAGATCTCCTAGGGATCTGCTGCGGATATAAGTTTCCTATGATCAGGGTCAGCTCAGTCCTTTAGAGCCTCGGTTATTCAGCATGAGTTGGAAATTGGAAAGACTGATGCACGGTTATTAAAATTAATCTCTCAACTACTGAGATTTGGTATCTTGTTGAGTAAATACAAGGCTTTGTCAGAGGAAACTGTTCTTTCCGTCTCTAGGCACCAAGAAAAGGCCAGCACAGCTTATCAGGACAGCTTTTTGTACAGAAAGTTATCTAAATAGCAGCCTTTTAAGTATTCAGATTCCTTAAACACCCGGAGTAACACATGGGAAATGCTGATCTTGGAGATATAAACAATGGGACGTGGTGCTAGATACTGTCTGCTCACACTCAGTGTTATGTGTTGTTTTGCTGTGCCACATGCTCATGTGTCAGGCCACAGCCCCTCAGCGATGCTCCAGAGGAAACATACACATACATATATCTTTACTGCCTCAACACACACACCCTTAGTCATAATTCTAAGCCTGGGTGCCTTTTTCTGCTGGCTCAGACATATTATGATTGCAAGGATCAGACCTGTTTCTGTAGGAGCTGTGTATTACAAAGTGGAATACCTGGATTTAAAAGCAGGCTTTATTTGTCTGTGTGAAAGTGCTGGCTCATTGAAAACATGAAATATAAGTGCAGGCTGCATGCGTGATTTGATACAGACGGGCGATAGTAAAATGTGGGGGGAAAAGGCAAAGACGGAGCGACTACAACATTTAAAGTGCGATCTGAGGCGATGTGTAAATAAGTGAGAAATGTAGAGGAGTGGAGATTGGATGTGAGGAGGCTCTTTAGTGTCCCACATCTGACAAGTGGAGCAGAGACGATTCTTGTGCCCAGAGCCCTGTAATGGTAATTTAAAGTGAGGGACAGAGTGGCACTGAGAGACACTGAGGGAGAGGAAAAAGGGAAAGGGGAGGGGGTTCATTTTTGTCTCACACCCATTCTCAGCTCCTAAGGACTGGCAGCATTTTGTCGTTAGCATTCACAGGTTCCATTATTAGCGTACCGCTCCGTGATGTCACTGGAGGCCAAATAGGGGCACCCTGTGACCTTCCCACAATCCCACTCACAACCCCCCC
>JAPQRN010000007.1:11662219-11690505 GCA_037367275.1 Coranthus polyacanthus
CCCCAGCCGCCCCCAGCCCCTCCTTGCCTTTAGTGTTTTGTGTGAGCAAGGCGCTCCATTCCCAGCTGTGACAAAGCTGCTTTAAAGAAGAGATTCTCATAACAAAACACAAAAGAATTCCAGCTTTGATTGACAATTTGTTGACACACCAAGTGTTCAGACGTTTTGCAAACACGGGTACAAGCAAGACAAGTTTTGTTTCGCGTGAATTGTCTGATTACTATTGGATCTGACGTTCACATTTTTACAATTATTGCCATCTGTATTTTTTATCCGATATCTGATAAAACAATTGAATTCAAAGTAGAGATCACTGATAGCACGTTTCGCAAATTATTGGCAGAATTTGGCTTTGATAGTGGCTGATGGATAATATTAGACTTCTGAAGTGAAATTACTTACTTTGAGGGCAAAAATATAATTGCTCAAAAAATAAAAATTGCGCCTAGATAAGAATCACCAAGATAGTTAGTTTAATGCTCAGTGAAAGAGATGTATTTATTACTTTGACTCAGGGCAGCGGTCATAACTGCTGATTAATCCTCTATCGACCTTTTGCTGTTAGAAACATTATTGTATTCATATCGTCCTTTAAAAATCCACCATTGGTCGACTTCTAATTTAAAGGTTCAGTGTATAATATTAGTGACATCTAGTGGTGAGATAGCAGATTGCACTGCTCTGCCCTCACCTACAGTGGCCGCAAACTACGAACTACGTTAGAGACAGTGTTCATTTTGGGCTTTTTAGTTAATGTGATATTAACTCTAGTTTACACACAAACATAGCAGGAGATGGTAATGTACCTCAATGCTGGATGCCAGTTGTTATACAATGGGAAAAAGAAAAGAGAAAAGAGGAAGTCTCTTCTGAGCTACTATTGAAACCCGGCAGTTCAACAACTGGCAGACTGACCCGCTCCCTTGTAGATAACGTAACGAAAGCACAATTCTTATTTTCGTGTGATTATACGCCAATGAAAACATAATCATGAATATTATAGTCCATTTCTGTGATTAAATCTGCCTAAATCCCTGTAAATCTTACACTCTGGACCTTTAAAAATGTGCTACATCGGCTGCGACACGCTGGCCACTGTGATTGGTTGCACCTCACGAATAACATCCGCTCAACACATTGTTATTTATATATTTATGTTATTTATATTTCCTCCAGCGTAGCATGAAGACTGACACTGAATACGATTAAAATATTTTCAAATTGTTCTTTCTTTATTTGATTTGACAGCATCATGACATTTTGAAGTTTTGTGTGGGGAGTTACTCAAAGGTTTGACAATAAGAGCTTCATTTTTACTGCAAACATAAACGTTTGAAATATCGGTCCAGTTGATTCCTAATAATCAGTATCGGCCCTGAAAAAAACATATCTGTCGATCCCTGTTTTGAGGCACAGACTTATCGCAGGCTTAGTGTAATCCTTCTCCTTTGGTGTGCATGAACATAATTCGTGTTTTATCAAGTTTATCGGTTTCATCTTTCAGTCTTCCTTGTGCGTATATACGCTTACTTTCTCCTTGTCTGACACTCACTGACACTGATTAATGACAAGACAGATTAGCACAAATTTATTATAACAAAGCTAACATCTTTTAATATCTCTTTCACCTCACATTACCAGGGGATTATCTGGAATGGAGATCAGGATGTGTCAGCGCTGTGCTTTTAATTTCTCCTCAGCGTGCTTGATAATCTGATCCACACATGAAATGGACAGGAAAATCGATGTAGGAGAGATTACATAGTGTAATCAGTGGTCCAGAGCAGCTTTCTATTACATGATGCTTTTTCAGGACAAGTGTGAAATAAGATCTGACATCTCAGTGTAAAAGGGTGAAAACACTTAACTTTGGCATTAAAAGGAGCATTGTAGTCTCAGTGTTTGATTTGACACGAGTCAACGTTGGCTCCTTCTGCACATAACAAAACACAGGCATGGCTTACGTTAATAGACATGTAATAAGATGCTACAGCCAACAAATGCCAATGAAATGTCATGTCGTCTACCTGTAACAAAGCGAATTTATCAACGCATGATTCGTTAATAACCAAGCCTTGAATCCTGATTAAATCTATAACTGTTGTTTGTGTTAAAATCAACGATTTTCTGATGACATTATTTCAATAACTGTAATAAACCTTATTCATGCAACAACATAATTCTGTTCTACGTGTTGATTGCCTGCAAATGTCAAGTCCGTGTTAGTCATTACATTTTTGCAAATGAAAGCATTAGAAAGCATCACATCTTGTCTCCACTTATTTCTCTATTTGTCCTGCGGTCAGAGAGAATCCCTGCCAAAACCCTGCTTCATGGTTTCTATGGCAACACGGGGAATACTTCATTGACATAATGAGTCTCAATTAAGTTGGTAAAGAGGCCGATTAGTTAAGCCTTTAAGTTTTATGCAAAACCTTGAAACTCCCTATGTTTCCTCTCCATCGTTTAGCTGCCAGCTCAACCCGATCTGAATGCCTGATCAGGTTTAGGCACAGGACCAAGTCACATGTATATGATTGGTCCACAGTGCTTTCCGTGGGAGAACGATGAAAGGAAGAGATGAGCAAAGAGCTGTCGGTGTGTGTGTGCAAGAGGGGAGATAGAAAGAGGCTGAGTGTATAGAAAAAGCCTAACAAAGGCTACTCTTTCTGTCTCCATCAGTAAAAGGATAGTCGGTTAACATGCAGGGCACTGTCTGGTGACACTGCTGCGATATATATACATATATATATATATGTATGTATATATATACATATATAGGTACAGCTTTGGAAATAATTATTGGACCACCGTGGCAATACAGTGAAAAGTCAACACTTGTCATGTGACTTGTAAAGCCACGAGGGGGTTTCTCGTGTGCAAATATGAGGCAAAAGAATCTGGGAAAAGACACATGAAATGTTTGCTCAACAAATGTAATAAAAAGAAAAAAATTAAATGGATGGCAACAAAAATCATTTTCTCAACAAGAACATCTGATGGTGAAAAACAATCTACAAACAATATTTCAGGAACAGAATATCAAAGGTTATGTTGAATTTACACTGAAAATCACAGGTGGTCTAATAATTATTTCCAAAATATTTATTGTATATGCGCGTAAGTGTTTGTTACATTTCTTATGTCGACCAAACTTGCTGACGCTGGAAACTGGGCACAGGGGCCGTAATACCCCCTCCCTCCTCAACTGAATGGCCTTAGCATTAGTCCTGGGTAATATCTGAAAATTTCAATTTGTCAACTTCATTATCAAATGGTTGATGATTTAGACAGTAAAACCGGTTTGCTTTTTTAGGTGTTTCTAACATAATCTATAAGCAAAGAGGACTGGTCTGTAGGAAGTAAAGGATACTGTGAACTGACATCAACATCAACACTAGAATATCACGTAACGTACTGTCTGTACATTACATTATATACTGGCAGCGATTTTAATACCACCAGCGTATTAAAATTAATACATTTACTTAGAAATATTTAAAGCGTTTTTGCTGTTCCTGCCCCGTCTTATGTTCTTCATTTCAGTGCCTTGTATATATCATATGTATGAGTTAACAACATAGGGCCAAGACGCGCCGACGAGATGCAGAATGAGTCAGTTTGTTTTTGTCTGCTGCACCTTATCACCTGCTTCAACACTCGACTTCACACTTGCTTCCGGAGTGAAAGATGTAAAATAAAATGATCACAGGCACAATGTCCTTCTTTCAGTTTTAAAGCTTTTTCCATTTTGAAGATGAAAATGCACCTCGGGATGTGGATATTCTGTTGGATTTCTTCTCTGGCGCAGGCTTTTTGGCACATATGACACAGCAGAATACAACCTGTCCACAGTTACAGGCTATTCTCTTAATCAGCTTCTATGTGGACGCTGCCAAAGTTAGAACTGTTTTGTATTTGTGTTTTTAATCGAGTCACAATGTTATTTTAATCAGAGTCCGATGACGGGTGTGGGATGTTTGCCGATGTTGCAAAGCCACTGTCGATCAAATTAGACTAAACCACGTCCACGCAGTCCTGATAAAGCAGATTAGCTGAGTTTTTGAATTGAAACCTCATTATAACGAACATTTAAACATGCTTACGGCGAAACACGTCAGAGTTTCAACCGCATTTTAGGGCTTTCAAAGGGGCTTTGCCGAAGAAATGACAAAACAAAATCAATTTTACCCGAACAGAAACACCAGTAATGTTAAGCCCCGTTTGAACAGTTAATGCGAATATTCTTTTGTTTGTAAGAGGCTGGCTGACTAATAAATCAGAAAATATGATAACACCGACAACTTTATTATCCAGCAAACAACATTTGAAAATAGTTCCTGTCTCCCTGTGTCGTTCCCTCAGGCCTGGACGACTGCCTGCAGCAGTACATCAAAACCTTCGAGAGGGAGAAAGTAGGGGGGGACCAGCTGCTGCGAATCACCCACCAGGAGCTGGAGGATCTGGGAGTGTCCAGAATCGGCCACCAGGAGCTCATTCTGGAGGCTGTGGACCTGCTCTGTGCTCTGGTGAGTCCAAACCTCCCACACTGCCCTCCTACTCCTGTGAACTGTCACTTCAAGAGGCAGCGATCACTGCTGTTGGATGAAGTTTTTGTTTACTTGAAGTTTATTACGCACAACTAGGGCTGTCACGACCATGACATTTTAGTGTAAGGATTAATTGTCATTCAATTTAACGGTTAAATTGTCTTTTTTTTCTGTTGATTTTATGCCACCTAAGCCTAATAATAGTTTAATTATCCACATACACCTTATAAAAAGAGAACACTGGGACATAGGAAGACATTTTCTGTTCGCCTTTTTGTCTTTGTAAACAAACGCTGCACGGGGCAGATTTGACATAAATATTAAGTTAAATGTACAAAGCCTGTTACTGAAATATACAAAGAAATTACAGACAGTGACAGACACCAGTAATTAAAATAAACTATGAACTACGGACAAAACAAATATTAGAAGTTAAGTGACTCCAGATAAACAGTTAGTGGTGTTGATTTTCCTCTCAGGTGTCAAACGGTGAAAATGATGTGAAAATAGTGGTGAAATATGACATTTGTGTCGGTTTCATCCACGGTTATGACAGTTATTCTAAATTATTGTGTTTGGCTCAAATAATTACGATAAGGGGGTTGCGTATTACTTGTAACAGGTCTAGAAACATCCTGTTAATTGTGTGTGGAGACTGTTCATATTCTATTTTTTGAATCCACACATCCACACAAACAGGAACACCTTCATTTTAACCTTTTGATTTTTGATGCTCCTACTACTTTTTAATTGGTGTCGAAAAATGGTGACAAATCATACGGCAACGAAGCGAATCTACATCTAGATTTGGCAAAAATTAATATATTTCTGCAAATATTACTGAGGGATTTAAAATGCAATCATTTGACCAACAGGAAAGAAAAAAAATGCGTTGGCCTCAGTTTTCAAACATCACAGCAAATCTGCCAGAGTTGATAATCTGACCAAAATATCCTCCACAGGCAAATCTTACAGCTGTCATTAGTGCTGACATGGATTACAGCCTCTTCCTGATGTGATTTCTGCTCATAGTCTCAAACCTACAGGTTTTCGGTGTGTCAGCACGGCAGACTGCTGTTCTGCTGATTGCGCCAATGTGCTCTGAACTAGAGAAAGCATATTTATTTTGCATGTACTATAACACTTAGACACGCAAGGTAAGGTACACTCAGGTTTGTGACTTCATCTCACTCCATTTTTATCTTTGGACATGTATTTGTTCAACACCCTGCGTTTATTCAGGGAATCTGCGTTCTAGAAATCACATTTAGAATTTCTTCGTTTGGCTTCGACTCGTGTTTAGTCTTTGTGTTAAATAGGTGATTAGATCGTAAATGATTCGGTTGTTGTACGTCCCGAACTTCACTGATTCATTCACACTAAGGTACATATTTGTAAATATTTGACTGATTTACAAAATAATAATTAAGTCCGGAGTTTTTAGTCTTTGATAGGATTGAATTGCGTAGCCCAAATTGGCATTTTCAAGAAATACTAATACTACTAAAGATACTGAACTGCTGACAACTAGTCAGTATTCACTTTAATTTGCATCAGAATCACATTCTAGTTTTATTATTCTCATTACTGTATTATTTACTTTACTATTTAATTTTTAATTAATATGTAAAATTGTATTACTGGTAACAGTATTCTGCAATATTATCTAGTACATGACAATAAAAATAAAATAAAACTTGTTTTCTTATTTGAGAATTATTAGTAAGTTGTAGAGGTGGCATCCAGTTTGTTTTGCTGCTTGATTTGCTTCCTCTTCAGATTATTATTTTTATCTAAAATCTGAAGGGACGGTCTGTGAGTCAGTAAAAAAAAAAACCAACATAAAGGACCTTTGCTGATACACAACATAGATCATTACTTTGCTGTCTTCTGTATCTTCAGTTGTGATTGAGACTTGACACGTCAGAAATGACCCGGTGGAAACATGAAAAGAGAACATAATAAAGGATATATAAGATCTATGGACGGAGAAAAAAGGGTGTAAGCGAGTAAGACGGCTGTTTTAGCCCAGGAGACGGAGAGAGAGACTGGAAGGAGATTTAACGGACTGAGGTCACAGATGCTATCTGAATCTAAAGTCCCTTCATCCTGAATCACTGCACGGGGGGCCTTGCTTCAGCCCCAAAGCTCCTTACATAACTGGGATTTAGTTTTAAGTCTCTCAGGCACTGCTGTATTAAATATGATTAGTGGCCCTCCTGCCGCTCTCTCCCCTCCCAAGAAACTGTGACGTGACAGACGCCCACAGGCCTGCATGTGCAGTTTCGTTGTTCAGCGTAATGAATGTTCTGCTTTCCCTAGACATGCAAAGTGACAGCTGGAGAGGAGCGGGGCTGGGTGGATGGGTCGCTTGTTTATTTCCTCACATGTTTGTCTTCTGAGCATCTTCAGTAGATTCGATGAGGTGGCTGCTCGGGCAACGGTCTCTTTATTCACAGGGCAGCGTCGAAGCGTTTCGGGCTTCACGGAGAAATTCTTCGTTAATTCGTTAAACACACAGTTAAAACAAACACCGACATTCTCATCAAACAAAACGAATTTGCTTTTGTCTCTTCTCCAGAATTACGGGCTGGAGACGGAGAATTTGAAGACTCTTTCTCACAAGCTGAATGCATCTGCAAAGAACCTGCAAAACTTCATCACAGGGAGGCGGCGCAGTGGCCATTACGACGGCCGAGCTACACGCAAGCTGCCTAATGATTTTCTTACCTCAGTGGTGGACCTCATTGCTGCTGCCAAAAGCCTCCTGGCATGGTTGGATAGGTGAGATTTGCAAAAAGGTGCACATGATACAGTTGAAAACATGCATATCAACCTTAATCACTTTAACACTTACTGATTAGAGAATGAGATGAGTTATGAGAACACATTTGTGCTTAAAATGCAACTAACACTGTCATTTCTATAGTACAGATGGGAAACTCCTCTCATCAAACTCTTGACGGTAGAGAAAATAAGCAAATACATTTCCAAAATGTTCAATAATACTTTTAATTTCTTGTCAATCTCATGCCCAAGCGTCAAAAATAGTGTGATCCAAGATCCATGAATATCCCAGCACTAAGAACTAAAGGGAAAACACTGTTCCTACATGAAGGTATCACTCTGTGTGTGTGTGTGTGATTAAACTCTAAAGTCTGTTTTATACTGGATGCTGCTGTATCACTGCATACTATTAAGAAACAGGGAAAACTTGCCTCAAAAAAGTTGAGGCGATAATGTTTATCTGGACTGAAGCACTGGTTTCTGGGGACTCCTGCATATTTATACCACATACACACCAGTTTTTGTTTTTTTTAAAATGTTATTTCCATGACCAATCGACTGACAAGAAAAGATGAGTAAAGGCCTATTATATAAGTAGATTTTGACAGGATGGCCAAAAAGGCACCAAGCAAATCTATTTATATGTGGCTTTATCCCTCAGTTCCTCTGTGGGATTGTGCCAGTGTGAGGGTTTGCATCTGAATCCGGACGTTCAAAGCTGACATCAATGAATTGATATAAGAAAATCTAATTACTGTTTATCTTCCTATATAAGCAATCGTGAGCAGCATCCGAAATGAAATACAGTAACATTTACGTCATTCTCAAAATTGCACTTTGCTGTTAAAACATGGCATCAAACATATGCAATCTGGGGTGCAGAGGAAAATATATAATGCTTTATTCTTGACAATTATGCATTTTCAAACAAGGATATTAAGCTATTGATTTAGGCTGCTTATGGCCTGTATATGTGCTTATATTTGCTAACCTTACGTGATTAACTTTGTACGTTATTAGCTGAAGATTTACTCTATGAAATGCTGTTTTTTGCACACTGAATGTATATCAGAAACTGGATATTTTAGAGTGACGTGTGCACGAATGTACCCATAGATTTACCAGTGATTTAATTTCAAAAGAAGAATGATCTAATGGTTCATTCCAGGTGCTCTTTCTTTTTCAGATCTCCTTTTGCTGCTGTGGCAGATTACTCCGTTACCAGAAACAATGTGATCCAACTGTGTCTTGAGCTCACGACAATTGTACAACAGGTAAAGAAATTGTTAGAAATTCCTCTTAAACCCTCAGCCTTATTTATTTTTTTACACGTAGATATACTTCAAACAGAAATAATTAAGGCAGTGAGGCTCATTCAATAGATTAACTGCTGAAATATGATTTGTAAGGCATGACTTCTTCAGTTCGGTTGATTACATGGGAGGAAAAAACATTACTGTGTAGATGAACATATTTTCAGCATTAATTATATTCAGTGCATATAAGATGTAAATGCGAGTTACACACTGGAATTGGCTCTTCAAAACACAGCATGTTTTTTTTTTTTTTTCTGTCTGATAAGTCATCAGGTTTTACAGAAATACATTCCATTTTAGATCAAATGGCAGCATTGATGTTTATTAAAACATCTGAATAAGACATAAAACATATTAAAGCCAGTGAAGCCTGTTAAATACAGACACGTCCTGTAAATGAGTGATGATAATCAGCCGTGTACGACTCTGAATTATCTGTAAATGACATGAAACGAAAGAGTTTTTAGGATGTTTATGTGGTGCTAAGAGGAAAAATGAAGGGTGGGAGTGAAAGCGGGTGGAAGGGAGAGTGTTGAAGGCCGAGAGAGGAAGACAGGCAGAGAGAGAGAGAGAGAGAGAGAGAGAGAGTAAGAGACATGCCTCCGCATTGGTGATTCATTTGTTTTGTGTTTGTGCATGTCTGTGTGGGAGTGTTGGGGGTTATAGGTGCCAAGTTGCTCGGTTTTTGCTTATATCCACCTACAGCAGAATTGCCAATAATAACTTCATTTTGACACATTCTCTTGAGGTAACAGTGCTCTCTGAATGTTCCCCAGGACTGCTCTGTGTATGAAACAGAAAACAAAATCCTGCATGTGGTGAGTTGCTGACTTTATTGCGCGTTTAATGCGAATGGAGCTTAATGCACATGTTTCAAGTTTGTATTCATCACTAATGTGTCCTCCCCAGTGTAAAACTCTGTCTGGAGTTTGCGACCACATTATCTCTCTGTCCTCGGATCCCATGGTGTCCCAGGCCGCTCATCTGGAGGTTGTGCAGCTCGCCAACATAAAATCCACTGAAGGGCTGGTAAGACTGTCCCTCTAATGTAAAGGACCACAGCAGTGTTTGGGAGATTCCACATTAGTTGACGCAGTATGTCGTCAGATGTTCTCGTTATCTGTGGTGTTGCAGAAGCTTTGCAGATGGATTAGCTTCACATACAAACTGCATGCATATGTGAAGTTAATTACATGCTATTGGCTTTAATCAGCTAATTGGCATTAAGAGCATTTGTACAAGGCTCTATAAGCTTTATAGTTTGCATCCAAAACCTGCAAGGCTCATTTGCATAAAATACAAAAAACACGTTGCAAAAAATGCAAATGCAAACAATTGCTTAAGTTTTTTGTTTTTTTTTTCCCCCAGATAATACATTTGAGTTACACCGCTTTCTGTTTTCTGCTTGACTACAAAACTGACATTGTGAGATATTATAAACTCTCAATGCTCATCATCCAATCACATCCTGAGATGCTGATGTGGTCCAAACTCCCAAAAAGGTGGTAGATTTATTCAGCAGCATCTCACTGTACAAACCACCTTCCTCTCATTGTAAACACAACAAAAAGAACAGTATTTCACTATTTGTCACGCCTGCACATGACTCAATACACTTGTCACTATCTTAAGTTAAATGTGGTTTCATATACTTAAAATATCAAGGTGTCAAATTGTTTTCCAGGTTTGATGAAATGAACACAGGAAACACTTCCATACAGAGAGTAAAGTACAAAACTATTAATACGATACTGAATGATGGTGAAACAGACAGAAGTTGCAACAGCATGATTTTGGTAGAATATTGACACTTATTTGGTTTAAGTACGGCACGTGCTAATCATCCAAAAGCATGTTATTAAGTTCATTCAGCTGCTTCAAACTAAAACTAGCTTGAGTCTCATTTTAGCTCCCACTTTTAATTTCAATTTTGGAGAATGGAAAGGATTAAAAACTAAAAACTAGATACAGGATACATTGTCAGTGAGTCCCTGTGGCTGCAGATAATTCAAAGACTCTTTGTTTAAGGAAAGACGATTTGCTGCTGAATTTTTAAACCGACTCGTAAAACATCAGTTTTGACGTCATTTAGCATTTTATAGCATTAAGAATATGGTGGCAGATCATAAACACTGCTTGCAAATGTCCTATATAGTGCCGGTAGATGTCCCAAATCTGGGTTTCTCTGAGCTTGTGGGTATATGAGTCAGCTGATAAAAGGAACATGAAAAGAGCATGTTGCCGGTGTTGAATTTAGAGAACTATAATTAATTATAATTTGCAAATAACAATGAATTAACTATCTAAGCACGTACTCGCTCTACATTCAATATATTCTGTGTGTGTTGAATTGCAAAGAAGACAATTGCTGCTGAATTACCATCAGCGCTTTGCTGGACTCCATCTCACTGACCTACACTCAAGCAAAAGCTCCCTGCTTGGGGCCACAGTGAAGAGCCCCACCCCCACACAAAAGCCAGTGGGGGGGCATGGAAGTCCTCTCATCCGTTCAGTGAAACCTGAACAGAACAGTGGCCTAAAAATAAACCTCTTACACTGTCTTCAAGACTGGCATGCTGCTTGTGTGTGTAAGTTTACATGCGTCGATTACTCATGCGTGTCTGTGTGTGAGTGTGTTTGCACGTGTGTGTTTGCACTTTAGATCCCTTTTAGTGAAAGCTTTGAGTTTTAGCTTTTCAACAACAGACAAACAGTACTGGCAGATAAACAATCCCCCATGTTTCATGGAATCTGCTTGGAGTGAGCATCTTTGTATGACAATTTGGAGTTAATTTGAAAAATACACACGATAAAGAACCGTTTTCTAGTCATTTAAACATTTGTATAACAAGGCAACTTGTAGCCAAATATGAAGAACACTTGAGTCTTTCACTGCTGCTGAAGAATAAATCCAGATTTTGACCCTTTTTGCACCACAAGCAGATTAAACAGAAGATTTGCAAATATGCGCTGACCCTGGTCTTTTCTGCAAACGGCTATGTGGTTAATCTTAGATGCGTTGTGTTTAATGAAGCCTGTATTTGAGCGTGCTTTATAATGTAAATGTTAGTTTATATTTCTACTCTCTTCCCACAGGGCATGTACATCAAATCAACATATGACGGGTTGCATGTAATCACAGGGACGACAGAAGGAGTAAGCACCAGCCTCTTGTTCCTCTCGTTGGCTTGCAATAAAATATGTAGAGTGAGATGCGTCACTTGTGATTGTATCACCATGATCTCTGCCATGACAGTGAAATAGAGCAGCAGCTAATGAGACGCCATTTCTGTCTATCCATCAGTCCCTGGCTGACCGCTGTAAGAAAATCCACGCTGGGGATGAAGTCATTCAGGTCAATCATCAGACAGTGGTAAGACCATGTTCGATTCCCTTTGGTTTAATTTATCTGTGTTTTGTGTGTGTGTGTGTGTGTTTGAAGTCGAGTGTGTTTTTTTTTTTACCTAGATTTATAAAGGGAATGCCTAATTAATTCACTCATGCTTCTTTTGTACATAAAAAGTACATGAATCCCATTTAGTCAGGTTTCCATCCAAATGCGGAGTGAATATTCAGCAAATTAGCAAAAGAAAATAGAAATGTATGCACATTTCCAGCCACTACTATTGTGTGAACACCAGGAGTTGGTTCATGGAGATAAGCAGTAGGTGCATATTAGTGGGAGTTGCATGTTTTCACTGCCCGTTTGACTGAAAAGGCCGGGACTACGTAAGACTTTATCAACCTGCTGTCCTTGTAACTGCCAGTTTGATGTAGTGTTGATTACAGTAACATAGTACCTGAGGAGCTGTTGGCTGAGGAGCTGATGGACGTTTAATCAGAGGTTTCTGGTCCAGAATTTTGTCCATTTTGTCAAAAAAACCTGAGGCTGACTTTGGCTTTACCCTCTGCTATTTGATCATATAGCATTGTTTCGAAGTCTTCCACTTACGTCTCAGAATTTGTCAAGGTTCCTCAGACCCTTTGTGTAACATTTGTTTCTGCAGCTCTTCAAACATGACGGCGTTTCGTTGCTGTTTCTCTTCTAATATTGCATTTATGTCAGTTTCTTTATGTCAGGCCCACACATGCAGGCACACTTCCGACACATTTAGCCATTTATTCTCTGAATTTGTTTCTATCGCATTTATTCGCATTTACCTTTTATTAATACACCAACTTTTCCAAATCTCCCAACTTTTTTGGGGGGATATTTTAAGATTCGTATAAATTTTCGTTTCCAAGTTTGTTTTTTTTAATGAATAAAAAGTTGATGGAAATGCGCCTATTATGTGTATATAGTTGCTGTATTCACATTTGCAGCAGGTTTTATTATCCTTCAAGTGGCTGTCTGAAGAGTTTTTTGAAGCAAGTTTCTATATGTTACACTGTGCAGATTTATTGTTCATCATTAGCTTAAAAGAGCACTTCAGGTGATCAGGACGTACCTGCTTCTGGCTCTATGATTAAAAGAAAACAATGTTCAATGTGATTTCTGTTAGCTGGTGCTGCACTGATTCTCTTACACCCCCTCAGTGCACCCACACGAGTGTTTTCTTATATTTCGCTTAATTAGACCTCTTCTCTGGACCGTACCGGCGTGTTCCGAGACTGTGCTGGATTGACATGTCATTCAAGTACCAATTAAACGTGTTGCATCTGTGACAGTGGGACAAACCTCATTATTATTAAAATTATAAATTTGATGACCTCCAAGAAATTCCCAGCAAAGCGTCAACATTAGCAGAAATCTAAAAGAGCCCAAAATAACGGAAAACACGAGAGTCAAAACTGTATAAACTGGCAATTTTTAAAGCATACAATGAATAGAATTCAAATGTACTTGCATAGCATCGTCTCATGATATATATAAAAGCCTAAAATCTGTGGAAATGAAAGCAAAAACGTCCAATGGTGCACAATTTAAATATAGCACCCTTTGTCTAAAATAATTGCTACTTGTGTGCGCAACAGCAAGACGTGTGATAATTATGCGGAACGAGTCAGGTTCATTTCAGTCAGTCAACTCACCCACTGAATGCAGCCAGTTTTATGGAGAATAAGTGCAGATAGAGACTTTATTGTGGTGTCAAGACTCTTTCATCTCAGTATGAAGGATAATTTGAAGGCAGCAAAAAGTGAGAGCAGGGAGCGGAGAGATGATGCTCTACGCCGTCAATCAAAAAGAGAAGAACACACTTTTTTTTTTCACAGTCGATATTTGTACTTGTCACAGCAGGAAAAGCAGAGGTGTAAATAATAACATTAATGATGCCTACATTCAAATGTCTCCCTCGTCGGAGAAATGAAGCACCTAATTACACCCACATTTATGTTATTAATCACACCTGTGCTTAAGTTTAAATTGGCAGCAGCTTCTCTTAGTTTTAGTTTGATGATTTTTCCGTGCGTGTTGTTTTTTTTTTTTTTTTTTTTTTAAACTGTTTGGATATAATTTGAATGTAGCATGGGATACAGTTACAGAGTTTGGAGGAAGATGCTGAAGTGGTGTAGGTGGAGGAGACATGTCCTTCTGTTGCTGCCGTTGCCGAGAGTGATGGAGTGAGTTTGACAGCTTAAGTAGGTGATGGCAAAATGTAAAGTCAGCTCACACACCAGCTGATCGGACGCGCAGTGCCAGTCATGCTGACTGACAAAACACATTTAATTCAGTGTGGTCGATAGCTTAGATAAATTAATGGTGGCTGATTGTTCATTTTTATAATGACGCTGCCGGTTGGGTTATCTGTATTCACCGCAATAACAGACCTACTATAAAGAGGCAGATGTTCTTAAATATAACCAAATTGTCTTGCATTAAGCCAAAAAAATAATGTGAATAGGGTAAGTAAAGTTTGCTTGGCTCGATTTTTTTTTAAACTAAGCGTAGCCTCTGAAAAGCCACAAGATTTATAAGCAAGTTGTGCTTATTACAAGCTACAAAAACACAGTTATTTAAGATAGACTTGATATTTTTAAGTGGTTTCACTCTTAAAATAAGGTAAATAATCTTCTATTCTCTATCTTCCTCTATTGGGATATTATGGTAACCATTTGTTTTAGCTTGTTGCTGGTTAAACTTCACATAATTTTAGTTATTAAAACAAAGTTAGATATGTTTACTTAAAAGTAGCTTCATTTTCTAATTATAAACAGACCCGTTTCTCAGTAACAAGGCTTTTTTGGCTTTCTTAAAATTCCTTTTTTGCAGTTTTCATAGAGTACTTTGGATTCCTTTCTCCATCTTTTCAAAATAAATCAATGAAAAGCACATTAAATGTTAAAATGACCACAAAGGAAAACAGACCTAGTTCAAAGTGTTCAGACCATATAAAATTAAAACTGTTTGGTGGCTTGGTAGTCATCAGTAAGACACAGACCACCCACTGGATTGTAGCATCTTTTTTCATTAGGAAGTGACTTAAGAGTGGCTTCTACGGAAAATGAGTAACATCAACAAAGAAAGGAAAGAAATCAAAGGAATGAATAAAGATATAATCATCTGGGACAAAGGTTGCATTGGCTTCGAAAATGTTACAGCACATTTTAATCATTAAAAAACAAACAAACAGCAGAAACCTAAAAAAAATATAAAATAAATAAATACTGCTTTAAATAAACACAAATTTTGGACTAGACACAATGAACCAGTTTTTGAAAATCTTGGACTAAAGCAGAATTTTGACTTGATCTGTCTCTTTAACGCACTTTCTGTGTGAACTGTTTCTGTGTTGTGGCTGTCACGGTGAAAAATGACTTGGAGAGGAACAAAGTGATTGCTAGGTCAGTGCCTGAAAAATGCCTGGTTTCTCAGCGCATCTTGGAATACGCTAGTTGTTCTGAAATTCAGTACACTCAGCCAAGCAAGAGAGGATATTTTCTCCCCAAACTGGACCTGGCATATTTGGTTCAGCAGCAGACAGTGTTTCTCAGGGCGGGATGTTTTTTGCGCCAAATGTCATCAAAACTGGGTTAAAGACTATTTACAAGGCATGCAGCTGTTCATAGCACACAACATCAGAGCTTACCACATCATTACGGCGCCTGCTCTTTGATACCACTGGAGGTGTACAATCTGCCCTTTGGCGTCCAACTTTCCATTTGACTTAGACATAGATCCTCATCAACATGAAACAGAGCGGCTGCAGGCTGTGCTTCCAACTGTCAGGATACACGCGCATTATTAAAATAACGACCAAGGCAGCACCTTAAATTAAATGCCTGCCAGGCGAACTGAACTTTAAAAATGGCAAAGAGAAATCAGGGGGCAGACACACAAATATCTGAAGGAGCAAATGTTTTCATCAATTAGAGGCAGGGTTATGATAGTTAATGAAAACCAACACTGAAACTGAAACCAGCGGTGAAAAAAATCATTTGGTTAAATGAAATAGAACAAAAATGACAAGTGTGCAAAAAAAATAATAAAAAAATGGGTTTTGTTACCTTTAGTAAGCAAGTTTTTTCAATCATATTTGATGTCATGCGTTGTTTCATCCAACCTCTTTCAGCTTCTATAAATCAAAGCATTAGTCAATTCCTCAAAATAAGCTTAAAATGACTTATGCACTCCTAAAACAAACTAAAACTAAACTGATATCCAGAACCAAATCAAAATAAAAACTAATTTCATTATACAACGTCTGGTTAGATAAATGTTAAATCCATGTAATGATTTGTGAGTCAGAAACAGGATGGTAAGCATAAAGATCACTGATGTTTGTAGTCTGAATCATTGGGAAAGCCCTTAACTGTAGCGTGCTGTTGTTGTTTTAAAGGTGGGCTGGCAGTTGAAGAACTTGGTGAACTTGTTGCGTGGGGATCCTGCGGGTGTCACGCTGACGCTGAAGAAACGCCCACAGAGCACGCTCACCTCAACTCCAGCTCTGCTCAAGAACATGAGATGGAAACCGTTGGCTCTGCAAGTAAGACTACTGTTTCATCCTCCACAGATATGTTTGTGCATTGTTTTCCAGTATGTATGTGTATACACAGTATTATGTTTGTGTATGTATATAAATGTGGTTTTGTCTCCAGACTCCAGACTGCACAGACTCTGTAAAGACTGAATGTTTGTCATTATCATTAACTAGTGATTTTTCTGGATTACACTATTATTAATTTCAAGTCAAAACCGAGTTTGTTTCAAGTTTCAAACGAGAGAGGATGCAATGAAAATCCTTATGTCTCTGTAAAAAGAAAGTGTAAAATGACACAAAGACAGAGCAGAACATGATAAGTAAATACAATAAAAACAGTAGCCGACACCACATTCAGCATATTTATTTGAATAATCTTGGTCGAAATCATCAGTTGTTCATCATATCATTATATTATTGCATGTTTTATTGATAAATGAATCAGCTAGCAGCTTTCACCTCAAATGTAGAAAATAAATTAAAGTAGTCACACAGTTAAGAGAGTTAATGAGCATAATTTAAGTGGCAAAAACCAGCCAAGAGGTAGTTTTTGGCCTGTAAACTATCAGGACTGTTTTACTCTGTACCTGAACCTGTTTCTAAACGGTCCAGATTTTCAGCGCCATTACAGAGACACAACATGTTTATTGTTGTTTATGTTGACATTTCAGCCGTAAATGGCATCTGTTGTCCTACTTTGGCCAAACCAATCACATTATCAGGACTGTGTTCCTGAGCCAGAATGGGTGGAAATAAGAGGGACGTGTATTAAAGTAGCCCGGCTTTTCTTTGAGTCCCAGGCCAGAGAAAATGTTTTTTCCCCCCGAGGCCCTGAAGCGCAGCACCGCTCAGCCTCCTCCCCCATCACATCCTCACATTCTTCTTCTCTACCTAAATTGAATTTGCTCTCCTGCTGACATTTTTAAGGACAGAAAATAAAAAGGGGACATAGAAAGTGTAATATGTCCTTTTCTGCGCTGGGACTGAATAAAATTAAGGCTACCAACGTAGACTGTTAAGTTATTAAAAAGAAAGTTGTACAGGCAGCCCTGCAGTAACTCTGACACACATAATAGACTTATGATGGAGCACATATCCCAACAATACATCTCTGATATTAGTCATCTGCTAGTTACGCAACATATTTGCATAGTTTGAACAAATTAGTATTCTATTGATGAAAGAATTTCACTTCTTACTCATTTATTAGAGCTCCAGTATTTTTGAGATGAACCCGTGCTTCGTCTGTGCGAAACTGACACTTTGTGATCTCGCTATTGTACTGCAGCCCTGTTTTAATGTATTAATTTGAAAAGAGAGCGTTTAAAAAGATAAAAGCACTGTAATAAAGGTATGATAACTGACGAGGAAGCAGGGCACTATATCTCTGTGTACTGCATCAAAATTAACAGACTATGTAGGCTATGACCAGATTTTCCTTGACCTGAATGGGAGGGATGACTAAACTGCACACCAACCTGTCTGCCTGTGTGCACCAGTTGGAAGTGGAGCATCATAAACGTACAGTACACCGCTCATTTCACGGCTGAGATGCTCAGCGGCACAGCCTGAACCGAACGAACGGTCCCTGACTGACTAACTGACTGAAGTGCTGTGAACTACGAATTTTCAATGTGTCAATCTCTGTAACAGTTTCTCTCCCTCTCTTTCTTTCTGTCTCCCTGTCTCTCTCTCTCTCTCTCTCTTTAACAAATGCACATACACACTCTCTCAACTACAGCCAATCTTTCCTCAGAGCCCCAGCAGCAGTGTTGCCACGCCCACCAGCACTTTAAGTACTCCATCCAGGAGGGGAAGCTGTGCCCTGCAGGACCTCTACATCCCCCCGCCTCCCGCTGAACCCTACACCCCAAGGTGAACACACACATGCACACAGAAAAGCATAGTACTGAACCATTAGAGTAGGGGAGTAACTGGTTACATGTATGCAATGAAATAACACAATAAATGCAACTGTAATCTGCTACAGTTACTGAGAAACAAATATGTGATTCAATTACAATTACCAATCAAAATGTAGCTTATTACATCTGAATGTGTTCTTTTAAAAAGCTTAAAAAGTACAACATAATTTTCCTTTACTGCAGTCAGAGTTTGTTTTTGTGACCCACATACGGATTTGTTTTGGTTGTCGTGTTTTAAAATCAAATCATTCCAGTCTTAATGCCGTGTACCGTTGTGAGGTTTACACTGCCTGGTTTAAATGTATGTTTTTAATACTTTCCAACTTTTTGACTGATATAGTAATCAAAAAGTAAGTAAAAAGTAGGTAAAATAATAATATAAGTTATAATAAGTTACATTATTATATCACTAGTATTCTGTATCCTATCCACTGTTAACCAAATACTAATACTTCTTATGTAACTTCAGTTTGTGTAATGTCTGATGGCTTTTACCATGAAAAAGTTGATTTTTTAGGGCATTGCCTCTTCATTTGCATGCCTGACTCCACCCACTTTTAAAAAGTGCAAAAAAATTCAAGCAAGAGGCTGAGGGGGAGGCGTGGACATGTGCGACGGGACTTGTTGAGTGAAAAATGGAGAACGACACAGAATCGCAAGCAACCTATGCTGAAAGGTTTTTTGTACTGCTGTGAACAAGAGCAGCAGCAAAAAGGACCCACATAAAACAAATCATCACAACATCAGTACACTATATTTAGAATATTTTCACTTCTTTACCTTTCCCTGAGACAGCTTTTCCTGACAGGGAACTGAAGCCCTGAAGCCATGTTCAAACTCAGCTGGCTCCTTTGACTCCTTTATCGTATTGTGCAACTTTAGTGTTTTAACAAGTTAGTTCAGATAGAAACAAACAAACTAAGAATTTGAGGCAGTGGTTCTGCAAGGTTACAATGACGCTTTTGTCAAGGGAGTCTGGTGGCTTTTAATAGAGCAATAGAACCGCTTCAATTCCCATCGTAAAATGAACGTGGTTTTTACAGACTCCCGGGGCAGGTCGGTCGCTTTATTGTCAGAGGGTGGCAACATATATTTTTAAATTTAAATTTTATGATGCAATTATGTATGATCTGGATACTGGAGATGTTATGCTCTTTCGTTTCGTTGTCATATACAGTGGCAATAAAGTACCTTTGACTTTTTTTTGATGTAGAGAAGACCCAAACAGTTGACTGTCTGCCGGCAACGTTCAGGATAATTTAAAACAGGAGATGGTGCACTGAGCCATTTTTCAGTTCATGAAACATTTTTATAAATTTGCCAGTTTTCATGAATATTAATGATGATGAATTTCATCCCGGTAGAGACAGTAGATTCAATCTGGTTTACAGCTCAAAAAACATGTTTTAGTGTGCGGTACCTCATTAAATTGTATCTGCTATCAACTCCCTCAGAGATGACAAGGGGGATCTGCCTGGCGACGATCCTCAGTCGGATGTCCATGTCGCTAAGGGATCTGAGTCACCAAACTCCTACCTGGACCAGGAGTGTCGGCGGCACTTTCCTCTGGTGGAGGAGGATGCTATATTGTACTGTTATGAGTACGACCAGAACCAAGAGGTGTCGTCAGTTCGCAGGGGGAGCACTCCCACTTACGGTAAAACCTTGGCCCCATCTTAAGGCCTCGCTGCTGTAATCGTGATGGCCGAGGGCAAATGTGACGTCGATATGTTTTTGAGACGTCTGCAGCTGTTTGATGATTGTGTGGGCGGCTGTGTACTATTGACGTTCCCTGTGCCTCCTTGCTACAGGCAGGCTCAGGCCTATCTCGATGCCCGTGGAATACAACTGGGTGGGAGACAGCGAAGACCTGGCCAAGCTGAAGAGAGAGAGCAGGAGAGGTGAGTGGGAGGAGGTGGGAGAGAGAAAATGAAAAGCGAAAGGAGGGAGACAGAGAGGGACAGAGAGAGCTGAGGTGAGTGGGTGGATATCTTATAATATCCTCACCCCCTCAGATCCCTGAGCCAAAAAGTAGAAGGATGAGCTGGCCTGTCAAAACTGATAACATGCTGGATATCAGCATCTCTTCCATATGTTCATAATATATCACTGCTCATTTTCCCTTCATCCTTTATCCTTTTCTTTCTCTGTTTCTCTTCTTCTCACTTTCAGTTTTCTCCATGTTCGGATATAAAAAGTACACTGTTGCTTTGGCAACTGCAGAAATATTATATTTTCCTAAGATTTTCACATTTTGTTTGTGACTGTTCAGCTAGGTGGTAAAATGGAGTGGGTAGAGACTGGATCGCTTTATTTCAGTCTCAAAGAAAGACTGGAGTGATGTGTTTGTTTCCTCTGGGGATACTGGTGATATGTTGCTCCTTTGGGCTTTTCAGAAAAAGTGATGCTATATTTATCTACAAGAGACAGTATTTAGATAGTTTGTGGTTTTCTGCCCGACGACATCTTTCCTCTGTCATTTTTAAAATGCCTTTAAGATATTTTTGAGGCAGTGTTTTGAAAGGTATATCAGAGACAACTGACTGGGATACAGTAGATCATGTGGACCAAGTTTGATGAGTGTTGTGACTAGGGGTGGAGCTGAATACAAATACAGTTTTCAATAAGCCACATATAGTGGGTTTTTAATAATACTTGTTCCCATGAAAATATTCTTAAAATGATTTATTGGAGAAGAAAGGGAATGTAAAATTGCTTGTGTTCTACGCAACTGTGGTTTTCTTCTCAGTGATGTTTATGGTCATACATGTTTATACATTAAAGTGTTCATAGTTATGATAATAGTTTACTGAAAAACACACATGTGTAAGACTTGCACATACACGCTGACATGAAGTTTGGAGTCTGTGTTGTACTGGGAGCTGCTCATTTGTTGACATTAGCTAACTCCATTTCTAAGCTAATGTCTCGGTTGCCTACATCCATGGTGGCGACCTGTACACTTGTTTTTATGTGGAGAACTGTGGAGGAAACATCCTTGTGCTCACTCCCAGGTTCTTCAGTTCAGTTCAGCTCAGTGCTGTTCTGCAGCGACAACAGTGTGCAACACAAGCTACCATTTAGAAATGAAGATAGCTAACATCAAGAAACAACCAGCTCCCAGCAGAACACACGAAGCACAGCGCACATGCAAATCTTAACATGTTGAACCTGTAAAACTCTATCCTAAAATTAGAAGTGTAGTAACAAAAAAAAAAAAAACAACCTATTTCCGCTTCTATTTGAATATAAATGCAAATACAAATTGTTTTTGCAACCTCAGAAAATACAGATTCAAATACAAATACTGGACTCAGTGCACATCCCTAGTTATGACTTATGACAAGTTAAAGCTTCAGTGTGCAGTAGTTTTTGACTTCACTGGACAAACATTCTGTAATTACCTTTCAGCATAATGTAATTAAAGTGATCTAAGAGCAGACCTTTGCACCTGCTCTCAGGCTGTAGAAAATAAACACCATCATGAGAAGTTTTGGCTGCTCATAGGTGTTTTGAGAGCGGTAGAGGGGGTTAGATACGTGACTGACAGCTCTAAGTACTCATTGCTGTTAAGGTTTAGAAGTGACTCTACTGCTCTACTCTCTGGCTCATCTCAGAAACAACCTGGCAGCTGCTATAACCTTGATATTTTGGCTTAATTTTTCCATAGAGACGTGAAATGGTGTCAGACCATCATTCTTTATATTTAGTCTTTTCACTCAAATTCTGGCACTTTTCCCCCTGTTTTTGGCTCCTGCAGCTTTAATTTCCCTATCTTCATGTTGCTAAAATGGTGCATCATCTTATAATGCAAATGCATTCTTTCAAACTGCAGCAAAGATTTACTATGTAAATGATAGATTTTTGATGCTAAATGTTATGAAAGGTGTGCAGTGCTGAGCTAGCCCGTGCTTTGTCCCTACAGAGAACTCCCTGCTGCGCTTTGCGAGTGAAGACAAAACCCCAGGAGACGACTTCCTGCTGGGACGCAGCTTGAGCCAAAACAGGAGGAAAACTGAGAGGGGAGGCAGCCCCACCCATTATACCCTCGTCCCCGCCCTCCAGATGGAGGTTTCCCTGTCCACATCCAGCTCTGACTCTGCATCTCTCTACCACGTCAGTCCCTTGTGAATGAGATCAAGACAGTATTAGTGTTTTTGTCCTTTGTTGTTGGATCCTCTGCGTGTTGTCATTGTGCTGTTTTAACTTCTCAGGTGTTTGAACGATCCTCACTGCTTTCAAGGTCAAAGAAGAAGAGTAAAGGCAAGTGCATTTGTCAGAGCTGTTTTACTTGAGCGCTCATGTGTACACCATGAGTAGGTGTTTAACATGTTCTAACCCTTCATCTGTTCTGCTTCCATGCTGTGCCGGCAGCTGGAAGTCCCATGTCGTCAATCAGCAAGCGACGGATTTCCTGCAGGGACTTAGGTCAGGGCGACTGTGAAGGCTGGCTGTGGAAAAAGAAGGACGCTAAAACCTATTTTTCACAGAAATGGAAGAAGTACTGGTTCATCCTGAAAGACACCTGCCTGTACTGGTACATGAATGAGGAGGTGCGTGAACAGGATGATTTGAAGGTCTTTACGTTTTATAAAAGGTAATTTGCTTTTGTACAATGCGACTCTGAGTTAACTCTCATTTTTTTTTGTCACAGGATGAGAAGGCTGAGGGTTTCGTCAGCCTCCCAGAGTTCAAGATTGACCGTGCCACTGAATGCAGAAGAAAGTAGTGAGTACTGATGAGGTTGTAACACTAGGAGAGTTAGACAATTGAGTGGGCACCGTCCACAAACAGGAGTAAATAAAACTAATTTCTAATCTTGCTAAAGTGCGTATGAACTGTATATGTAGGCTTTGAACTAAAAGAACAACAACAGCAGCAACAAAACAATACACAAAGAATTTATACAATACACCCTATACACTTGGTTTGAATATTGATTTTATGATATACTTTGTCAGAATTAGATGTGAACACATTCGATGCATAAGTTGATGTGTCAGTGTCAGAAAATGTAATGATTATATTTAACGTAGAAGAACTACTGACCCCTAAGAATATACCACTGTAAGAAACAACCATCATAGCAAAATGTTAACACATTTCTTCTCAAAACATTATCAGTTATGTAATTCATATCATCTGAAAATAGAAAGCAAACAGGTTATTATTATTGTAGGAAAGTTACACTTGCAGCAGTTTGCATATTAAAGAAATTGAAAAAAATGAGACCTCCGGCTTTTCTATTTATAGACATCTGAGTAATTATTATTCTAGAAACTACTGACACCATTTCTCCCATATTTGAAGCCATTTATTTGCAGAAAATGACAGCTGGTCAAAATAACAAAAAATGCAGTGTTGTCAGACCTTGAAAAATGCAAAGAAAATGAGTTTGTATTCATTTTTAAACAACACAATACTGATGTTTTAACTTCAGAGATCAGTATTTGGTGGAATGGCTCTGATTTTCAGTCATGGCTTTCATGCATTTTGGCACACTCTCCACTAGTCTTTGACTTTGCTTTTGGGTTGCTTCCTCTTCTTTCCAGAGGTTTTCAATGGGATTCAGGTCTGGACATGTGTAGCGGTCTCTTATCTTTCTGCAGAGCTGTATACCGTGTGATTGACACAGCATCGAGGAAATCTGTGTCAGTCTCCTTGAAAATGACAGTGTGCGATACTTGAAATGAGGACCCATGACAAACATGAACTCAATAAATAGTTCCATCTGTCAGACAAGACTGTGACAGAACTGGGTGCTTTTGACTAGTGTCCTCTAAGACTGCATTATACTGATTATATAAAAAAAAACTAATTAAAACAGAAAACGGCGATATGAAATCATTAGTAACTAAGTGACAAAGTCATGAAGAATTGGAATGATAGAATAAAACACCTGTGATGTGACAACAACTATGCCTATACTGTCATAATAGCTTTGTGTTTTCTAATTAGGTAGGACTCATGTATTTCTATAATAATTAGGAGTTTTCACCTTTTAGATACAGTTTCGTGTTGACATGTTTACATGTTCAATAAAACATACATTTTTAGCCCTTAGTATTAAGCAGAGTATTGGCTTTCATGATGCAAAGTCTTGCCATCTGCTTGCTCAGAACTAATGTTACGTGTGATCATGCGCCAGATTCTAAACGGCGTTTTTCTGTATTTGTATGTTAATCTGCCCTATATGTCCCCGTTTGTTTTCCATTTGATTGACTATACCCTCGGCTCTCTTTCAGCGCTTTCAAGGCTTGCCATCCGAAGATAAAGACTTTCTACTTTGCAGCGGAAAATGTAGACGACATGTCCCGGTGAGTTAATGAGGCTCAGATAGTCATGCTGTTACCTCCCCCAATGCCCCCACATTTATGCCCCCGCTGGCTGCAAATGCAATCTTGCTCCTGGACTGCCCACTCTCCTTTAAACAGAACAGCTTTGTAAGGTGATGTGTCAAACGGGGAGACATGCATACATGAACGCAAGATGTTTTAACCGGATGTCAAGCTGCTGTGCGTCATGACTGCCGTTCTCCCCCTCAGGTGGCTGAGTCGCCTCAGCATGGCGGTGGCAGGCTACTCTGAGCAGGAGAAAAATCGCCAAGACCAAGGTGAGCTTAGTCACAGACTCACAACTGTTTTTAGAGCTCATTCTTCATCTGTTGCAGGTCACCGGGAGGAATTTACGTAAAACTTGTCCTTGAGCAGTGTGATGAGTAATGCCCAGTTTGCCTAGTTTTTACTTAACACTGCAGTGTTTTCCATCAAGAGTTTCTCCACCTTGAGATACACCTTATATACAATATGCCGCAAACAAGCACGCCAGGCACACCAACCAATAGAAAATCTGGCTCGTAGTTCATTCTGGTGCTTAATGCGTGTTTCCAGAGAGCGGTATTGTCTAATTATTGTATACTGGTATATACTGGACCAGAAAACATAAAATTCAGGGTTTACAAGTCAGTAAAATATATTTTTGCTGTTTGTTTAGTTTTATATTTATAATTAAAACTTAAACATGAATTGAATTAGAACATATAGTATTTCCCAAAAGATAAGTTCCCACTCATCTTTAGACTTTGGGTTAATTAATTGTTGTCTTCCTGTTACTATTTGTCGATAGTTATAAGGATAACACATAAAAAGGCAATGCGAATCTTTTGCAATGTCATTTGATTTGAACCTGGGAAATCAAGACTAGATATGAGTGAGTGCCTTATTTCTGGATGAGCAGTAGACACCATTTAGCACATTTCCCCTTTTTTACTTTCCCTTCACATCTCATTCAGGCACCTCTGCTCTGTGCTGAAGAGAAATGCCTATATTAGGTGCCGAAGGCATATTCGGATGTTCTTTGGCTTCCTACAGACGGACAGGAAGTAATGTAAAGAAACTTGTGCTATTTTGAGGAGCCTACATAGTAGATGACTTCCTTAAGTGTTGGTAAAAGGTGGGTGGACAAGATCCGGTTTGTCACTGGGTTTTTTTTTAACACCTTTGGAAAACTTAACAGGAAGGTGAGCTTTAGAAATGTATCCCTCTTCACACTTGGCCTCATCACTTTTCTCATTATTATGCAGCTTCACCTTCACCTTTTATCACACCCACTGTGGAGCACGTATCGTTTTTATATATACATACAAAACCACGTGAAAGACACAACTACTCAAGCCCAGGAGTGAGTTTACTTGAAAGTTTGAAATTACTCTTGTGCAGAGCTAGACCTGTTAATTTGTTTGACCCATTAGATAAAGGCCAATGGCTAATATTAGGCATCTCAACTGTAATTACTGATTTTGAAGAATCCCTCCCACCTAGATCTTTTTATAGTTAGTTTGATATTCAATTTCAGATTTATTGTTTCATTACTTTGAGTCTGATGTTCAGCGATCCAGATTTTTTAAACATTTCTTTAGGCATTTATTACTTAGATGTTCAGTTCAACAGTTATTCAGTTTCAGTAAAGTCAAAGATGGTTAATTTTCAAGAGTGACAAGGTTTTTTGGGGTGGAGTGTGATTATTAATCAGCCCATTAATCAGCTATCTGCTTCTTTTGTCTTTAAAAATCCACTATTGTTGACTTCTATTGTTGTGTTTATCAGTCATGGTTTTGATCCTGCCATAGAACATAATAACAACCAAGTGCTGTTATTTGGTCATGACAGATTACTGGAGTGAGAGTGATCATGATGACATGGAGTTGCCCCCGATGCCCAAACAAGACAGTCCACCACCACCTTATGACACCTATCCCAGAGCATCCTCGGTGAGTCACTGTCAGTGTAGCTGAATAGAGATATCACCTTAGTCATCAAATCACTTTTATTTGTGAACCATCTGTTTTTCTTTAGGTGAGTCCCTACCTGGAACCAAAACGTGGACATCTCTCCTCCTCCGACACGTTCCAGTCACGTTCCTCTCATGAGGAGTTCCACTCGGAGGCTCAGGAAGGCGGAAGCAGCAACAACGGCTTCTCCCCGGGGCAGAAACCAAGCAGCCACAGAAACTCGTGGCAGGACCAGATGGAGAACAACACAAGGATGCAGTACCTGCAGACGTTCCCCATAGAGGGGCCCCTGTTATCTGACGACAGAGACCAACTGGCGATGGAGTACCGCAGGCAGTCCACCTTGCCTGCACAGCGAAGCCTGTTACAAGAACAATACAGAGCCCTGCCTCTGCCCCTCAGGTCCAGTATCGATGCAGATGTGGGAGGGAAACCCCGCAGCTTCACACTACCCAGGGACAGCGGGCTGCATGCTATCCTGGCCGCCACAGCTGCTGCGTCAGATCAGGGAGAACCCCAGACCTACCAGGTGGACCGGGCCCGAGACCTAGGTCAGAATCCAGACAGATGTAGATTTAACACAGACATTGACGATGATGACATTGTATTTACAACTGAATTAATTAAATTCATTTTTGTCAGATAATTCAACAGTCAACAGTTATTTTAATAATGACTGATGATGATAATGACTATTTAAAGCACTAGGCAGAAATCAGGAACAAAAAACAGATACAGCATAGACTGTATATAAAGATGGACAATGCAAGACCGTTTCATGCTGCTACAGAAAAGTGAAGCCAAAATATCACTGTTAGGGGAGCTGCTATGTTGCTTCTGCCACAGAGTCTGCACAGTAGAGACATGTCGGACAGAGTCTCGACAGTGACGGGTTACAGCTGTCAGTCACCACTGTTATATCCCTAGTTTCTAGTTTCCTCTCAGACCAGTTTAATTACAAAATGATGAAAGGTTATTATGGAATTTTGGCCCAATGATGCCAAAAAAATACAGCCTATTGAAGCCTATTGATCATTTGTTGGTTTCAGCTCTATATAAAGATGACGTCTTCAGCACTGGAAAATTGAGATCTCCACCGTACTATTTTTGATATTTCACAAATGATAGATATCACACATTTAAAACAAGTGTGATCACCCCTATATCTCCTGATGTCAGACCTCCTCCTGGTCCCTTATAATATATCAGATATTGATCTGCATAACGTTGAGTGCTGCACATCCTTGTATTCATTCTTGAAGTGGTTTTATTAAGGAAAGCTGCTAATAAGTAGGCAGAGTCAGCAAATGTCAGAGGATTAATACTCACCGTTATTACTTTATTGGATTGGCTCTGAAGCCGGCCCATTTGCTGTCCCTTGAAGACCCTCAGGGCAGTTGTCTAAGTGAGATGAAATTTAGTGTCTTATTTGATGCTGATTTATTTCGGCAGTTGACTCTCTCTCTCTCTCTCTCTCTCTCTCTCTCTCTCTCTCTCTC
>JAPQRN010000007.1:11690605-11753197 GCA_037367275.1 Coranthus polyacanthus
CTCTCTCTCTCTCTCTCTCTCTCTCTCTCTCTCTCTCTCTCTCTCTCTCTCTCTCTCTCTCTCTCTCTCTCTCACTCCCTTTCCATCTCTCTTTTCTCTCTCTCTCTCTCGGGCCCAATCGAGATGCCATTGTGCCTCTTGGCAGTGTTTGGATGGTGAAGCGAGGAGGAATCCTTTCAGCCCATGTTAATGTTGAATCCTAAACAGGATAAAGAAACGTGCCTGCGGGTCCTTTTTTCTTGTCCTCATTTATCTATGGCTCTACCGTTCACTTTCTCCACCACTGCTTGTAAAGACTACAGAGAAACACAAAACAGGCAAATAAAGCATGATACATTTCAAAGCACAGCCCAAAAGCTTCAGGACTTACCACCCTCCTTCTAAAACACAAAAAACAGGGGGACGACTAACAGACTGAGGGCTGTAATGTGGTGTAAGAGCCAACAGAGGGCAGTGTATGTAAACGGCAGACAACATCATCGTCTTGGGAGTTTATTAAAATGATGCATGAGCTGTGCACCCAGTCTTGTAAGTTTGAGGCCAGATCTCTTCCCTGACGACCCTCCCGACGAAGAGAAGCAGAATAGAATAATGTATTGAGGAAAACTGCAAACTGATGAGAAAGACTCTACGAAACTAGAGGAATAGAAATTAATGCAAATATGTTGTATGATGATAAAGAACACAAACAAGAAACAAGGTAGAAATTTGTTTTGTCAATTAGTGAGTTTTAAAAAGAGAATGTATCTGCTTTCTGTTCCAATGTTGTTTTAAATGCAGTTTCATTTGTTTTATGTCTCAGCTTCTAGCCCGAAATGTCACTTAACTTGCTTTGGAAATAAATTAAATAATAAAGAGCTAGTTTATTCATGTTACAAAAGAAACAAAACAAAAATAAAGTAAAAAAAACAAACAAACATATTCTCTCCTCGCCCCTAATGGTGTTTGCCTCTGCAGATTACGTTTGGTTGATCTGCTAAGGTGTTGAAATCTCTGTTACATCAGAAATGTTTTTTTCTCACTAACACAGATTGTTTCATTCCCATCATGTCACTAATTCCAGGGGTGATTCTACGACCAGACCTGTAGGTTGTCATGCACTGAATAACAATTTATAGTACTATTTTTCTGTACATGATATTTTAATTTATAACAAACATGGTTTCAGTGAATCAGTGTTATACTACAAAATATTTTTAAGAAAATTAAAAATATGCTGGCAAACCTCTCTGGCAAACATAGACAAGTCATTTCAGAAAATAAGAGTCTGAAATTTGCAGTGACTAATTAATTGTTTATTTTCTGTAAACATTTGAAGCCTTTTATTAAAGCTTGTGTGCTCCCAATTTAAGAGGAGTAAATTAGTAGTAGATTAGAATACTTGGTTTATTTGTAATTTGATGTAACACTGAGTGAGTTTACAGTTTGTTGATGTTTGCTCGTCCTTCTTCTCAGGCCATCCACGTGACTGCAGGATGCAGGCAGACTCTTTAGGGGATTTGTACCGGGCTCTGGAGCAGACCAGTTTGTCCACCTCAGCTGACCACAGATCAGCCAGTCGCCTGGAGTACAAACGCTCATTCGTCCGTAGAGTTAATGACCCGCTGCTCAATGACAAGCTTCATCGTCTCCGCATCCTTCATAGTGCACTTAAGGTAAAATTTCTTTTTCTCCATATGTGTGTGTTTTTTTTTTTGGTACCACTTTACAAAAAGATGACCCTTGTAAATCACTGAGTGGTTTATAACTAGGTTAATAATTAGACTACTTCTTAAATAAATACTAAAGTGTTGTAACACATTCGAGTGGTGACATGCCAAATACTGAGCCCACATTTACCTTTACTGTTAAGCCTCAAATCTCATAGCTTCCTTTGTTTTTAGAGTTTTACACTTTACAATAAAGCTATATTTGCCTGTTATAAATAGTAATAACTCATTATTAAATGGATTAATATGATGACTGATGAAGGGATCAGATAAAGTAATCTAAGCAATTGACAAGATCTGAGATTTAACAGAATATACAGATCAAAAGAAGTGCAGCAGCAACTTGATCTTGATCCCAGATCAATGTATGAAAACTGTTATAACTTCTTTATAGTTTTTATTGGTGACTTATAAAGTGTTTCAACCCAATTCATAATCTACTTATTATAAACCCTTTATAAATCCTAATCTTAGTGATGTTTCTTTACTTCATTTCTGATGAATTTGTCCATTTTCTTACAGAATGTCCCTCTTCAAGACACAAACCGGTCGTTGGGCTTTTTAGGGTAGCCTGTGAGGACCAGTGTGTTGACGAAACCTCAAAAGTATCGCCTCTGCCTGTGCCTCACACAGTCAGCGTCCCACTGCTGGAGATACAAGGCACCAGAAACCATCCTTCACCTGCTCGGTTCTCCATCCATCTCCCCTCCTTTTTATTGCTCTTTCAGCTTTGCTCGCTGTGCAGGAGCACAGAAACCTGGCGTCCCTCTCAGCCCAAACTCTCTTTATGAAGAGGACTTTCATAGAAGGCAAAGAGGATGTCTGGCTTGATTAAAGAAATTATAGACTCGCAGGGTTTATGACTGATAAATGAGCACTTTGGGTTCGTGTCAGAGACTTGTTGGAGCGCTTCGTAATTCATCGCTCACATGCATGGCCACTTTCCCTCGTTTCTGTCAAATGTGTCTGAAGATGATGCTGGACTTGTGTACAGCTGCTCAGTGAGTTTCGATCAAAGATTTAAAAGCAAAGGTATTTTGGATGTACACAACATTTTGTTATGCATGTGTGTGTATGATTAAAGAGTATGTTTGTTCTATGAGTGTACAGGGTGTTAAGTATATATAGTATATTTAATATTACATGTATTACAGCAACAGTGACTACACAATGTTTTGAGGTACTTATACAAATTGTAAATCAAGTGCTGTGCCTCAGTGATTGTGAATGTACATTGTACTTTTCCAGGAGAAACGAGAGAACGTATAGACAACAAGCTACTCCTCAAAACAGAGGCACAGAAACATAACGCTTGGCAATAATGAACTAGAAATGTAAATTACAGTGGAATGAGCAGAGTAGTTGTCTATTTTTGTATGCATGCTGTCTACCTGATTGTTTGTAAAACAGTTTTTGCATTTCTAAGTGGTCTGGAAAATACTGGTGTCAACTCCCCTACAACATTGTGTTTTTAAGAATTATTTTACCATTTGCCCCAGAAATTGCAGAAAATGCTTTTTTAAATGTTCACAAGAAAACGAGAAATAACTGTATTTATTAAGTGTTTAATGTACAAGCATGCTTTGTATAACTAAAACACATTACACATTGTAGCTACATTACTTTTTTAATAAATAAAGTATGGCATTGGCACACTTAAGACTGACTTACATTTATTTAGTACCAGTATTATTGCTATTTTAGTCACTATTCTTATCACAGAGCACAACGAAGGTGGACTTGGATGGCAATAATGCGTGCAAATAAAACATACACATGGTAAAGCCTCGGATATCGGACATTTTGTATTCAACACAATACGGTAGTGTCTTCTCTGCATGCAGGCCTACACAACATGAAAAGGGGAATAAATACAGTATCTAAATGCAGTATCTTTACATCTCTGCTGGTTAACGATTTGCACAATTCGCTGCACTGATTCAATAAAGGTGGACTATATTAAACGAGAGGAGAGCACAATATGAACGAGTTACATGAAAACATATTACATTTGGACTTTTGAGTCCATTTTATCAGAATATCAATTTATGTATCATTATATTTTGTGTACTTTACAGTTAATCGAGGAATAACTATAGTTCTGTGAATTCCTGGAATACATTCAGTGTCTGGTTGCCAGGAGTCTAATAATACTTATGAGTAGGTGAATTTAGTTTGCAGGCTATACTTTTAATAGAAACATAGCCTATGTTCTACACAAGTTGTAGAAAAAAAAATGTTGGCTTGCACAAAATAGGAGAGAAAAACTGTGTTCTGGATGACTGCCAATTAACAATGAGAGGAAAACTCACTGGAGAACGAATCAGATTCCTTAACTACGTTCATAAAGACATTTACTGACCTTTGTCAAAAGGTAGAGCGTAAAAAAGAGTTCAATACTTTCAGTGTTTTTATATCATGTGATTTTTGTCTGGGAGATAGCGTTGCAAAATGTAACCACTCCATCAGCTATGACTGTATATGATGCAAAATTCAGATGTTGAAAAATAAACATGACACAGCAAAGCAGTTTTAAAGGTTTTTAAGGATGCTATGTTTTTATTAAAAACAAAATAAGGCTACTATTTTTCACAGAAGTTGATTTTTTGTCTCTAACAGTACATATTTTTAACCAGAAAATTGCACTATTCATGGGGAAGGGAAATAAAAGTGAGTGACACTCGGTACATTACGTGCACAAGGTCTGAGCATTAGCTAGCCAACGCTCCAGAAATTCAAGTATGACATGAATTCAACCTTCCACATGTTTTCTTCAGCACAAGCTGGTCCTGTCCTCTTTGACTTAATAAAAAGCAAATGTGATTAAACAGCAAACGGACACAGGAGATGCTGGATTTTACACATTTCCAGAGGCACTAGGCCTTCACAGAACAACGCAGGACACACTTTAAATGCACAATAACAACCCTTGGCTACATTATTTGTACTTCTCTGCTCTGCCTGCTGAAAAGCTTAAACAGTTGCACTCTAATCACCTGAATACTCAAACCATAGATCAGTGGATTAAAAATGGGTGGGCATATCAAAAAGTACAGAGATAAAAACAACTTGGTATGGTAAGACAGGTAAGTGATGTTGAATCGTCCTTGTGCTATCTCAAAAAAGCACCCTATAGAATAGTTAATTATTGTCAGTAAGTGGGGAACACAAGTCTGGAGAGCTTTACGCTTGGAGTGGCTAAATGAAAATACACATACCTTCAGGATATGTGTGTATGAATAAAAGATCATGAAAAGCTGCGGAAGTGTATAAAGAGCTACAGAGAACAGTCCAACTATGTTATTAATAGTTGAATTTGTACAAGAAAGCTGCACCAGTAAGTAATTAAGACAATATACCTTTTCTATAGTTTTCTTACAGAACTTCAGCCGAAGGGTAAAAATTAAAACAATAAGAAATGCCAGCATAGGGTAAAGCCACATGCAAACAATAAGTTTGACAACTCTCGGTGACATAACTGCATGATAAGATAGCGGATAACAAATGGCCACATATCTGTCATAACTCATTACTGCTAAAATTGTAAATTCAGTGATTGCGTAAGTATGAATGGCATAGATCTGTGTCTGACAAAGTGATAGAGATATCTCATGTGAGTGTGACAACACATTGCTCAGTACTGCTGGCAGTAAAGCAGTGCCTCCAAAAAGACTATTCACAGCCAAGTTGCACAACAACAAATACATCGGCTCATGCAGAGATCTTTCATGATACACCACTCGGATTAACACTGAATTTTCAGCAATGATGACTATGTATATAATTAAGAACAGGCAGAAATACAGTGGCTTCATGTTGTCCATGCCATAATATCCAGATAGATAAAAATATGTCACTTCAGAGAAATTTGCCATGCCAACATACATTGATCTGAATGATGTACCTGCACGTACTCCCCTACTAGCTGCGCCTATGTGAACCCAGCAGCATTTATGCCACCTACCTGTCTTCCCATGTGAAAATAAGTCATGTGGTCTCACCTACAATCCAATAATCTCATGGACATAATGGATAAATGTACTTAGATCAAACTATTATGTGCTACAGAATTTGTAGTTGCAGTTAAATGTTGAACTGCCAATATTAATAGAACTAAAGTGACAAAAGAGTGTTAATTAAAATATGTAAAGATATTGTAATCTAACAGTTGTAAAGTCGTGACAGTAACTGTTTTTATTTAGCACTAAGATGTAAATGAGGTGAGAACTCACTGCGTCATCATTTTCAGCGTCAGATTGTCGTTTCATTTTGTGAAGCTGCACCATGTTTGATAATGACCACTACAGCCCAAAAACGCCGTGGCCTTCCACAGGTCAATGTTCAAATCAACAAATATCAACCTATCAACACGTAGTGGTACTTTCTACTTGATGATGGGTAATCTATCATTGTTATTCTATTATTTTTTTGGGATAAAAATTCCACAATTGTGTTTTTTTACAGCTCATAAGTCAGAATTTGTTTGATACTGAGGGCTCATCTGATATAATTTGATATGTAAGTGTTGTATAGCTGTCATAACTGTTATCTAGTGTAATCCAGTATGAATAAAATATCTCCTTACTTATTCACTTTTAATGAAATCTACAAACCAGTATTATATGTTTGTTTCATTCGTATTACCACCAGGGTCATCTAGTTTCCAGGTATTTTCACAAGGTCATGTATGGCCTCACTTTCATTATTAAAGTGTTCCTAATTGCTTCCCTGGGGATGTAAAAACACTGACCGCTAATGAGGATGTTTATCCATTTTGTTATTTGTATTATGCTTCTTGTTTTGCCTTGCTAATTCACAAAACAGGGTAATACGAAAGTATTAAAAAGTGAAGTTTGACCCTACAATTTATAACTATATAGAAGCAATTTTATAATAAACTGTCATCAGTTAATGTGTGTAATAAATGATGAACTCCTCAAAAACATAACGCTTGTCAATAATGAACTAGAAATATAAATTACAATGGAATGAGCAGATTAGTTGTCTATTTTTGTATGCGTGCTGGCTACCTGATCGTTTGTAAAACAGTTTTTGCATTTCTAAGTGGTCTGGAAAATACCGGTGTCAACTCCCCTACAACATTGTTTTCGAAGAATATTTATACTTTCACAGGTAATTATTTTTAAATGTTCTCAACAAAAGAAAGAAAGTCAAGTACAACTAAAAGATACAACTAAAACACATTACACAATCATTTGAAATTGATCAGCATTACGCAAATGTACCATTTTGTAAAGAAGATTTCAAAAACATTTAACACCGACTTGCATGTATGTCATACTGTTACTGCTACATTTTTTGCAATTCTTATTGCAGAGCAAAATTAACTTGAATTTGAATGTATTTATTTAATCGGGACAATGCAGTTGACATATTTTGAGTAGATAGTATAAAAGCTGATACTGAGAGCCATACCCTCTGACTGGGCTGGTACTTGCCGCGATGCAGCAGTGGTTGGCAGTGGAGGCGTAGTGTTCTGGAGAACGTAGGAGGCCCGGGTCCTCTTGCACCACTATATGAACACTTGGACAGAGGGAATTTCTGACCTCGCTGGGGGAAAGCAGTGGTTGGAAACCATAGGTGCAGTGAAAGTGAAATGGGCCCATAGCTGTACTGGTCAGGAAGTTGTGTACATACTTGACCCACAACATCTGACAGGACCATAAGGCTGAGACTGGGATGTGATACACTGGAGAGTGGTCTCCATCTCTTGGTGAAGTCTCTTTGTCTGACCATTGAACTGCAGGTGGATGACAGAGGAGAGGCTCAGTGTTCCTCTCAACAGAGTACAAAACTCTCTTCGAAATGCAGAGGTAAACTAGGAGCCTCAATCTAACACAATCTCCACGGGGACCAGGTCTGCTGCTGTTTCTTTGACTGATAGAAACTTGACCATCCAGGGCACGGAGGAGTCCATGAAGCTGGAAGTCGGCCCCCGAGTCGTTGAACACAGAGATGGTCTAT
Organism: Coranthus polyacanthus; assembly: GCA_037367275.1. Lineage (NCBI taxonomy): Eukaryota > Metazoa > Chordata > Actinopteri > Kurtiformes > Apogonidae > Coranthus > Coranthus polyacanthus. The sequence goes on from JAPQRN010000007.1 coordinate 11,698,300, forward strand.
GGTCCTTTGGGAAGCAGGTGCTCAGTATGCTTTCAGGTTGGGAAGATGCCATTTGACTCAGTACTTCCCCCATTACTGCTGAGCCCTGCCTTTTGTTGGGCAAGTGGAGAGGAAGTGGTCTGCTGGCCCACAGTACGGGCAGAGATTCAGACATTGGCATTCCTCTGGGGAGAGTCTGGTGTGGCCGATCTGCATGGGCTTGACAGACTCCGTAGTCCCCCCCCCACCCCGGCAGGTGTTGATTCCAATTTCTACCAAGAAATTGGAGACTGAGTGCTCTCCATGCTTGAGCTGCATCAGATTGACCTGGGACATGCCGATGCCCAGGTAAAATTTTTTCCAGAACTCTGCACCAAAGGTGTAGTGCTGGAGTGAGAACAGGATGTAACAATTTGTTAGAAATGGTCTACAGCCCCCTGTTCACTGCCACATTGCTCTAGTACGCCTACCTGCGGGTCCAGGGCTGGGGTTGCTGATAACATAGTAAGATATTTGAACTCTGGTCATTGAATCCATCCTCACCTTCAGTATCTCATCCTGGTACAACTCCCTCTCATCCAAACACAAAACAACTCTCCTGCATAGATAGTCAGGCCAGCAAAATTATTGGTTCACCCCAAACCCCCCTCTTTGAACTGTACAGCTGCTCTGTGGACCCCTCTCAAACCATCTCACACCCTCCTCCAGCTGCTGCCATCAGGTAGATGCTATAAAGTCCCACTGGCCCGGAAAAACATTTACAAAAAATCCTTCATCCCCTCTGCAATAACCACTATGAACAATAGGAAACAGACACTATACAATACTTCAGTTGTAGTTTTCTTTTTAACACTGTATGTATGATCAAGAGATGAATTTCTTCACACAATGTGACAGACAATAAAGTTGTCTATCTGTGGATCGATGCTTTATGGTTTGACACAGACCTGCACACCTGCAGTTCATTGGCCTGAGTGCAATGAACTGCAGGTGTGGCGATACTTCACATGTTGTTGAAAGTTCAAAACATATGTAAGTATGTTCGAAAGTTATGGCAAGTTATGACATGTCATGTTGATCGTTTTTTCAGGAATGGTCAAGTTTTCCATTTTTGCTGCGGCATAATTGTGGGATGTGATTATTATAATTAATATAACTGAGGGATGTGATTTTTTCCCCCCTCTCCTTTCATAAAGGATGGTCCAGTGTACACTATGCTAGAGGAGATACTAATGGAAGCACTGAAGCTCCTTTCCTTAGCATTTAGATCGTTCAAACAGCTTTTATAAAATCTGCCACTTTGATACTTTGGATCCATTTCACACAGTGCCTTCTTAAGAAAACCAGACTATTCAAATGCAACCAGAGTGACTCTAAGGCAGCAGCACATGATGCTAATGACTGATTAGCTACTGTAATTTGAAACCATTAAGGCTGAGCTTTGGTGTTTTTGAAATCTTCTTTACATGTTTGAGCTGTGGATGTAAGACTGTTCCTAAGAACTTGAAATTGTTTACCTCTTTATATCTTCCTTTTGAAATCTTCATGTGAGGCTTTTTTTCTAATTAAAATACACATATAAACTGCTTTTCATATTCAGTACAGGACCATGCTAGGTGACTTGTATGTGTTGCATGTTTTTAAATATTAACTGATGATATAATATAGTGGTTTCTTGAATAATGTTTTTATTAACATCGGTATGCTTCTATCTTTTCATTCCTGTTTCTTCATGCTTATAAATGATTCACATAACTCTGTCATTTTAATATTATATCTCTGATTATAGGGTGACCCTGTAACATCTGTCCTTTTTGGCTAACTCTGGTGCATTTACAGCAGTGTTTATTAGAGGCCTATACTGTACATAAAATTAAATATTACTGTTTGTTATTGTTTTCTTTCGTTGTATGAAAAACCATGTGTGCTTGTTAGCTAGTGGCAGTTTCTCTGTATTTTGTTTGAAGATGTTAACTGTGAGTCATCTGAAATGATCTCACAATGTGATTGTTGTACAAAACGCAATTGTAACAAAATTAAATTTCAACTTTGACTGTATTCCATGGTAAAACATTTGAATAAAAGCCTTAAGAAGACTTCAATTAAAAGAAAAGGAGCCAACAAAACAATACATTTTTTGATGTTTTAATATGAATGTTCAGACACATTAAATATGCAGATGCAGAAACATGTAAATCAAGTTCTATTGATAAAAACCTCAATGGTACAACATAAAAAAGCACCCATGACTGTTATAATATTATATATCGTGTATGTTTCAGACTGAGCCTCTGAAAAAGACAAATGTCTCCCATCGCATATTGCAACACAAAAGTCTCATCAAAGCATCAAATCCCTTGAAGGTAAAATATAAAATCTTTGTTTTTCATAATGATATGAATGAATGATGAATGATAAGTGAAAAGGGACAATAAAGGCTGAATTCATGACGAATTTACACTTCATAAAAGCCACTACTGTTAAAAATATCAGTTTGCTTTACACTCAGATTAATACGATTAAAATGCAATCATATCGTCACAGAGAAAAAAAAAGCATGACTGTAATTCAAATGAGTCTGTACTCGTGTCGCAGTCACTCCCTTTTTTTTTATCTTTGTTGGATTTTTGTATCTAATAAACAGCTTCAGTATGTGAACTCTCAGTAGCTGAGTTCCAAGTCCATACAGCACGGGATTCATTATTGAAGGAATGATGATAAAGTATAATGACAAAAAGATCCGTACCTCAAACACAACATAACTCATGTTGAATCTAGTTTGGATAATCTCAAATAAGGAGCCAATGGTGTAGTTTACCAAAGACAATAAATGCGGAATACATGTTTTAAGAGCATTGGCTTTAGATTCCTTTGATAATTTCTGACATACTCTGGAAATTTGTACATAAGAGAAAACAATCATCACCATCTGAGGGACAACAATGAAAAAAATAAGCGTAAGTCCCACAATACTTATATAAACGTTAGTGGAACATGCATTTTTCACGAGCTCCATATTCACACAGTATAATTTGGGTATGACTTTTCCACAGAATTTCAGCTGCAGTGTTAAGGCGTAATAACATGCAAATATAATGAACGGGTACAGAGTTGCTGAAGCTACAAGTTTTCCCACACGTGAATTAGACATGATGCTGTGGTAATGTAGTGGGTGACAGATGGCAACGTATCTGTCATATCCCATAACAGCTAAAATAAAAAACTCAGCACTGGCATATGTGTGCAAGAAGTACACTTGAGCCAAACACCATTTTAGAGCTACTTGATACGTTTCAGACAAGAGCAAAATCATGGTTGCAGGAAATAATGCAGTAGTTCCATATATTTCATTGAGGGCCAGCAGGCAAGAGAACACATTCATAGGCTGGTGCAAGCTTTTGTTTTGGTGAACTACAATAATCAGCAGCGAGTTTAAAATGAGAATAATAACGTACAGCAAGAGAAACACAGCAAAGACCTCATATTTATGTTTTTCGAGGGCTGCGTATGCGTCCATTTTGAATGTTAGCGTTGTTCTGTTGTCCATGTTCAGGTAAAACTCTGAGAAGACAAAGAAAAGGATATTGACAATGAACAGATGAACAGCAATTAGGAATCATTTTTAAAGAAGTAGAAATGATTAAAGGCTAGCATTATTAATTTGAAGATTAAATACTGTGCAGTAGCATCCCATTCCAGTACAGAAACACACATTTAGAAGCTGTTGAGTTTACAGTTACCTGTTCGATCTCTCCTCTCTGTGGAGTGAAGTGGCCTCTCTGGCTTGGGTGACCTTTTAAGCTTCCCCGAGGTGGACTGTTGGGATGTTGATGTCATGGGCTGAAGTGTGTTTTTTATCACTGTTTCTTGTTACTATGGTTACCACGCAACGTTACTACCCCTCAACCCCCAACTCCTTCACTATATGAGTTAAAGAAAAAAAAAAAAAACTCATATTGAGTTAAACTTTCTCAATGTGGCAACTAATTTCCAATATGTATTTATAATCGCAGCAGTTCAGGTGATTTCAGTCAATGCTACCAGTCGGTTTTGTACTGAACTGAAGTTCTTCTTTAAAAAAATCCCTGAATGATCTGCTGTATTCTGAACTGAAGGATTTCACATGACCACATATTTACTATAACTTATAAATAAATATATATAACGTAAAAGGGGAATAGTTAGATGTAACAACAGAATTTCTTCAAATTTGGCACAAATATTCTCTTGGACGCAAGGATGAACTGAAAACATTTTGGTGCAAAATGAAACAAAGTTCAAAGTTCAATCTCACTGTGTTGTCATTTATTCTCAGGAATGCCTTGAGGGATTTTTTTCCCATTTGACATAATTTGAGTTCACTTGGACGAAAGGATGAACCGATTTGATTTTGATATTGAGGACATTATGATATTTTGCTGTGAAGGACAGTGATCATCACATGGAGGCCTTGAAGTTTACACATCATGCCAAGGCACGCAGGAGACACAGTCACTGCAATGTGGTTCATTTGAAGCCTATGCACTTATGATCAACTCTTTGCTTACTCCATTTCTGAAAACTCAACTCAACTAAGATTTGCACTCCATCTGCGTGATGGAGTGAAATGAACCCGTTTACTGCAATAATGACTGCCTCCCCAGCAGGAAAGTCTAGTGGAAAAATTAGCAAAGAACACGATGATTCGGCTCATTTAGCATACAGAGTTGAGTTGAAGATAAAATGAAGTTAAGACAAGACAAGACAAGATTAAGTTGATGTTGATGAAGTATGGATTGAACTTGTGTAGTGTTGTAGAAGTAGGGAGAAAAGACATACAGTTGCTTTTACATTTGCTGGCTCTGTAACATGTACCTGAACGTAATCATTCATAATCTAAATGTCAAACGTGTGATTTTGTGTATGTGTGTGACAACAGTTTTCTCATGAATAGTGTGAAGGGACGGGCGTTCTTCCTTCCCTGTCACTTTCATTGCCATGTTCAATATGCTGTCAATTCTCAACTTTAACTTTACTGTAAGCATGCTGTAGCACGATGCCATATAATGTCTGACAATAGCCTTGTAGAAAATAGCATGATCTCGGTTCCCACACTGAACAATCTGCATGAAGTCTCTGAGCCAACCTAGTACACAGATACTCAACATGGATGCTCCATTTCAATGTATTGTCCAAATGTGTCCAAATAATGTGTGTGCTTTGGGGTGGAGTTACTAGCTAGAATCAAAACTTCCACTTCTGATTATTTCCACATATTAAAAGATTTTTTTTAACTGATGATGCAAGCCACACACTCATAAACAAACTCATCTGGGGTCATTAGTCCACTTTGTGTTTCCATTCCTCTAGAAAGCAATTAGACGCCTCTGTTTTGCAGCAGGCGAGACCAACGGACATTACCTGGAGAATAAAGTCAGAGGACGGGAAGGAAACAGTAATGACATCCCATCGGAGAATATTGATGTAACACTGATGAAACTGTGTCTAAAGGGTCTTGACCTTTGGAGTAATGCAAGTCACAGCAATAACTTGTAATTCATCAGATTGGTTTTTACATTACAACCCCGAATAGCAAATTGTTGGAACAGTATGGAAAATGAAAAAAAGAATGCAGCGATATTAAAATGTACTTTGACTTTTATTTCATTGTAGACCGTATGAACACAACATATACAACACGTGTGTCTGGTTAAGTTCATTTCATTTGTAAATATAGGGGCAATTTATTGCTAATAATGGGTTAAAATAATGAAATAACTATGCGATTTGAAACAGGTGATGTGAACAGGTGAACTATTTCTTATTTGGAGTCATAGTAAACTATATTGTATTTTACAGTTTGCAAGGCAGTATATGAAATGTTTTATTTACTTACAGAAGTGGGACAGGAAGGACAGAGGGAGAGACGGGAGGAGTGAAACAAAGGCCCTCAGTCATTATGACCATGAAACATTGTGGTTAGAAGAGGCCAGCTGGGTTGATCATCCTGGTCGCAGGACACGCAGCGACTCTTTCATCAATGTTTTCTGGACAGCAGTCTCCTAGTAAGTCTGTTAAAATGCTTAAATGAATCAAGTGGTTTGAAGCTGAATCACTCGTCCCGCTCTAAAGTTGATTAAGCTCATTTCTGTTCAGTGAAAGGGGAAGATGGATGAGAGTCTTTCACCACAGTCTCACTGCACAGCAACAGTAGCAAAGGTCGGGTCAGATCCTCCTCTCAGGCAGCGCAGTCCCTTTCACTTATATACAATGTAAATGATCAGAGTAACTGGGGTGAATGCAAGTCTATGCCTCTGCACAGATATAGAGTGACGACTTTTACATCTAAGCAAATTAATTAACAGCCTTGAGGCAAGCCATACCAGCTTTCATGACGCAGGTAAATTCAGCTCTTCTCCAGACTGGGAGCTGGGATCCAGGCCAGGTGTCATCTTGCTTACTATCAAACCTGAACTACATGAAGGTCTGCATTTATTTCTGCTTGCGTGAACTGATGCATTTGCAACATTTGTATTTAGAGCTGTTGTTTTCCTTTCTCCTGCTCTTGCCTCTTAAAATCTGAATCCAACCATAAATAACACATTGACAGTGACGTTTGCTCTGGGGCAATTCAGAAAATAACATCTGAAATCAGCAACCACTGTAGCACTTTCATGTGCTATGCTATGTATAGGATTGTTACCACCAGTAGGTCATTTGAGAGGGCATGAGGGGGATGCTATCCGCCTTGATAGCAAAATAGCATAATCTATTTGTTACCACCACAGGGCAACTCCATTTTACTCACTACTTCACTCCACATTTGGACCTGAGACCTGATGGCCTCTTTCCTCTTGACAGATGTTCAGTCTTGTGAAAACACTGCACATCTCTACCAAATATCCATCTGTGTGTCCGTCAGATGAAAACGATGTGAAAGACCATGAAAACGGATTTACACGTTGAAACGAAGGTAGAGAAACAGCCTCTAAAAACGTCCTTTAAAGGGCTACTTCATACTTTTATACGTTCAGTACATTTCAGAGCCTGTATTTTTTTTTTTTTACTTTTTCAAGCGTAAAGAATGTACTTTTTTTTTTTTTTTTACACAAGAATCTGTACTTCTACTTGAGTAAAGAAAGGGGTGAGGGGGGATGCCATCTCCCCTTTTTTTTTTTTTTTTAGCAAAATATCATATAAACTATTTGTTTGTTTGTTACCAGCACAGGGCAACTCCATTTCACTCCACATTTGGACCTGATGGCCTGATGGCCTCTGGTGGCCTTGACAGATGTTCTAGTCCTGTAAAACCACTGCTTACAAGACCTCTGAGCTACATCTCTACCAAACATTTTTTTTCCGCGATAGGCACAACAAATGCATTATTATCATAATTAAACTATTATGCATCATTTAACAAAACAATCTTTTACGGTAAACATCACAAAATCCAGTAATGCAATGCAGTAGTAATTGATATTTTAAGCTTCTCTGTGAAACTGGTTTTACTTTTTTTTTTTTGTCTCAACTTTTCTTCCTAAATAGGAACATTTCTTTATAAGCAAATTAGTTATAAATGTGTATTAAATGCCATTCTGACGAGCACACTTTCATCTGTCTTTGCTCCCTATTTTAAAACCAGTACGGGTGAAGGATTTGCATGAGTTTTAAATCAGCTCTTCAGCAGTTCCTTGGGAATGTTTGTCTCATGACAACACTTATCACGAGTCGGGCACAGTGGTGTAGTTTCCTTAAATGTGATTATGAAAGGCATGTTCTCTGATAATTCTATAATAAAAAAAAAACCTAGTGACCAGTACGTTGCTTCTTATTATCTTTACTCCTCCCCTTGGACCCAAATACAAACAAACCAGGAGCTGATCCTCATTTGGGACGAACTGTATCAGCTGCAACAATGTCTTCTTTTCGGGTGGTGGTTTTGGCTCTTGTGGTTGTCTTCCTGCTCAATGGTAAGTCTGCAGATTCCCCATGTACATCCAGTCAGGGTTCACACTCTCAGAGATTACAGACCATTTTTCGTGATAGGTTATAGCAAAAGATTTCTGAAAAGATAGCAACAGTGTCTACCATCTTTGATTCCAGCTGTTGAAAACGAGGCAGCGTCCTTTCCGTGGTCCTGCCCCAGTCTGAATGGAGTGTGCAGAAAGGTTTGTCTGCCAACAGAACTCTTCTTTGGACCTCTTGGCTGTGGAAAAGGCTTCTTGTAAGTTTTGTTGTTCAGATGCATGTGTAGAAATTTTGCATTTATTTACTTGCTAATGAAATGTAATACATTGTTTTTGTAATTCTCAGGTGCTGCGTGTCCCACTTTCTATGAGAGACAAACACCATGACATAGGAATGCATGTGTGGTTCTCAAATGCAGACTGAGAAATGTGACTTGAGGACACTGAGGGCAGATACCGTCATGAAGGATCTGATCTAAATTTACGTTTTGGCTTTGAACAATTAAGGTGGACTTCAACTACCTGTCATTTTATTTTCTGATTTTAATGCAGCTCAAAGGGCTGAAATGAAATAAAATATTACGTATATACAGTAACCATGATCCTTGTTTGTTTGCCTTTTTACTCACTGTTAACATTTAAACAATTAATACAGTCTTAATTAGATCTTTTTTGAATTTCAAAGCTCCAGAACAAAACATGGAGTGAATCCATTACATACAGAAAAGAAATGATCTTTTTTAATGTCCCGTTGTTGCTCTAAGTACAAAGCTTGTAGATAAAACATGTGGTTTTGGTTATGCATTAATAAAAGTGGGTGAAAATCCCCTTGAATCATTGTATTTCATCACTGATTTGATCAGCAAATTAGGTTAGTTAATACAATAAAGTGGCACTTTATTCTGAGTTTCAAGCTACATTATTATAGCTGAAAAGGTGCTCTAGTGTTTAAGTTTACATCATTTATAAACATAATAATATCACTTATATTATATATGTTGACAAGATGTTTGGTTGGTCTCAGGTGTAACCCCCCTGTGAATCGAGAGCACTTTAATCAGCTCTGGGAGTCTGAGTCATTGCTTGTTATGAACTGAAATGTTTATACTTGGATCTTTTGATAAAGCATATGGAATGGATTTGCAGAGCATATGGGAACTCAGGAAGCACGGCTTCTCAAGGTTAAACACAACGTTTAGCAACGTAACAGTAAATGTATTCATTCATTCATTTGTAATTTATTATATGGTTCTTTGATGCTGATTACAGTGAAAACTACTGATGATAATTATGGTCCACACACAATTATTACTAAAGAGTAACCTTTCAGCTAACTTCACTGGAGGGCATTTGACATTTTCTGCCCTACTATTGGTACGGCTCTAAGAATAGCAAAATTATCAGTGTTGTTGATGTAGACTTGCACTCTGGGATACAGACATCTAATCTTGTTTTCTTACTGAGACTGTGCATTGTAAGATAATACCCATCAACAGTAAACATGAGGTTTCCTAAATCTCTCTCAAAAGACTCTCTGTCTCTTAATGAAAGCCTACAGGGGGATGCAAATTGTATGATGCTGTGCCTGACATGACTGCCACCCATGTCGCATTGAGGCAAACTGACTCAGTAAAAACACAGCATGTAAAGATCCTGCCACTTGAGGGCAGTGTTGAACAGGTTTGGGACTGCAGACCCGGCTCGGAGTTCCTTGTGGTTTCAGCAGGAAAAGCATGTTGCTGTCAGATAAATGATGTGGTTTTTGGCTGTAGCTCATCTGCAGTCTCCCTAAAACCCAAGGGTGTTGTAAAGGGGGGAGAAGTAGGACTGACTATCAAGGGCCCCAGTGAAGACAGGGCCCTCAAAAAGTCAGGAATAAAAATTTTATCTTTGCTTGCTGTGTTTTTTTTGTTGTTTTGTTTGTTTTTTGTCACAACAAGATTTGTTTAATAAATCCAGAGAACGTTGTATTAAATGGTTGTAAATGATAAATGATCATTAATATTAAATAAACATGAAGAAATTATGCTTTAAGCACACTCCAAGCAAATTTCATTATACAGCAATTGTAGAGAAAGGAGGGGTTAAATGCAGAAAGATTTCAAAATGTACAGACTTAAGAATAGCTAGATACTTTTACAATTACTTCATTAGTGACAACCCTAATAACCACTCATGGGTAAAGTTGTTGGCTCAATTAATTATTTTAAAAAAGGGGAAGAAAATACATATGTGAGAGACATGGATCAAGAGATGAAGGTGGCCCACAGAAACCGCTTAGGTATGTAGCTCATTTGCAATATTATGTATGTATGTTTGAAATAAAGTCCAATATTTGCATGTTTAGGTAAACTTTTTTGTTACTTCTTGAGATTCAGGGCTTAAACGCATTTCTTAATTATAAGGTATGGCATTTACTGACTATTTGCCCTTAATTCAGTTATTAGGTTTTCACCGAGCTGTTACAGATTCACATAACTACAGATGGTCAGCCATAAGCCATGAGTCATGGAGAACTGTGTGCAGGGTGTTTCCGTGGCTCCGTCTGTTGCAGTGACTCATTCCAGCCGCTGGTGGCGCTGTGCGTCAGGATGCTGCTGAGTCAATCTGCCATTAGCACAACACGAAGCACAGCCAGGAAGCCAGCAGCAGCAGCAACAACAACAAACAAACCTAGCAGCGAGCTAACGCAACTTAGGAAAGCCGAGAATACAGACTATCTCCCTTAAACTTAACAAATATATTTGGATTCACTCAGTACTAGTCGCGTATGATACAATGTAGATGTGCTTTAGAGAAGTCGTACCGTAATCTGTCACGGAGACGAACTGTTATCTAACATCAGCTAACACTAGCGTTAGCTGAGGTTAATCCTTCCTGTGTTTGTCGTTTTCTCGTGAAATCGCAGGATATTCGAAAAATCAGACAGAAGTTGTAAAGACAAAGACAAAGTGTAACGTATTTACGTGGTGACATGTAGAAAACCTGAATAAGTCAAGTGGGACAACAACCCAAGACTTTGACCTAAACTGTGCCGATACTAGCAGGATACAAGGTATGTAGCTAATGTTACACCCAACGAAGATTATTTTTTCATACCGCGTATTTGTTATAATGGCTGTAAACATTGATCGACATTTCGACTAATTTGCCATAATTAAACAATTGCTGATGGAAGTCCATGGGCTCAGACGTTTTAGCGAAAATAATCTCCAGTCAAGACTGAGCAGCTAATGATGCAAGTATTACATTGTTTACCCAAACGTGAAGTCAAACCTGCGCACAATTTCAACAAGAGTGCAAACATAACTCTGTATTTACTTTGGTTAATTGCTAACCTATGCCCTCTATTGCCTGTTTGACATGATAAAAAACTCAGCTATGTCAATACATTGATTATTATTATTTTTTAGCTATGTAAAAGCGATTGGCTTCAACAGTCCCTTTCAGTATTGATTACTGATTATTAATCAATTAAATTAACTATACTTTGTTGTTTATAAGCAGTTGTATAATCAGAATCTATCTAAGGAAGTGCTCCTGAACTCCATTTTTAGCAAATGTGTTTTTACCATGTTTTAAACTAACATGTAAAACTGAGTACAATACATTTAATAATTAAAATAGAAGAGTTCAGTTATATGGAAAACCGGTACAATTAGTACCTCCTCACTCCTGTTTGTCTTTAGATATGTTTACATGGGAGTAGCAGACTGTTGCTTAATATTTTGGAACTGAATATGCACCTTGATTAGCAGCAAATAATATGTCAATAATAACAAAGGTGCAACCACAAAGGTCCTCAGCATTTCATTTCACTGCCACTCCACTGAAAGTGAGAGTAAATTCTGAGTCTTCGTCTATGCTGACAAGCCAGTTAATAGCTCCTAGTATGCATATCCTTGCAATGTTGTCTATATATACTATCTCTTTGCACCCGTATATTAATGCTAGGAGGTAATCAAACTGCAAATTCAGTTTCAGCCCGAGAAGCCTGAAGTACTGTCCTTCTCCGTCATTCTTTCTTTCATCATTTTTTGTTACTGTATTTACAGTTCAGTACATCTGTAAACCACCAAGGATGGTGCCCTTCAGCGCGTGGAGTGTGTTTATGGTGATGTTCTGCAGCATACTGGTTTCCTCGCCCACTCATGCCTACATCTACGCTGTAAGTAATCTCTGAGTTTTAGCTCATAGACTTAAATAAGCTGCATCTGTAATATGATTCTTCAGTTTCCACTGTCAGTTTAAATATACATATAAAGTAGAAATTACGTGTTTTTCATTTTATTTCTGTATGTTTTTGGCAGCATTACAGCAACCTGACCTCCATGCTGTTTGAGGACCTTCCTGCCTTGTTTGGATCCTCACTTCCTAAGGATGGACTAATGGTGAGAGTGGAAATACATAATACTGAACAAGTATATATAGAAAAACATAGTTTGCAATCTTTTACTCACATATCACTTTTTTTCTTCATTAAAGGGAGTTTTGGTGGTGACCCGTCCACTTAATGCCTGTGCACCAATAGATCCTGCACCTCCACTGCCACCATCTTTTGATGCCAACACTACCAAATTAATAGCTCTCATCAGGCGCTATGATTGCAATTTTGATATAAAGGTCAGTATTTTTTGTGGTGCGGTCTGTGACATTTAACACTCTGTAGTCTCTGTGAAGCAAACTAATGTAAAGAGTTTTTTTTATTGCTTTTTAGGTCCTACATGCACAGCAAGCTGGGTTCAGTGCAGCAATTGTGCACAACATGTATTCAGACAATCTGCTTAATATGAACTACAGCAATGGTAAAGTTTCCTCATTACAGCTCTTTACATGTTTTAGTAAGACATCACCTAAAGTTTCCAATAAAAAATATTTTTTTATGTTTTTTAGCAAGTTATATTACATGTTAAAAATGGAAAAAACGTAGGAAACTTATCAGAAGTCAACATCTATAAACATACACATATAAAGAGAAGCAATAAATTAATTCATTTGTCATTTTTGACTGGATTGCAAATTTGATGTTCAAGTCAAGTGAATGATCATGCCTTGTCAATGGACTTCCACACATGAATTTTTTTTATTTAAATGTTTAACTGCACTGGATTAGCTGCTAGAAAAGCCAAAATAAGCAGTACATGAGCCCAAGTTTTGTAGAACCTACCTGTTGGATATCTTCTCATATTGAAGTGCAGGACACAACCTCTTTTCACATTCCCATAAGCAGTGTTTCCCCTACCATTATATTAGGGGGCACCCTGGCCCCCCAACGGCATTTTTAATTACCTTTTAAATACGTATTATGTGCCTGATGTCATCTGTCTAATCAGTATTTTTTCTTGGTCTTGCGCAGACACTATCGCAGACGAGATTGTGATTCCCTCTGTATTTACCAGCTACTACGCCTCTCAATATTTCAAACATTACTTAATTCCAGAACAAGGGTGAGTAAAAACATTTGTGGATTTTTCAAAAGAAGAATAGCCTTTAAAATAATAATTTAAACAAGAATGAATTGAAAGGAATTTCTCATAATTATGTTGATGTTTCTTGTCAAATGTTTGTAAGGGCATGAAGTCATGTGACATGTACTTCTGATATGCCAACATCTCTACCATGCCAAAATGCCCTCTTGCCAGTAAAAATAATATAATAAGGGGACACAACTATCAAAACACAAACAACCAGCAGACTGACTACTCATGCTAATGCTTTAGGTGATCTGAGATTTTTTTTTTTTTTTTGCAGGTCTTATGTGATTCTAAAGTCAGAGTTTGCTTTCCCGCTCACATATTACCTGATTCCTTTTTGTGGGGTGGTAGGCATGATCATTCTTGTGATGTGTGTCATCTTGGTACGTATTTATGGTTTATTATCTCCAAGGGTGCTCATTTCATATTAATAGTTATTGTGCTGGCATGTCCTTTAATGTGCCTTTTAGAAATTTGAAGTTGCCCCGTCAGATCGTTTCAGAAAAAGTGTGCTTATGTATGTCTTTGTATATGTTCCTTTGCTAATTCAAAACGCCATCATCGCCGCATCGGTGATGTTTGCTGTGTTGTTCAGGTTATACGATGTGTACAGTACAGAAAAAGGTTGAGGAAAAATCGCTTGTCCAAGGAACAACTGAAGCGGATTCCAACCCACAAGTTCACCAAAGGTAACAAGATTTTGTGTTTATATAAAAATGTTAATGTCTTTAATGTCTGTTGTCTAATTGAAGGTCTTTCCGATTTGTAAGAATGATTTCATTTTAATCTGGTAATGTCAGGATATAATTCTACATTTTTACCTGTTCTATTCCAGGGGACGACTATGATGTGTGTGCTATCTGTCTGGATGAATATGAGGAAGGAGACAAGCTGCGAGTTTTGCCTTGTTCACATGGTAAATATATTATTTGTTGGTATTATAGTATTGTAAATAGGAATGCACAGAGAACGATACCAATGTTTATATAACTGGAGGGGGTAAAACTCCAAATGAATCCACACCTTAATTTAACATTTTGACTCCTATTCTGTAATTACACCCAAAGAATAGCAGAGACCAAGTTCACCTGGTCCACTTATTCAAGCTTAATTTCCATCACAAAAACCGGATATTCCCTTTGAGATGCTCTCAAAACAAGGAAAATCTTATGAAAATCTTAGCTGGTCCGCTATAAGATCAAAAACCTTTTCTCTTCCATTCTTTCTTAGGTTTGCTTCGTGTTTTTTTGTTCAAGGTCAGAAAACATATGCAGCTGCGTTATTTCCCCTCATAAGCAAAGAAAATATTAGACATGAAGAAATACATAAGCAACAAATAGATATCTGGTGCCAATACTGATGTGTTGTCTGATTTGTTTTTGGTGTTATTTATGTTATTTCCCCTTCTCTAATCATATAAATCATTATTTTTGTCAATGTGGGTTCAAAAATAATTTTCTTGTTGTTGTTTTTTTTTCTTCAGCTTACCACTGCAAGTGTGTAGACCCCTGGCTCACACAGACCAAAAAGACGTGTCCTGTGTGCAAACAGCGAGTCACTCGTCACAACGCGGAGCACTCTGAGTCCGAGTCTGAGGAGGAAACCGGGGGACGCAGGAACGAGGAAGACGGAGCAGAGGGCGAAGCTGACTCTGAGCGCACTCCTCTGCTTCGACCCTCCAACCCGGGATCACCCTCTGGGAGCCCAGTTGCGTATTCCGCCACCACCAACACCACAGTGACCACTGCCCAGTGCCTCGCCTCCCCTACCCACTGCGACTCGCCCATCGTGGGCTACGAAGGCTACTACTCCCCCGAGGAGGACACAGACTCAGAGAGTGACGACACAGGGGAGGACAGGCACCACACTGATGACGATACTGCTCAGCTCATTGGTAGGGATAGAGTGGATGTCTGATGGGTGGATTTCAGCTGCAATGAGATTACTAAATTTGACGTAATACGAGTTCTCGGTCATCGGATGTGCTGTAAACGCACTGTACGTAAATTAATTTGCAGATTTGTGGTTATGAAACTGTCTTCAACGTGTAGAACACTAGCCACGTTTGTTGATTGTAACACTTTTACCCAATAACCTGAGGAGGTCTACTTATTTGTGTCAAAACACTTGCAGTGATGAGTTTTACCAAAATCCAACATTGCACATTTCCCCACTTCTGCACATTTTCTCCTGTGCTCAAATGTGTGTGAAAGCCTCCTTTTTTAGATGCATGTTCTAATCGATAAATTGCTCACATCACATGACCTGACCACTAGTGCTGCACAAAATGAATCGGCCACTTAATGGTCTCTTTAATCTAATGTGGTGTCAAAGTGAGAGTTTGAACAGAAAAAGCTTGTGTAGCTCAGCAGAATGATCTCTGTGGTTTCACATGAAGCTGATCTGTGTTCTCTATGTATAGCTTAACTAAGGTTAGTGCAATTGAAAGATTTCTCTTTGTCATAGTTTTTTTTTTATATCTTCTATCTTCATTGCTATGAGTCTAATATGCATTTGCAAATGGAGGGGAAATGTTGGTCTTTATTTTTCTTTTAATTTTCATCCATTTAGCATTATCTTGCTTTGTTTATGTTATGAAACTGCATTTCACTTTTTTGAAATGTCACATTTCTCTTTAATTACAGATTAAAGTTATCTTAAATAGACTATTACAAAGATGTTATAGACTTCTGCTGCTTTTACATCATTATGAATTACACTGCGTGGTCAGTTTAAGGAAAATATTTCTAGCTTTATCCAGTTTGTCCAGTTGAACAAACTCAGGTTTATAGCAGCATATTAAAAGGTCAGTTGTAAAGTAAATGAATCACATAGTGAGAACAGCTAATGGGTTTTTAAGGCTATAAATAATTTTAGCTTTTGTTTTTTTTCTCATTGAGTAAAGCTGTAGATTCATGAGTATATATTTAATGATTTTTTTTTTGTTTGTTTTTTTTTTCAATTTTTATACAGACTGGAATGATAAAATGTTAGATTGTAGGTCCTGCGAGGCGTTTTTAAGAATGAAAAGAGCATTGCCTTACAATGGCCTTGATGTACATGTACATGTTAATAGTAAATGTCTGGGAAATGAAGGGACAGATATCACACTCCTTTGTTTATTTTTTTCCCTCGTCAGCCTGTAATCAAAACTTGCAGGTTTTGAAAAATAAGTACTGTACACACCTACTCACATATTTGTGATCAGATCTTTCTTCTTTTTTTTTTTAAATTGAATTTTTATCAGTAATTAAAATGAAATTCAAATCAGCTGTTTTAAGAATTAGTGTATTTATTGAAGTATAACGTCTAACTGTCTTCTCCAATTGAAACACATCTTCAGAGGTAGCGCACCGTAATCCCCACAAACACCTCAGCGGCGCGAGAAGACGAGGAAACGCGTGATCCATTTACGATCCGAATATTTTGTTTTCTGTGAGTTGCGTTTTGATGTGGGAGCGTCAAAGAGAGGAATCGGTACGACTGTAAAATCTTAACATTCCAGCTTTATCGTCAGCTGATTTGACTCGAGTTGGTTGTTAACGTTTGTGCTATTTTAAAAAAAAAAAAAAAAAAAAAAAAAAAGGAACAGCTGGTTTATTTGGCGTAGACTTCGTGTATCTTTTGTACTGTACTTCTGTTCTCTATGTCTCAATTTTAGAGACTTAACTGTTAACTAAAACAAGTGGAGAAAAAAAATCCCTGTTTCCCCCCCCCCTTTTCTTTTAGAACGTGCCTAGTTTATTACACTACAATAATAAATGTACAGTGTCAAGTTTAATTTCCTTGTACTATAAAGCAGGTTTCAGAATCTTTAGGGTGTGTAAACATGGTCTGTGGAAGATTAAATGGCTCTGAAATGAAACTGTGGTGCTTTTTGATTGCTCAAATTAACACAGACACATATTACTGTCACTTTGACACACAGCAGTTAAAATGAGCAGTACAGAACTCGTACATAGAAGCTGTTTCCGTGCAACAGTTACTCATTATTCAATTATTAGTATAAACTACTGAGGGAATGTGTTGACATTTTATGGAGAAACACGTAGACTTGGTTGATGAGCTTCGTGTTCTGCTGTTTAGTGAGAAGAACTGAAAAGACAAAGACTTAAGCTTCGGTAAAACTCCCGCAAGAAAGTGTTCACATAAATTATGGTCTTTCGTTCTATTGACATGAGCTGCAGAGAAGCTAATTAGACCAATGACACCCAGCTGAATTCAGTATAGCTGTTCTGTTTTATTCTTATGAATTAACATATCAGCGGAAAGAAAGAAACGTATGGACGATGACCTACAAAATATATAGACTATTAATCAAAAAGAACATGCGGGATACATCCACTACGTAAAGTTCTGCTTTCTGCTGTCTCCTTTCAGTCTTTTCAAGTTTTTAATACACGTGGTGGAGAGCCAGTGATGCCATATGACACGGTTTCCATAGTCATGAGAAAACCTTAATTAAAATGTCATTTTCGAGGCCTGGAAAAGTCATGAAATTAAGTAAAATACGGAATGGGATTTAATATTTAGCGACGCAAACTCCTGACCTTTTGAGATCAAAATGGTCATAGGTTTTTCCCTATCCTATCCACATTTTAAAACCGACATTTAAAACATTTTCTCCACGGGGGGAGCATACCCCCAGACGGTTCACATCTTTGTCACTTTTCCCCCCTGATGAGTTTGTATTCCTGGATTTTGTCTGTAATGAAATACACAAAACAAGAGACCAAAACCTGCCAGATTTAGACGAGGACACTCAAGAAAAAAAACATTTAAAAACCAGTCGGGTTTTCCTCAGTTTGTGGAGGGGCTTAGGTGTTGGGATGGATTTTTGTTGTCGTCCTTTGACTAAAACAATTTTTTGATTTACATCATTACAATCCTTGGAAAATTGTTTATAATCTTAATAGTTTTTCAGAGTATTTGAAGTGAATATGAAAATAACTGACAATAGAGACTGAAAAAGGTTGCTCTTTAGTTTTCATTCAGTAATTAACTGAAGGTCACCTCTGCTCATGTACATAAAGATTATGAATGGTCATGGAAATTATTAGCAGTCCTTGGACAGTAAAAATGTTGCTTATATCTGGATTAATCTAACATATATACATTTCATTCTTAGCATTCGTAACCTTCAATTTTCACGCATGTTTTGAGTGTTGTTTTTCAAAACACGAGCTTCGTCTGCATCTATTAAAACTTAATAATTACTAATAAGGATTAGGTTTTCCTTTTCTGGCTGTCAGAGTCTGTGCTGTATGTGTGGTAACTTGCCTTTGGGTATAATGGTGATTCATTAGGACACCCTGTAGCTTATGAATCCAGCCCTGTTAATCCTTCCTAACAAGCTCCGCGTCTTTTCAGTTTGACTATTTCGTGCGCCTTTAATCACATCGCCTGCTGCTTTAGAGAAATGACAATGAATATTTGGGCTGAATGAACCTTTTAAAACTCAAAATAGAGGGTAGATTATAGTGAATGGTTGTGTGGGTTACCTGTATAGTGGATTAAGGTGTGTGTGGGACTAAAGGCCAGTGTGTTACAGTTGTTATATATATATAGTCGCACAGAGGCACATGGACATGGGCTTTAATACGTGTTACATTGCATCATGTGAATTAATCCCTGAATAATGGAGGCAGTCATTTTCTTAGGAAGCCTTCAGTTGCGTTGGGTGTGCGGTGTTTTATATCAGTCTGTGGATACTGGCCAATGCAGATGTAAGCAAACATGGCTGGACCACTGCCATCCTACTCCTTTGTGCTGAGATCATCTTTCGCGCTGTGTTTGGCTGTCTCTTTATTTGTGCTGCTGGAATCCCGAGAGGCTCCTCATGACCACAGTGAGGTAAAGTACGAAACAAATCTTCTGTAAAAATTTGGTTTATTTTGCATTTGTTCCCCCTCTGCCTGTTTATTTTGCAGTGTTATCCTAAGCACTGACGTTGTATTTTGACATATTCTCCGTAAGGATTTCAAACGGCAACGACAACAAAACATTGTTATATACAGTAACTTGTGTGAAATCAAATGATGAAAAAGTTTTAAAATAGTTGAAGAAGTGCCATGAAAATAGACTTTACATCAACAGTTATTTAAAAGGAGGTGTTTTCAAAGTCATCTTAACTTTTGAACATAAAATAAAAATGGATATTTCCCTTAATCTAAGACTCCCTTTAGGGGATTTGAAACAACTAAAGAGAAATGTTCAAAATCCTTACCAAGTTGTTTAGAACATTTGATAATCCTTTAATTAATCTTAATCTTTATTGTGCAAAATGAAGCACATTATCTCCCCTCCTTTGGGGTTCCATGGTGGTCCAGGAGACGACTTCGCATTTGGATCCAGGGATGACGATGCCTTTCCACAGCAAGAAGAATCTGCATTAATCATAGAAGATGAAGAGCAAACCACTCACATCTGGCCACGCATGATCCTGGATTATATGAGGCGTCAGCTAAGGTTCAGAGGAAGGACAAAGAAAAGCACAAAAAAGGGATATGCTGCACGATATACTGGAAAATGAAAGTGACATAAAGCGAAATGTATTAAAAATATTGCTCAAATGACAAACTTTTGAGTGACTCTTTTCTGTTATCTTCCACTCTCCACTAAAAGAAAAACATCAGATCAGCTGGCAGTTAGTGCATGACAGCAGAACAGGCAAAACGTCACTCAGCTTCAGTACTCCTATCACTGCAGTCATTCTCATCCGAGAGTAGATGGACATAATAAATGAAATATATGAAACATCATTCACACTTCAAAATAAGGACATATCAATTAGTTTGGTTCTACCTCACTGGGGGATTAAAAGGAGGGAAGTGTGAGTTACCTGAGAAAACTATGCAAACTTCATTTCGCAAAGCAGACGCAAAATGAATAGTATAAGAGCAACATTGTGGAAAACCGATAACATGACTGTGCTCAGGCAAGAACAGGACAACATCTTTATGCAATTTAGAATGAAATAACAGAAAGGAAAACATAAGGTTAAATGAACCAAGCCCCCAGATTTAATAAAACGGAAAAATGGGATTCAAGAAGTGGGATTCTCACAAATTATGGAATAAAGAGGATGTGTTTGAGAAAAGGTGGAATTTTAGATGACGGGATATTATGATTAGTATCAAGGAGTATCAGGTTAGTCTTCACACAGATGGACAACTATGTTACGGAATATCTGACTACTCACTGTAATAAGCATGTATACTTGGGCGTTGTAAATTCAGAAGCAGGTACTCGCCTATATGAAAATGGTACTGAAAAAAATAGGTTTTGAAAAAGGCTAGACTGGCACACGCATGATTAAGTAAAAGATTACATTTTAAAAGGTCCGTCTGGCCTGTGTGAGCATTGTCAAACAGAGGGGTCGGAAGTATTGTGTATTACGAGTGCCAAACTGTGCTTCAGAAAGTGACATTTAAGATATAGCTCAGAACGCAGTGATGGAAACAATAGAGTCCACATTCAAGAGAGGCTTAACGCTGGTCGCGTTACGCGCTCCGGCAGTAGGTGGCGGTAATGCGTCTTGACGTTGGTTGTCACTCGAAAACAAATCAACAAGAATAAGGGGGCGTAAAGAGAACCAGGGCAGGAAGAGAGAGGCGAACAGGAAAATCGGCAGAGCAGCACGAGTGATTTCAGAAGGTATTAATGAGCCTGTTTGTATGGTATTACAATACAAAACTGTGCTTAAACTCAGCGAATGGCTGCTCTCGAAAACAAGACCGAGTAGAACGTTTCATTTGTATTGTGAGAGACAGTTTATAGGCTAACATGTGGTGCTAGCTTAGCAGTAGCTAACAGATGTGTTAGCTAACAACAAAGCAACAATAAATCAGTTCGTTTGTTTTGCCCCGGATATTCAGGCCTTTTCGGAATGTATGTGATATTTATCGTCTCATCTACAAACCCCTGCCACACTATTCAAATTATACACCATCAGTTAGATGATGTATAGAAGCAACTAAGGTTAGCTAGCTAACTACAATGTAGCTAACCTTTGCGTTAGCATTACACAGTGGTTACAACATGTTACAACAGTAACCGTGCTGTAGTTTCTGTGCTACTTTAAATTGTTCCTTCTCACTGCTGCGATAGCAGTGAGGAGTATAGTTTAGCTTCAGATCATGTAGTTCGCTCTGTGGTGATTTAGAAGATATTTTTTTCTCCACAAATGACGTTAGAACAGTGTTTCCCTCTTTATCGTTAGCATGCTGCTCCTCCAGCTAGCTGTTTAAATGGCTCCGTGGCTTTTTGACGTTAGACGGTCATATTGTCCTAATAAATTTGCCCTTTTTCTGTTCCTAAAGATGGGGGACAGCGATGATGAATATGATCGTAGGAGAAGGGACAAATTCAGACGCGAAAGAAGTGACTATGACCGGTCAAGAGAGAGGGAGGACAGACGCAGAGATGACTGGAATGACAGGTAAGTGGAGAAGTGATGAAAGTAGTTCACGCGTTTCGTAAAAACCTTTCGCCTTTTACTAAACATTTCCATGGAGAGGAACACCATCAGCTCAAATTTTAGAGCCAAGTTTTGTTTGAGCATTCAAAACAATTAAGAATTCATTTAGAATTGTTTACATTGACATTCGTTTTGTTTGCTGTGATTACTTTGTTCTGTTTAATGTTCACTGGTTTTGTTGTACTTTTTTGCCAGGGAGTGGGACAGAGGGAGGGAACGGCGGAGTCGTGGAGAGTACCGGGATTATGAAAGAGGTCGCAGGGAGAGATTCTCTCCGCCCAGACACGACATGAGCCCCCAACAGAAACGCATGAGACGAGACTGGTGAGCTCAGCAGCAACACTCTTCTACAGTCTTTACAGATGTATTTACTGCTGCTAAAAATGTACCAAATGTATTGTTTCTGGCAGGGATGATCATGGTGGAGACCCTTATCGCGGTGGGTATGACTTGGGTTACGGTGGTGGAGCTGGGCCCAGCTATGGCCCACCTCAGCATTGGGGTCACCCTGACTTGCACCTAATGCAGCCTCATCATGGCATTCCCATCCAGGCAAGGTGAGAAGTAGTTCTGGTAATTGATTGGTAATGATTTGTTTGACATTTTTTATGGATTCAATGTTGACAACAGTTGTTTACTTTAAGCATCAACTTAAAAGTGTATGGAATTAGTTGTGTGCAAATAAGAAGGAAAATATTTAACATCGCATTTTGATTTCCTCTCTTTGGAGTTATAGTCTGGTTAATGCACAGAATGTAATAAACGATTCTATTTTAACTGGCCCATCTAAAACTCTTCTCTCTTCTTCATTAGGCTGGGTAATATCCATGACATAGATCTGGGCCCTCCTCCTCCTATAATGAAGAGCTTTAAGGAGTTTCTGCTGTCCTTGGATGATTCTGTGGATGAGACTGAAGCAGTCAAACGGTACAATGAGTACAAGATTGACTTCCGCCGACAGCAGATGCAGGAGTTCTTTTTGGCACATAAAGATGAAGAGTGGTACGATCTTAATTGCCTTCACTTTATCCCAAATTAAATGTAATACAAGCATGTTTTAATGTAGTCACACTGTAGTTATTGCTTTACATTTAACCTTTACAGTCACATAGTGTCATGGCCGTATTTACATTGACTTTCATAATATTATCATTATTGCTTTAGATCTAAGTGTGTTTTTAAAATTACAGTTTTTCGATAAATTACAGTGCATCCACTCAAGTTATTGGTTTAGGTGCTTATTAAGTTTGAAAGCAGTGGGAAAAGTTTTAAAAATCCATACAGCAGATCCACACATGTACTAGGATAAGGCCAACACTTAGTACCCAGTTGACTTAATAATGACTTTTGTTAAATAGGTTGTGGTTTATAAAAGAAGAAAATCAACCCAAGTAGATAAACTGAAATCTCCTCATTTTGCCTGTGTATAGAAGCAGACCTCTTTGTATGATTATGAATATGTTGTGGGAGTTTAGACACAGACCTGGTGTACATGTGTTAAACTAAATTAAACTCATATTTGATGGAGTGACTGTGCTTAACAAGTTAAACGTGAATTAATATTTGAGTGTAATGAACCTACCCACTTTATCATGTTGCTCAGAAATTTATATTTGCAATGAATTCTGTACACAGTCATACATGTGAAAGATTAAGGTTAATTTAAGCAAGGAGTATCTCAGTTTTTGGGTTGATTTTTCTCTTTTATCATGTATGTTTGCCAATTTGACCTTGCTACGATTGTTAATTGTGTAATGCCTGTTAATGCTTATTGCACTTATTTCACAGGTAACATGTTAAATTGTTCTGTTTTGACATAACCAGTTTTTCTCCCCTTCATTCCTTCTACTACGTTGACGACAGTTTTTGTGAAGATGAGAAAGAGTGGAACTCATCCGCGAGAATCGGTGTTAGACAGCAAGGGCATGCACTGCGCACAATGCAGTTGCTCTTAGACACACAGTATCAGGGAGTTTAGTTAGAAAGTCAAATAGACTTCGCGCATGGAGATTTTTTTTTTCTTGTTTTATGCTTTTTCTACCCTATTTTCTTTTTATATTTGGATCAAATCGAATCCCAAAACCGAAATTGTGTGTATACAGACACACCATTGGGGTGAAGTGGAGCGCATTTTCTCAGAAGAGACCCCCCCCTCTCTGTATTTATTTGTTATTAAACTGGCAGAACAAAAGGTAACTGTAGCCCACTCAATGATAAACATTTTTTTTTCTTTTCTTAATATGTGAATGTTTAATTTTATAATAAATCTGTTGTTTTTTTTCCAATATTTTTGGTGAGTTAACGTCAGACTTTTTAATATTGTGCAACAATTTCAGCATTAATCATAAAATCCACATACATACACTCAAAGACAAGTTTATACAGAATGCAGAAAAGACAGTGTTTATTGTGGTAGCCATCTTTATGAAGACTGAATTTGGCATTTTTGACAGTTCCCAACAAAAGTCTATATAAAAGATCCTTCTTACTGAAATTTTGAGTAAAACAGATATTGTGATATTCAAATGAATTAAATTTCTCAGTATTATTTTTTGACATCATAGATGCAACATACGGTAGATATATAATATGTATTTGTTCTCTAACTTTTACATCCCGTTCATCCCAACCCCCTTCATTCCCTCCCTGCACTGCACTGTTGACCCCAACTTTGGACACAGGTTCAGGTCGAAGTATCATCCAGATGAGGCCAGCCGCCTTAAGGCAGAGGCCCAGAGTGCCCTGCACAACCGTCTGAATGTCTTCATGTTCCTGATGGAAAACAGCTGGTTTGATGGTGTCTCCTTAGACATTGAACACATGCCAGCTATAATAAAAGTTCTGGATGCAGGTAAGATCTCATTATTAAACTAGTGGATTGTAAATAAATAAGTAAATCAACATGAGATACCGTTAACTGTGCAAAATGGGATCAGAAAAACCAGGAATACTGTAAAGTGCAGCTCCAAAATGGACCATCTGCATATATTTTAGACAAAAGTGATATGTTTTAGGATTGATTCCTGTTTTAGAAATGCCTAACTACCATGGGACTGTTTCAGAATGATTTGCTAAGACTCACCTACTAAAAAGACAGTGTCATTAACTTCAGCCTGAACCAAATATACCTCTTACTTTACTTAAGCTGTGATAAAGATGGAAGGAGGAACGGATCATGACCTTCGCATCCTGGACCTGCCATCTGAAGAGGAAGAAGAACGGGAGAAGTCTGCTTCCGGAGGCACTGAACCACCCAAGAGGGAAGACCTCAAGTCCTCAGACGGTGACCGCAAACCTTCAGTAGAGAAAGACAAGAATGAGAAGGTATAATTTATCTTCTCTTCATGTTCAACAGGCAGTATAGATTTCATTGTGCTGTGATGACATTAAACTGTTCCACAGGAGGAGGGTGATTCTGCCAGCACTGAAAGAGCTGCTGCCAGGGCAGCAGAAGGGGAGGATGTCAAAGAGGAGGCAGAGAAAGAAGCTGCCAAAGAGGAAATGCCTGAACCTAAGAAGGTTAGTGATGCTTTAGGTGTTATTATTTTCACAAACAGGAAACGTTGAATTAATCATCTTTTTTTGCATTTACCAGCCAAGAAGAAAAAGGAAACGCAGTGGAGACAGTGATGATGAAGCCAGCGCCTCAGAGAGTGACTCAGACTCAGATTCAGACTCCAACTCCAACTGTTCTGACAAACCCGCTAAGAGGGAAGAGGTGGAAGATAAGGATGATGAGGAAGAGGAGGGTGAAGGTGTGGAATATGCTATAGAATAAGTGTGATTTCAGAGAAAGTAGGAACATATCTTCTTAGTTCACAGTCATTACACATCCTTTAATTGTTTACTTTTCTCCCACTTAATGGCCCAGAGGAGAAACCAAAAGAGAACGCTGAAGATGATAAAAAAGAAGAAAAGAAGCCCAAAGACGATTCTCCCAGACCTCGGCCTCTCCACAGGACCTGCTCTCTTTTCATGCGAAGCATTGCTCCAACCATTTCCAAAGCAGAGATTATCGCTGTGAGTTGAACACAGGAAGCAGTACGCGCTCTCTCTTTGCTGAGCAGATGTAGTATCATGTGCTGGATAATGTCTTTTTTACTTTTAACTCAATATTCTGTTTTTTTTTTCACCCCATCAGCTGTGCCGGAGATACCCTGGCTTTCTGCGTGTTTGCTTGTCTGACCCCCATCCTGAACGCAGGTTGGTCCTTAATTAAAAACCTACTAAGCAAATGAGATTTTTATAAAATATATAATTGTGAAAATATTAAAATGCTTGATTACACATCTATGCAAACACTGTGATTATACAGGTTTTTCAGACGGTGCTGGGTGACCTTTGACCGCAGTGTCAACATCAAAGAGGTCTGCTGGAACCTTCAGAACATTCGAGTGAGTGTGTCTCAGTTGTTGAAAGGCCTGTTTTTTAGGGTTTAGAATATTTTAAAATGATGAATGTGCATTATTGTGGCAGAAAACACAAATTAAAGATCTGTTTTTTTTGTAAATTACTAGGCTTGTGTTATATATGCTTGTGTTGTAATATGTGGAGGTTGGACAGATGTACGATGGGTCTGAAGCTGAACTTGTATTCTTAAATGCGGGCTTGTAGACCTTTTCTGTTTCATCTAGATGAGAACCATTTTTGAACTGCAAGTTGTTTCTGAAAATCATAAAATATTAAAACCATATCGTCTCAAAGTGTTGCTCTCAGGGGAGCCTTGAACAGATCTGTCCATCTCTATATACTGTATGTAATCTCCTGCATTGCAACTAAAGAGTCTGTCTTTAATCTCTGTCCTTTACAGTTGAGAGACTGTGAACTGGCACCAGGGGTGAACAGGGACCTGGCCCGGAGGGTGCGTAATGTTAATGGTATCACTCAGCACAAGCAGGTGCTCCGCAATGACATCAAGCTGGCTGCCAAGCTCATTCATGCTTTGGACGAGAAAGGAGACCTGTGGAGCAACAAAACCCAGGAAGATGGGCAAAGCACTGAGGTGCAGCACTGACTCTTAACTACAGAACCTACACAAATTACATCTTGTTCTGAAAGGATCTTGATCTAAATATCGACTTATGTTTGACTCCCAAAGTTGCCAGCGCAGAACCCCATCTTGAAGAATATCACTGACTACCTGATAGAGGAGGTAAGCGCTGAAGAGGAGGAGCTCCTGGGCACTGGCAGTGGGATGGATCCTGAGGAGGGCAGCAAGGAAGGCAACCCTGCAGAGACGACTGTGGAGAGAGATGACAAGCTAGCCAAGGTTTGCCCTTTGCACATATAAGTTTGGAATACATAAAGCTCTTGGAAAAAACAGTTCCCCATCAAAACAATGCATTATATCGTATGAAACAGTTTATGGGCTACCCTTTCTTTTTGAAAGCAGATATAATTTATTTATTTGTATTCTTGGTGTACTGTATGTGTTGTTCAGATGACTGGCTAGAACTGGCTTGCTTATTTGTATAGTAACTCCAGTTTAAGTCTAAAGTTTCTTTGCCCTTTTTCTTGTTTCAGGTTTTAGATCGTCTTCTCTTGTATCTGCGCGTTGTACATTCAATTGACTACTACAACACCTGTGAATACCCCAGTGAGGATGAAATGCCTAATCGCTGTGGTATGATTCATGTTCGTGGGCCCATCCCTCCTAACCGCATCACACATGGAGAAGGTCAGTGTTTTTGTTGTTTACATATATTTTTGTGTTATGTAACATGGTGGAGGACTACACTGGAAAGTGAAAAGACTTCAAGCAAAAGTGTACAAGTTTGAAGTTTTTGTGCTACCATCTTAATATACTAATTAAATAGGCGAGCTTTGAAAATGTGAATACTAAGCCTAAGCTTTATAGTACTTGGGATAACTATGTATTAATTTTCTGTCATTCAAACAGTGCAACAATGGCAGAAGATGATAGAAGAGAAACTAAGCCCTTTGTTTAGTTTAAAAGAGATCCTGTCAGAGGAAGAGGCTGTGAAGATGGGTCGCAAGGACCCAGAGGAGGAGGTGGAGAAGTTTGTGTCTGCCAACACTCAAGAGCTGGGAAAAGACAAGTGGCTCTGCCCACTTAGTGGCAAAAAGTTTAAGGTGAAAAAACGAGTTTAGAGAACATTTGACTGCTGTGATATGACTTGACTGTTGATGCTTAAATTCTTTTCATTATTTAATTATGTTACTGTTAAAAACATGGGAATTACTACCACTGGTTACTGACTGTTTTCTTGCTTAATTCTTGTGAAGCTGAAAAAATATGAATTTTAAATACATTTTCAGGGCCCAGAGTTTGTACGCAAACACATCTTGAACAAACATGGGGACAAAATTGAAGAAGTGAAAAAAGAGGTAGTTTTCTTCAACAACTTCCTGATGGATGCCAAAAGACCGTCACTGCCGGAGATGAAGCTCCCTCCTCTGCCCGGCCCAGGTCAAGGTCAACACAACGTTTCTGTCTCATCAGTTCAGATCCGGATAATGAATTGTTTGTCCTGCTGTGCACTGAGGCTGAAATAATGGGATCTTTGTTAGTACACAAGAATACAAGCTCATTTTTCTTTCTGCTTTGTCTTCCAGGTTTGCTTTCTCCAAGCATACCATTTCCTCCTCAAGGCCCCCAGGGACCAATGGGCTTTGGCCAGCCTCGTCCACCACTGATGGGTTATGGTGGTATGTTTTCTGACTGCACTGGTGTTGTTGCTCTTCACTAATGTTTGACCATGTTTGTTGTATCTTTAATCAATGTTTTTTTCTTTTTTTTTTGCCACAGGTGGACCTCCTTACCCACCAAACCAGTATGGAGGAGGGAGAGGCAATTATGACAACTTTCGTGGTCAAGGTGGCTACCTGGGAAAGCCACGCAACATCAGGTGAGACCACTGTACGTGTGCCTTTTATTTTGAAATGATCTGTCCTTAGGGATGTACCAATATATCGGCTGATATCGGCCTTGATGACTGCCATCAGGCTATCGGCAAATGAGTGTTGGCAGTGAAGGCGGTGGTTGACATCTCTTATGTTATACCGAAGGTTGGTTCATGAATTTGTATGATTAAATTTGACTTAAAACAGTTATTTTTTTTGTTTTCCTGCCACAAAAGGGGGAATAAACAACAACAGAAACAAAATCAAGAAAAAAACATGGGTATCGACATCAGCTATTAGTTTTTTTTAACATCTGTATCAGCCCAGAATCTCGCAATTGGTGCATCCCTACAAAGTTTACAATTGGTGACCTTTGATCTTTTTGAAAACAATAATCATTTCTATATTTCTTTTTCCATCGCACCTTGTACCGTCTCAGAATGTCACGAGGTGATCCACGCAACATAATTGAATATCGGGACCTGGACGCACCAGATGACATGGACTTCTTTTAGAAAGTTTACTGCATCAGTTCACTCCTCAGTGTTGTGTTCTTCTCGCTATATGTAATGATAAGTTTATTGTTTTTCTCTTTAATATTTTATTTTGTAACTCTTTCAACTAGAATAAACGTCTACTACTACTGCTACTGACGTATACACTGGTTCTCCAATAAAGTTGTGATCTAATTGCATTAAAATGTGTTAAATTATTTTTCACAGACAGACATAAAATTAATTTGTGTGTGACTTAGGTCAGATAAGAGTCACAGAAAGACAGAGCAGCAGATAAAGGGATAAGATCCAGATGAAAAAATGGACTCTGACACATTCATCCCAGAGCTCTCGTATTCTACTGCGTTCAGGTTTGCATTCATAAAGGCGTTACATTTACAGGATTTGAATGATCAGTAATGTGGTTCGTGTTATTTCTTGTTTGGTATACAAAAAGGGATACTTGTTTAGAGATTTAGATCCGGTACAACAGTACAGAGCACCATTCAGTAAATGTTTTCTATAAGACATAATACATTTGAGACCTTAGGCTGTTTACCAGAGGTCAAACAAATCTCTGCTCTCTTAAACCAAGACGAGTAGTTATTTATTTATTTTTTTTCCCCATCTGATTTCTTTTAAGTTGCACAACCTTTAATCACTGCTGAAGAAAGATGGGCAGATGTGAGAAATATGTGCCCTCTACTGGAAAAACCTTTGGTTACAGCTGCTTATTACAAGACTAGTGTAGATTAAGATTACTATAATCTGATGTGTAATAATGTTCAAAAAGTTGTTGGTTAGAGATTACCTCGTTGAGGTTATACTGTGGAAAATACCCTTTATTCAGACAAATACAGAAGTAGAAATTACAGCGCCCTCTTATTTTTTGCTGTGCTCATATTTACAGTTTATGAAAATACACCAGAAGAACAAAAAACCATGCCATGTCAACACACTTAACATAAGCAATAATTTATTATATTAATGTATTTCAAGTGTTAAGCACAAGTATTCAGGTTTAACACTAAAAACGACAGAAATACCGTGTTTTGTCAACAAAATATTAAATATAGCACTGATAGCACACCAATAAATCAGCAGTGTTTACGTGGTCAAAATCCCAAACTCCCACTGAAAGCTTTTCCATTGAAAGCAGCATAAAACTATAGTTCAAAGTACTGTACATGTTGAACTGTAGAAGCTAAATGAGCTGCAGCTTGTGACTTTCAGAGAGACCACAGCTGACCTTATGTTCATGGAATAACTTGGACAGGGCTTCCATGTAAAGGCTGTGGTAGTGGTCCACCTCCTCTTCTGTGGGTATTATGCGCTTCGGCACTGAGATGGGACTTCCCACTGGAAGACGGTGTTAAAAAAGTAAAATGAGCGGAATGTGGAAAAGCAAGTGAGGCTTTTATACAGAATAAGCGCATAAACTCACCGACTGTGGTGATTGGAGTCCTGTAGGGTAGAAGCGCAAACCGTTCACCAAGAAACAGACAAGGGGCAAAACCCATGACCTTTTTAAACAGATCCTGTAACTTACGACCAAGGCTGCCCTCTGAGAAAACCACCTGCTGAAAGAGTTCATTCTCCCCAAATGAGTAAACAGGCACCAGGTCAGCCCTGAGGAAAATCATCAGAGATTATATCACTGTATTTGTGCATTCTGTTATTTCTGTTACGTCCTGTGTGTGTGTGTGTGTGTGTGTGTGTGTGTGTGTGTGTGTGTGTGTGTGTGTGTCCTCACCCAAATTCAAGGGCCACCCTGACAAATCCTTTCCTCTGCTTTATGACCACTGTGTTGACTCCTGGGGAGGATGCCAGCGACTCAGCAGCGCCCCCTATAACAATCACCACTGCATTTCCTTTGCCACTCTTTGAAAGGAGGTGGACAAGGCTGGGTTTGCTGACAGGATAGAGGCCTAATCAGAAAACAGGCAAAGTACGCAAGATATTGACAGTGTGCCTCTGTGTAAACCAAAGAACATAACAAGAAGACTTACAAAGAAAGTGAAGGACAAACTGTTCATTAAAGCCGGGATACTGAACTTATGGCCTGTGGACCAAATCGGGCAAATAGGGTGTCGACCGGCCTGTTTTTGCAGTGAAAATAAATTGATCTATACTGGGATTTTTTTTTTTAAAAGCTCCGTCAAATGTAACCAAAGCCTTTAAAATCGAATACAGTTGCAGCTATGAAGTGCAGTAAAATGTCTGATGTATCTGTCATATAGGCCTACTGTCAATTCAAATCATTTTACCAAGATAATAATTCAATTAATTTGAAAGAAAGATGAGTTGTGAGCCTTTTGATGTCGATTCATTTTGTTCTGATTTCTGAATATTATTTGCAAAAGTGGCCCCTGGGCAAAACAAGCCGAGCAGCCCTGCATTAATATTTATGGTGCCATGTTTTTATGTCACGGATTAGATTTAGACTAATCTTACACGTTAAAACTGCATTTCCATGTTTAGAGCTCAAGTGACAGTATCCAGAAAAGTTGACATAATACGCGTAGATATAAGCAGTGGAATGTAGCGGCCCTGTTGTTGAACTTGTTTTAAGTACCTGCACTCATTATGTAGTCCCTGAACAGTGGTATCCTGAAGAGTCCGGCCAGTATGGCCAGCGATGAACGCACACCAGGAAACATCTCAGTGAAGCCACAGCTCTCGGTGCTGAAGCAGCTGAAGGCTCCGGCGCTCATAATACCGTGTGGGTGACAGCCTAAGATGTAGTTTTTGTTTGGACTCAAATCACCTGTCTTCACTAACTGAGTAAAAGTGAACACAACAGGATTAACAGGACTGGGTGTTGTGAACGACAGATTAAAAACCATGCTATGTTCGTGTTAATGCATTCAGTTTGTGTCGAGGTTTCTTGCATGCAACTGATTTTATTGATAATGATTAGGAGCGCCGATAAAAAAAAAGCAATTATCATTTAGCCTCCTGTTTGAACACAGAGACAAAATAATGTTTGATATGATGCACGGTAAGAGTCAAAACAAATCAGATGCAGGGTTTAAAAAGTGAAAAATTCTTACTTTGACTGGAAAAAAGTCCCTGAAGTGCTCCCATACCTTCCACTTTCTTACAAATGTTGTCCTCCTGCCCCCTGATGGAGCCATTAATAATATTAAATAATCGTACACATTGTATATAATCCACAAACTGTCATGGATGATTGAATGCTGTCATTTTCTTTACCTCTTTCAGGAGTTTGCCAGTCCATCACCAGCCATACGAAGCATAAGGTGGAGAGTGGCCACAGAGAGGTAAACATAAGGCATACCAGCAAAATGATGCATGACAGTCCTGAAGTTGGATGTGTATTGTGTTTGGTCGACCAATAAGAGAGTCCATGTTTAGAGGAAGAATAAGAGATGTGACAAATTAACAGCTACAAGTGCTGCCTAAAGGATGCATTGGCAATCGTGCGATTTAAAAGGGCAACATATGCAACTAAGGCAAACATGATTATTATTAGACGTTAATATTAAACAAGTTACTGAAGTCTTACCTAAGAAGAGAAATGTTAGTACCCACTGCAGAACACTTAGCGTCTCTAAAAGCTCCTTCCACTGAGTTTTTTCTTTAGTCATTCCTGAAACCTGCAGGCCATACCATCAATTTTCATCCGTTAATTACATGTTAAACTGTGCTTTTATGCAGTAAAGGTCAGAGGTATAAATTATATACTACGTGCCTGTAAAGGTTACAAAAGTTAGATTTTCTGAGATAATAATGACATTTATTATAGCCCTCTGTATGGTGGATTAGATCGTATCGGTAATCAGCACTTCAGTTTGTGCTCTTAATCTTCCTTCAGGGAGGACACATTTAAAAACTCGCATGGCATGCAGTTGCCTGATCAAATGACTTACTTATGAACGAGCTCACAGGCAAACTAGTATTTTAAACTTAAAGACAAATGAAATCTTTATCAACTAAGCTTTTTTAGTCACAAAACTCCTTTGGCTAAAAATCATTCCTGGAATCTAAAAAACATTCTAGGACCATGCTGATGAACAGGAAACGTAATACTTACCTGATTAGAGTTTATTCCCAAGTTATTTTGAATGGATGAAGACTCGCTAGTTCACAGAAAGCACAGAATGCAGTGTGTACTTTGACCAGATCATGTAAAGTTACTGATAACAAATCCACTCCCCCGATACTTTGACACACAAGCACGCAATGTCCGAGATAACTGACAATGTTTTATATTGTAGACTTTGTATGTTGAGGTCCTGCAGCCATAGAGCTGTGTTTTTTTCTGACTTATTATTTATCCGTTCACATGGACAGCATCTTTTTTGTTGTTTTTCCCATTAGATTTTTTTATTGTTCTGAAATGCACATTTCATTTTTGTCAGTGCAGGATATGGGATTATTTTAAAGAGGTATTTTAAAGAGTGTCTTTTTTAACACAGATTTTTGCTCTTCCACACAGATAAATTCCAGTTGATTCTTTTTGCTGTGTCTGCAATTCGCTAAAATAAAATAATAATAAAAAACTCAACACTTCCTGCGTGTTTCACACTAAAACACCGTTGAAGGTATTTTGTCAGAGTCTTTTAAAACCAAATGGACGGAGGGATGGTAAGAAGTGTTGACCAACAGCAACAGCACAACAACATGGTAAATGTGGCCATAAAATGAGGTGAACCACCCTATGTTCAGACGGATCATTGCTTCTTTCTTAATTAGCTTAAAACATTAGTGAAATTGGCCTCAGGATGCCAGCATCTGGTCCTTTACAGGGTCACGCCATCTGTTGGCTGTAAAAGACGTGTTTCGCAAAGCACAAAAAATGTCACTATACGTATGTACATCCCTGGACCACTGCTGCTGTTAGAGAAACAGTGACCCCGGTTCAGCACCATAGACAGCTCCTCTGATCCCCCCAAAATCAAACCAAATCCAACAAAGTGTTCAGCGTCTGGTCTCCTATTCTGAGCATGCCATTCTAAAGATAAACCAGGAACTGTTTATTTAACATCAAACAACAGCATCTTTCATGAAACAGAATATTCAGTCAAAGTCTCATTGGAGATGTAGTTTTTAAATGCTAACCAAAAAGTGTTTTACTTTTTGCTAGCCAGTAGAATAGCGACGGTCATCCTATGTTTATTACAATGTAAATCTATTAATTTATTATATGGGACTCATTTCATAGTTAAAGTCACATACTCAGACCTGGTATAAACCAAATAATGAGACATCACAGATTATTTTGCGTTTGTATTGTTGTGTGCTCTAATAGCGTTTGTTGCACTACGTAATACTACTTCCACCAATAGTGCTCTAATGTGGATACCCCTGGCGGCATACTGCGCACATGCACAGTTATCACAGCGTAGAGTATATTTGATGCATATAAATACATTAGGACTTGAATCATTCATTTGAGTTTGTTATGGACTTTGGATTCAGTACTGAACTGGGTCATTTACATGAACCTTTACAGACACTATCTGACCTCTGACCAGTGCTGCACACTGGTGGAAGAGTAGTCCAAAGATTTCACTGATAGACATAATTACAGTTTCTCAAGACCATACACTATCTCTGTCTGTATCATCTATCTCTTTTTGGGTTGTTAAGTTTTACTCAGTCCTCAGCTGTCCTCACCTATATTATCATCCCCTAGACTTTAGGGGGCGTGTCATCCCGACACAGGCCATGTGTCGGCCAGTTGGTCATGTGACACCCCCCTCAAAAAAAAAAAATGTCTGTATGCTAAAACATCACAACTGGCTTCACACAGCCCCTCGCTAGCGGGGACTGATGATAATATACCATAAAGATGATGTTTTTTTTCTAATAGTGGTCATTTCCACACCTCCTCCAGATCACATTTTTCTGTTTATGTTCCCACAGTAATAAACAAAAGTCATACCAATATTCCCATAAGAGCTTATATCCCACTTTGTGTTCGTGGTACTTAAATTCGGGTTTATGTCAAGCTTATGCTTCGTCTAATGTTTTTTAACACTAATAGTCACATAAAGCAGTTACGCCTCATTTTGTATGTTTTTTTTTTTTTTTATTATAATAAAACGACTAAAGTCTAGTTTAATATTGTGTGTGTGTGTGTGTGTGTGTGGGGGGGAAAGCTCACTCTTTTCCCGAGCATCAGAAATAGATCTGGACATTTAATGAGTCTGCTGCTGAATCTCCTGCTAAACAGGAGTCGTAAGGGGAAATTTCATTCGCTCTCCTGAAAAGAGCAAATGGTAACAGCATCTGGTCGCGGTTGGACTCAAAGCCACGTCGGATGTTTTGGTTTTTTTTTTTTCTTCTTCTTCTAAAAACAACAACTGGTCTGCTCACAGGAACTACTGTATGAATATTAATACGAATGCAAATACAGTTTGAGGATGCCCACTGCTTGAACCGACACAGCGCGCTGATATCTGCGCATTTTTTGTTTTGCCGTTGTTGTTGTTTTTTTTTTTTTCTTCTTCTTCTGTTTGTGGCCGAAGCGAAGCAATGTTTCTTTGGCGGAGGTCGCGTGGGGGGCTTCTCTGAAACACACGAGGATGGCGTTTTACTTGAATGTTTGCAGAGGATCGTTTTGTAACGTCGCATTGAATTGCATCATGGTTTTCAATCAGATCTCGCACCGGCCGGGCTACACCGAGCCTCGGTAGTACAGTGCGCTGTTTATCATAAAAATGGAAGACCTTTCACGTCAAGAAAAGGCGTCAATCCGGTGATGTACGTCTGAATAACTGATTTTTCATTTCCACGTCAATTGACACATCTGGGAAAGGATTTTTCCCTTCCCTCCCGTCCACCAAGACAGCTGTGTCATCAACAACCGGCGTGGTTTTGTTGTTGTCTGATTTTTACGAGCTTGGGCAACTGGATATCGGCATCGTCTGCCTCTTCTGCGCCAGCCATAGGCTACCCAGTTACTAAGGTAGGTATCACACCTTCATTAATATTATGTTTTGCTCTGTAAATCACCGCATCAGTTGCTTACATCATCTAGCCTACATAGCCAGCTGTCATAGTCAAAATGCACTGTCTGCTTAATTAGCAGCAGAAAATATGATGGTGTATTGCGGTGGAAACGTCGGGCCTGAGAGCATTTTTTTGCGTGTTAATTATAAGAAATTCGGGGTTGACAGCGAGGAGCGGAGTGTTCACAATCCAAATTGTTCAACCTTGAAGCCACACAGCCCATACAGGCCTGTTTTTATTAGCCCCAAACACAAAAGAGATGCAAAGATATGACAGGACGCCGCGCAGTAACCCACAAACCCGCGTTTAAGTTAAGTCGTGACAAGGCTTTATAAATATTTCACCAAAAAACAAGCCTCCCATCAGCTGACCGGTGGTTCTCGGGCATGCACGGCGTTATTCAAAGACAGCACACTGACACCAGTGTCACAATTAGGCACCTTATTCCGCAAGGCCTGACGGAAAACATCTGCATGTTTACGTGTTGTAACTGTAACGGACGGGGTTTGTGTGTGTATATATATATATATCCGTGCGTGTGTGAATGGGCGGTAGTTGCTTTGAACGTGAATATACTCGGGATGTGGGATGTGTGTGTGTTTGTGCGCAGCCAGGTGAGGATGTGTTGGTGCGTCTTTGAGGTGCGGGAGAGGCAGGCGTCTGGATGAGGGGAGCCAGATCATTAGTGGGGTTTTTTTTTTTCCTCCCTCTCTCTCTCTCTCTCTCTCTCTCTCTCTCTTAAAAGAATAACCATTAATTCCCGATCCACTGCCGCAGTATCCCACCTTAGATCCTTTATTAGACAATCCAAGGGGTCGAGGGGTTGTGAATTAAACGTGGAATTAAGGTTAGTCAATACTGATTTTTTTTTTTTTTCTTCCCTCTATTTTCCGGGCGTGACAGCCACTCAAAGCATCACTCTCACTGAGATATCTTCACCACCCCACCACAAGCTTAAGGCAATTTTAAAAACTGTTATGCGGCTGATTTCACACGTTTATTTTATTGGAAGCTACATGTGTCTCTCTGGCTTTAATCTTTCTGGTAAAAAATTCAAGACAGAATATGAGTAGGCTGTTTGACCAGGCAGGAAATCTAATAATAAACTGACTATACGTTTTAAAACTCAGTAATCACGTCTGTCTCGCATTGTGTACTTATATTTTGGTGAATGGTGCAAACAAAACAAACTAATATCAAGCATTAGGAATATGTAGTAATGTCATAATATTATGATTTTTTTTTTTTTTTTTTTTTTTTGCATTCAGACATGCTGCACTGCCGTATTTGGTGCTTCACTGTCTGTCTAGAAATACAATAAAAAATATCTCATTAAATTAATTACCTGTCAGCCTCACTTGACCTTGGGGCTTGATATGAATTCTGAGACCAAAAAAAGAAGAATATTCACACAACACGCATGGCTTTAGGTCTTGTGAAGGCTATGAGTTCTAGATAAATAGGATCAGTTGTGACTGTTTTGGTTTTGCACCCGGTGGTACAGCATATAGAGCAGAGCAGGGATGGGTGAGAGCAGCTGTGACTTTGGGGTCATTGAGTGCAGGCACACGTTTTGCACAGTATGTCTTGAATGCAGAAGAAGAGCCGGGGCTCACACAAACCGTCGTCAACTGTCGTGCTCACCTGGTGATCCCAAATCCAGCTCAGAAATGTGACGGGAAACAAAAATAGAAAGCTGGGTCAGTGTGTTAGCCTTAGAACATGTCATATGCTTAATTGCAGTGGTAATGCTCAACGTCTGTACTGAAAATCGGGCATGGTTGTGATTTCTAGACTGAACTAATGAAGTCACAGGGCTTTTTCGGTGGAGGAGAAATGAAAAAGTACATGATTCAGTCGCCCTGAGCAGCAGCGTGCATAATGTCTGATTCTAAAAAGGATGAGAATGGATGAGTTAATACACAAATAAATACACTGGACGCAGAGAGGGTGAGGAAAAGCCCACTCAGGGGCAGAGAGTACAGGGACTGATGGCGACGGGAGCGAGCGACTGATGGATGTGAGACAGACGTGGCAGATGCTGACATTTTAAGCCCATTTCTCTAGTCGAGTGGATACCCCTGTCCGGCTGAGCAGTAATGGATTTTTTTTTTTCCTTTTTTTGTGGATTTCCTGGAGCACCCGAACAGATTGTTTCCCTAAAGTTTGAGCAGCAGCAGGTCAATAGGTTGTTGTTACGTTTAGCTGCCTCTAGTGGTGTTTTTTTTTGTTTTGTTTTTTTTTTTCACCAGCTTTTCTCAGTCCTGTC
This sequence comes from Coranthus polyacanthus, assembly GCA_037367275.1. NCBI lineage: Eukaryota > Metazoa > Chordata > Actinopteri > Kurtiformes > Apogonidae > Coranthus > Coranthus polyacanthus. The sequence continues at coordinate 11,736,786 of JAPQRN010000007.1, forward strand.
AGGAAGCAAGTTAGCAGGTTGAAGAGACGCCATCAGAAATTGGAGCACGAGTTAATGTGTGAGCGTCCCATCAGGATTATTAAATACTGCTTCTGACATTCCATCAGTCATTGACAGTTTTAATTTTTCTTCGGGCTAGTGCTCCATGGTAACATTTCTGGTGAACAGGCTTCAGAGATACACTTTGTTTAATAAGAGTAAATAAAGGAAGTCCAGAAGCAGTTGAAGTTTGCCCCTAGTGGTTTAAACTTGAGCCTTGCTACAATTTACCTCCCATAATTCTACTGTTCTTCTCCCTTTGTGTACACACTTAGAAGATAATACTATAAAATGACTGAAAAGCCCATTTTGAATTAGATGATGTGTGACACGTGAGTGTAAATTCAAACATACAATATGTCTGCTTACATCTCTCGCTGCTCAGAGATAATCTGAGTAAAACTTGTACTATTTGTCATGACATGCGTCAAAGAAGGCTGGTGTCCTGCCATTATATTTTTGGGGTCACTGGGGGCAGCCATCAAAATGGTAGACATCTCTGGGGATGAAAATGATGTTATGTATAGGTCGAAAAATATAAAGCATATTTTAGTTTAAGAAACAGGTGGCAAATCTGATGTTATATTTTTGTTTCTGAAAGTCAGAGGGTGAAACATATCAGTCATTATAATCATCAAAGTGTGTAACATTTAGGGGGCATTTAGGAGGATCTAAAGTGCAGAACTGGAATATAATATTCATAATGATCAATATGGTTTCATTTTTGTATAGTCGTACAAAAATAACAATCATTGTGTTTTCGTTCCGTTTATATCAACAGAGGGAATGGGTCGCCGTTCACAGATCAGAACAGACTTCCTCTTCTCCTTTTTTTGTTTAATAGCAGGTGGCGTCCAGCTTTAAGGTGTATTCCCTTCACTATGTCTGAATGTAATAACAGAACTGAATGTAACAGTAATATATCCTTAACTGAAAAGCCCAGAACAGGCAAAACAAACGCTGGCTCTAATGTAAGACTTTTACCTTTTTGCAGCCACCTCAGAGGAGGGTAAGGAGGTATTCACTCACTAAATATTACACACAGCCTTGAATGTTTTTATGCTTTATTCACAGTGTGTCATAATAACATTGTGTCTTCTGGAATAAAATTTAAAATTTAGTTTTTACATTTCAAATCGATATCTCATCCCTAGTTCCTATCAACTTCAGCATTAAGCTCTCTATTTCTTATTGTTCAATACAACTTTTTTATGCACTTGAGTCAGTTTCACTATCGAGTAATAAAAAGGGTTTGAAGGTAAAGGTTTTTGCTGGTGGCTCAGTTGATGGCATGCCATTTACCAGCAATGTCCTGGGTATAAATGCAGTCATGGACATTGTTCAATGTCATCCCCACATTTCTTCTGTCTCTGACTCTTTTCCTCATTAGCCATCCTGTAAAGAGAAAAAAAACAATTGAATCCCACTGGACCTGTCATGTCTTTAAACCCCCTCTGTCTGAATACTGCTGAAGGCATACGGAGTGGTCACTCTTCTTAGAAAATAATTGCCATGTTTTTGTCTCATACAGTATCTCTCCATTTATATTGTGATGCACTGAGTGCAGCGGCTGAAGAGAAAAATCATGGCAAAATCTAAATAGACAGACAGTCCCTGCTGCACTGAGGGAAGAGGAGGAGGGATCATTTTTTGCTACAAGTGACGAGTGACTCTTTGATGCTTTATTTGGGAGCTCCCTCCGCAGACACGTTGTTGGGTGTTGTTAGTTTGCTGCGTGCTCCACACTTTATGCATGGGTGTCCCTTGTCCGACCAGATGTCCAGGATGTATATGAACAAATTAATCAGTGAAAATTCAGATTAAAATGCTCTCTCTGTAAATTACCTTTTTCTGGATTGTAAGCATCTACAGCAGCCAGTCTTCATTGCAGTGTGTAGTCAAGAGTAATGATGTGTGGTAATGATTTCCTTGAGGCAACTCATCTTTGTTCATTTCCCCTCTGTTTTCTTCTCATTAAACCTTTCTAAGTCATTTGCATGGTAGTGTGCAAAATAAATAAAGTTAGGAGCCAACAGTTACTCCTCTCTTGTTGGCAGAGAAGTCCCAGTCTCATCCCATGTTAATTACCACCTATGTATCTGTATATTTGCATCATCTTCTGCGCATACACAAGAATATGCGGACAGAAATCAAATATATTTAGATATTTGTGCCATTAATCAGCTGATTTCATTCTCTAGAAAGCCTCTTAGCAAAGTAATTTTAGTGTCATTATATACAAACCGTAATTGGCAAGATCTGGAATTACTAGAAGGGCGGCTTGTGTATTTTCAATTATGCATATTTAGGCATAAATTGACCAAAGTGGACCTGAGTGTTGTGTTAATTTTCCTTCTCTCATTAGCGTGCTACATTTGTGCGGAAGACCTTGAAAAGACCTTGAATAATATTCACTAATTCATAAGGAGGTAAAACATATTATTTATACCAGCCTTGTTTTGCAATATGAAAAATATGTTTCATAAACCTGGTGGTTCTAACAATGTGTGAATGCAAGGGTCTGGAACTGACGTGAACCATAATGGTTTTAGAAGTATCTCACAGTGGTAATTCATTGCCTGTGACATTCCTAAAGGTCACAGCAAACGGGCAAAAACTCAGAGTTCAGCAACATTATGTGAAAATAGGTGAAGGTGCAGAGGAACTTCCACGTGCTGTGGACAGAGATGCACATCTGAGCAGAATAACTTACAGTAAGTATGTGCTGCAAATGTCAGAGCAATCTTAATTTGCACTGAGAAGAATCCCAGCTGCTTGTCTGTAGGTGGCAATAAAGGAAACTCACTCGAATGGGAGCCTCTACTTTTATTACCATGGATGTTGGAGAGTTAAAAGAGATGGAATTTTGAAGAAAAAAACCTTATGATATTTATTTTACGATTTAAGGAGCATATTCTCCATTTTGGTTAGTGAACTGACCAAATCAACTGTGTTGATTTTAAAACTATTAAGCAGCCCCCGAACAATACATATGTGTTCAATTTATATTCAGCAGCTATTCTAAATACAGATTTTTTGCTATTAGTAAACAGCCCTGTTATGATTTTTAATATTGTGCAAATTCTTTTGAAAATCCAACTGTTGCATCTCAAAGTATCTGCTGACACACATTATTCCTTGCACTTTATGTAACTTATTAAGTGTGTGCTGCAAATGTCAGAGCTTTTATCTTTGCTTGCACTGAAAAGAATCCCAGCTGTTTGTCTATAGGTGACAATAAAGGAAACTCACACAGAAAAGTGAGCCACAATTTTTATTATCACGGATGCTGGAGGGTTAAAAGAGAGGGTGGGTTAGATTTTTTGGAGCAATAACCTTGCTGTACTCTGTTTTTTTTGGATGGGAGCCACTTTGGTCAAAGCAAGTCACTCTATAAAGCACTCGTAATATCATTTTTCATCTGTTACTTTGACTATATGTTCCACCTAACCCTAAAAATACACTATAAAAGGTCTGAATCTGACACCCTGCAGTGAAGTAATATGCCACCACATGTCATTTGCCACAGCTTGTACCTTTTCATTTTATAGCAGTCAGTACAGTTCAGAGTGGGAATAACAGGAGAAGGGTTTTCTCAAGTGAGCTGAAAACCTGCCAATCATCTCTAAGGCCAGTGTCAGATTTATTCTAGTGCACACGTACGTAGACCACTTTTATCAGTGTTGACCTTGTAGTACAGACCCCTGAAACCTCCAATTGTAGCAGATATTGTCCCTACTTTCTGACTTAATGACTGGTAATGAGTGTGTAATGTGAGTTTTATTCACATATGCAACAAAATCCAAATTTAAAAGCAGCAAATTTGACCGTGTTTACGCGTTCGATTAATTGTTTGACTTATAAAATTTTAAAAATAGTGCCCTTCATGACTTCTCTGAACCCAGTGTGGTATCTGCAGATGTCTTCCTAATTATGTTCAAGTTCTATTTAGTCTACTTTTGTGTTCTCGTGTCATAATGTTTTTACAGTCTCTCTTCAGCTGAGATGTTGTCATGCTGCTTAACTCAGTGGGGCTCAGATAACCGGGCCGTAAGAGACACGATCTGTATTTAATGAGATGAATGAGTGGGAGAGCTGTGTGTGGGCATGTGTGTTTGCTCATTCTGTGCAACCTACTTGCCTACTGGGAGACTATGAGAACAAGGAGTAGGCTGATTCAAATGCTGGAAGACCACTTGTGGCCTACCTGGCTTGCTAATCACACCAACGCTTCTGCCCTGCCTTTCAATCAAAAGAAGAGGTTGCTCAGCAAGGGCACTATTTGCATTATTCTAATGATACAAAGTGCTTTCAAATAATTTATCACAGCCTACTGGGACTGTTTTGCTTTTCCTTCTGTGTAGTTTTCTTTCATAATTTCTGAGGCAATTTTTTCCTCATGGTTACACTGAGTCTTAGTGTCTGTGCTTTTTATCTGTTGCCCTGTGACTGTGGTTTTCTGAGCCATTTGAAAGTAATTTGCTCATACTGGATGTTTCCTGATATGAGTCAAACCCATTACAAGCTGCTCTGAGGCAAATCATATGTCTAGTTTACAGTGATGTTCAGCTGATCCCTGTTTTGCTTTGGGCTATTGGGCTTTGTTTAATTGTTGCCAAGTAGTTTATTAGTTTTGGGCCAAGGACAGACTACATAGCTGCAGGCTACAATGCTCATTATAGGTGATTTTTAAAAAAAATAAGCCTGTTTAAGAATCAGTAGTCAGTAAGGACACCAAGGTGAGTTTGGATAGTAAACTTCAAACCGAGTTAATCTACAGACATAAACCATGCAAAACTTAGTCAGAACACACTAGGTATTTGTCAGTTCTATGAGAAATGAAAATGTTATATTTGTGTGTAGACAAAACAGTACATACAATTTAGATTTGTATTAATATATAAACTATTTGTTTCCATAGTCCCTTTCTCAGGAGAACAAAATGAAGTCACAACCAGCAAAGTAAATATCCATAAACAACAAAAAAAAAATAGTAAAAGCAATTGCATGAATCATGTAAAATACAATCATAGAACTAAAAGATTGCACTGAAATTAAGGGCTCTGATTTGAGGACAGGTGATTGCATTTAAAAGGCGCATAATAGCAAAAGAAATGTTCCTGACAAGGATAGTGTGTGCACTGCATTGTGTATTATAATTACAGCATGCACAATTTTACTTTTTATCTAAAGAAAAATCCAAATAAAGACTTCAAACTGAACAAACAAACATGGAGGCAGGCAATATTGCTGGGTAATCCACATCTAAAATAAGTCAGATCTTGGTTGGAGTGGGATGCTGGCTCAGTGAAGCGTGTGCAGCTGCAGAGTGGAGCTCTTCCCCTCATGGAAGAGTGCGAACATGGAGGGGGTTTTTCAATTCTCACTCTTTTCCCCTGCAGCGCTACCTCGTAGTCTGGGTTTCACCAACCAAATACAAAAACCAAACAGGACGCTGACTCTTTCTCTCTGTGATGTGGTGTCCTTTTTGTAAAGTGATGAACAAACTCTGAATTTACTTAAAAGTCCCTGAATAATGTCTCTCAAGAAGGGAAGGCTATCTTGTTCACTGAGAGAACCCTGCAGATCTTGGGGAATTCGAACACGCAGCAATTATCGCACTCTTTTCGTCATAAGTGTTTTTTTAATTCTCTATTTTATACCCTTCCCTTTGCAAAGTCTGACATGAATTTGTGTCTTTACATTGTAGGCTTCCACAAGATTTTGCACCTTATATGTGCGCAGTAGAGAAATTAAACAGGATAACTTGAAAGAAAATATGTCCAGTGTTATCAGGGCTTGTGGATCTATAAGGCAGTGAGTGTTCATGTATGCTAAGTGCAGTGGGTCACCTTGGTAACTGCAGATTCCAGCAGAAGATGATGAAGCCAAGGGCAGGCTGAGGTGGGAAATGGAGAACAGAGTGTCGGGCTGATTGGTGGTTCACTGTTGTTGTCTTTTTTGACCAGAGAGAGACGAATAAGAGCCCAGTTATTTCTTTTTATGTACCATAATTCATACCTGGTTACACGCTCTAACTGCAGCCTTTTCACGTGTTGAGCTATTCACGACCCACAGATGTTACAAATGTTTACCTGCGCAGTCAAACACATACATTAGGTGCTGCGCAGTTGAGATAAACAATGAGCATCTGTGCACGTTTGGTGTAGCTCAGGTCTGTGTCCTAGAAGCGCAAGGCAAGGGGGAACAGGAAAAGCTTTTTTGTGGGATATTTTTGGTTGCAGTCCATAAAACATTTAGTGGTCACTCAATTTGTACAACGCTGAGGAAGAGAATCCAAAGTGTGTGAAGTGTCCTGTGCATGTATAATTAAGTATGTGCACTTGTACGTGTGTGTGTGAGGTTTTGACCTCTTGATTTTTTTTGCGTGATTAAGGCAAAAGAATTACACATCATGCTGTTGGGATTGGATTTATTACGTTTGGACACACTTATAAAATGCTCAGGTTTGTTTTTATTTTAGCTCATGGCCAAAACATGAGAAGAAGGTCAAGAGAAAAATTCAGCAAAATTCCTCTACGCCTCTCATGTGCCTTCCATCCGTGGCCTGGAGTGATACATCAGCCTCTACATCTTCTTCTTCCTCCTCCTCCTCCTCCTCCTCCTCCTCCTCCTCCTCCTCCTCCTGTCCATTCTCATCAGCCACAGGCATTTTGCTGCACAATGCAATATTGTAGAGCATTCAGCACACAACAAGCGGTACATTAATAGAAGTTTAGCCATGCTTTCTGGAGCAGCAAATAGCCCCAAAGGTGAAAATAGTGACTTCTGTTTTAGTAATGCACAATGTGGGAATTATTTGAATAATCTCCTTTCCTTCTTACCACAGACACACTTCAAAATACATATTAATTAGGCTCAGTGTGCAGAAAGTCTGCTCCTAATTTTTCCTTCCATATTTTAAATTCACACAGTGCCTTTGAGCCTGGTTAGTAGATCAGAGTATCTAACAGCATATTACCAATCTTTAGCAGATCTGGGCCTGAGGAGATTAGAGGAGGGAGCCAGAGCAGGCAATGTTGAAGAAAAAGAGACTTGTAAAGGATACAGACACAGAATGGAAAATAGGCTTTCCATCGTAACCGTTACAAACAGAAGGAAGGTCAGACTTCCAGTAGCATCTATCTGACTGCTTGGCTTGTCGAACACACTACAGTGAGAGAGAACTTAAACTCATTTGAGCAGAGGCAGGCGTTACCTCAGGTAATGGTTTTGTTGTTAGGGAGGGTTAGATTGATTTTTTTTCCCTAACAAGTGTTAGGAGGCTTTTAATACAATATGTGTTTCTTAAAAGGTTTTCTGCCTTGTGGGTCAGCCTTGCAGAACTCAAACTTTTCAAGGATTTTAGTTTTACAGACAGATGCGTATATTGGTCTGAAAAAGCAGAAGTTTGACTCTGCTCAGTGCAATGTTAGACGTATGTACCTGGCAACATCTGAGATGTCTGAAAACGTATGAATAATTATCCAGCACTCCATCTGGTGCTCTTAAAGACCCCTGTAGGCACAAACAGAAAAACTGAACTTTATACATCGAGAATGTCGAGAAAGTAAAAATGTAGACATTAAGAAGTAATAGATAATATTATCATTATAGCGATTTTTGGACTGCAGTGATGTCAGTGTGGAAGATGTTATGGAAGATATGAGTGTGTCATTTTTCGCCTCTTCAAATCTGTGAAGGGTGACTATCGTCTCCTGTGAATGGACATGGTGCAGCATAATTAACTTACTGACCAAATGTTTAGAACAGCAGCGTCCGTCATTGCAAATTTCAGCTCCTGGGAACAGAAAGTGTGAGAAATCTGGCCATTAACATTTTGCAAGCGTGTTTGTTCTTTGTCAGCACAAAGTTTCAGTAACTTTTGGAAAGTTAACTATCTGGTGCCACTTTGTCCTAATACATCACTCAAAAAGGTTGGCTGTAATGATTGTGTTGCCGGATGTTTTTTTTAAATACACAACTATTGACCACAAACTAGTTGTGCATTTGGATGTGCAAAAAGTGCATTTTAAACATAACCTTTAGAAAATGTCATAAACATAAGATGGATAATTCCCCTGTGGGCTTCAGATCATGCAATGGTCAACATTTTTCTTCTGTATGCTGGCTTGATTATGATATTATGAAGTATGTTATCACATCACACACAAGCCTCTGCACCTGTTTAATCAAGATGGAGCTGTTTCACAGGAACCTCCGTAACTTTTGTCACTGGCACAGGAGTCATTCAACATTACTGTCATTTCTAGGATACCGGTCTGGTTTTTACAAAGGAAAATAGATAAACAAGTGGCTAGGAGCAGTTTGTTCAAAATACTGACTCCCTTCTCAGAAGAATAAGATCCACTTAACACCACTGCTGTTCCAGAGAATAGTCTAAACCTTGATAAGAGGTCATTTCTTTTGCTCGTCAAAAAGATCAAGATGAGTCAGGTTGAGGGAATTGAATCTTGTTTATTTTATATTAAGAAACATTAAGCCAAATATAGAACCCTGTGTCTTTAGTCAGTTTATTAAGACAGCAGCTTGCGTTACAGTAAATGCTGTTCATTTCTATAAAGCTAATGTAGATCAAAGCTGTGTCGTCTCATACAGACAGTTGAGACAGGTTGCCCTGGAGGAAGCTATAAGCAATTTTACCAACTGAACTCATTATGTGTCTGACAGTTTTATTCACACCATTAAACTCATGTTACAAAAACGTTTTGTGACAGCGGACACAGAGAAGCATTTGCAAGCAGATTAGTGATTATAACCAGTATTTTGATAGGAGCCTGTATCAGAGGTGTGACTTTATGGGTCATCTGTTAGTTCAACTTTTAGTATTATGGCATTTAGGCTCTGACACTGAAAACTGAATACAATTATCTGCCTTCTATTAATTAATTAACAGTGACTAAAGGATTTGTGGACAAATTGGCGGTGAGGCTGCTGGGTATGTAGCCCTTTTGGTCATTATAGAAACTAATTTAAATCCAGTTCAAAAGCATGCAATTCTTGTGACCTTTCCATATAGTAGCTGTTCTAAACCAATCTTATCACATGATGTTCATCAGCAGATAGTGATCGTACAGTTTTCAAAGAAATGTCGATGTTCATCGTTCCTTTTTAAAGAGGTTTTTATGTGTGTTGACCTTAAAGCTAAGGTTCACAGTTCACGTCTTATTTTTAAAACAGCAGCAGAGGAAACAATCTCACTAAAACAGCCATTTAGGAAGTGTGGTGCTCTTAGGCATTGTGATTATTGTGCCTGAAAGCTCTGTTTTCAGAGCAGCTACTACACAGACCTTGATTGTTTTCCGAAAGATATCTTCTAGTTGTTTGTTTTGTGTGAGTGTTCATCAGATTTCATGTTATAGATCAATTATGTATGGTTACGCTGCAGCCTATGCAGTACCTGGAGAACACGAGGTGCAGTGCAGCTCAGTGTGCCATGAATGTTTGCACTGAGGTTGTATGGTTGCCAGTGGATACAGATCCTACTATTAAAGGTCCAATTTGTAAGATTCGTATTCAAAAAGTAACTACAACTATCAGCAGTGGGGGGAGGCGTTTTACTACAAATATTTGGTGTTGGTATATGACTCACCTGAACCGCATATCAACAAACAGCTAACTTAGCAAACATTAACACATCAGTAATGTTAGCTACCTATGTAAGCTATCAGCATAAAAACTTCTCACCAAGCATGTAACGACAATGTTAATTTTCGTTTTGCATCTATTTCTAGTATTCCTTTTCTTTTCTGCTGAATGTGTTTTTTTGGGAGCAGTTAGTGGTCGTGACAATGCACAGCACCGTGTCTTGGCAAGAGCTTCAGCCATCATTGTGTTTATTGTTTACTGTAGTGTTTTCCCTACCATTTGAAGATAGGTAGGTGTAGCACCTAAGCAGCACCTAGGAATCAGAAAAACTCTGAGATTTGTCTTAGCTCCCCGAAGAGACAAGATATCATAGGAGCCTGAATAGAATAGAACTGAAAAAGGTTTTTAAAATTGTCTGTTTTTTGTTATTTGCAAAATTGGAGTGGCACGCTCAATGAACAGATTTCTTTCATTTCTCTTTGTGCTCTTTTCAAAATATTGTAATGATGTAGATCCAAAATTACACTAAATTATTTAGTCAAATAATAACAATAACAAAAAGCCATCACAGCTCCTAAGCATCACACTTCTTCTTCTTCTTCTTCTTCTTCCTCTTCTCATGGGGAGCTGAGGGCAGGCTGAACACTACAGTGGCTCACCTATTCTCTCAAGCTATAAAGTGGTATTATGAGACTGGACAGGCCACGGCTAGGTGGTTAGCATGCTAACATCAGTATACATCTATGCAACACAATACACTGATGTCTTTGACGTAACATCAGCACTGATTCTGCAATTCTTCACACTAATACCTTTAGTGAATTACTGAATGTTTTAAAAAAATATTACCAATTGCCCCTTTAAAGACACAGCAGCACAATAGGATCAATCACAAATCAAGCGGCAGTGAATTATAACCCCGGGATCGTCGTGAACGACGAGGCTGACGTCCTGCTTTGTGCATATTCAGTGGCCAAGGAAGAGATGCATGGCTGACAGTGTTGCTAGGAGACCACACACAGCGACTAGTGTGAGAGGCTTGATTTCACCTCCCTCCCCCATTCTTGTAGTCTGGCTGCCTTTCACTGTTTTTCTATCCTCTGGTCCTCTCTCTTGCCTCCATTTGCTTATTCCTTCTTTTTTTTTTATTTTGCCTATTTCTGTATTTTTTCATCAGTACATTTTCCACATAATCGTATTTATCTTTAGCTCGCTCCCTCTATTTATTGGTTTGCCCCATCTTTCACCGTGCTCCCTCCTGCCCTTTTCCCCGGTACTTCGATCTCTCCTCCTCTTTAGCTCTGTGTCTCAAGCTGCTCATTCTTCTCCTGAACGTTTCGCTCCATCCTCTTACACTGATTCCTCTCTTTCCTTATTTGTTTCTCCGGCTGAGGTGCAGCACCATGTCTGGTTTGACTGCTGTGACCGTCGTTTACCGTGTGACTCTGGGTCATATTATGATACAGTAAATTGGTGGATAGAAATAGCCGTGGCATTAAAAAGAAACCGAAAAAAGCATATACTTAAGCATATGTGCAGTACCATTTATATTCAACATATATAAACTAGATTATTGATACAATAAGGTGTAAACATCTGTGACTGCAATTAATTAGTAACTGATCTTAACCTTAAATGGATGTAGACCTGAATGTCCTGTAAAATGCTGTATGAGAACATGTCATACCCAGGACTGGATGTGCAGAAGAAAGTAGACAATGTCTGTAATGAACAAGATGTTCTGTACTGTCTGCCCTTTGAATAAAAGTGCTCCTGGTGAAGCAGCCTTGCAATGGCAAATATATATAATAAACACTGTTTTCACTAATCAAAAAAAGCTTTTGTAAGAATATATTCATTCAAATCACACCAGGTTTTGTGATATTGTGGATATGTCCAAAACACAAAGTTATAATATACCCTAACGTAATTTCATTTGTATTTTGAATATGTTTCTCACAAATGTTGCCCCTGCGTTGATGCCAAGCCAGTGCTGTGATGTGTCGCTTCACTCTTCACCGCTGCTGCCTCACTCACAGCAAGGTGCAGCAACACTACAGCACTGCTTTCTGAGGTGGAGGCTGGAGGGCAGAGGGCTGCAGCACAAGGTGCCACACAAGTGTTAAAGTGTTTTATGGATATCTTTAGACAGTAGATACATCTTCAGAATTTCACTTATGACTTGACTTTTTCTTATAACCACAGATAATACTCCATATGCGTTACATTTACGACTATTTTTGAAACTGAACATTATAATTTCCCTATCATCAGTAACCTACATTCAATCAACTGCAAAGCAATTTACATTTCAGCTTACCACCATGTATGTGTGTACTGAGTGTGGATGAGGGTTTTCGTTATTAATGTGTGTGTGATTTGTTTGCTTATGTGCATGAATGGTTAAATAGTTTGCAGTGTTGCATGCTGATCCAGTTACATGAATCATGGCTCCATCTGGCTCCTGGTTCTAATGAGATGAATGACTCCTGACCCTACATATGCCTCAGAAACAACTTGCTAAATGCTCTGAATTTATGTGAGATTTAAAGAGACTTTAGGGATCAATCACAGCCATCCTATCTCTGAGTGTGTGTGTGTGTGTGTGAGTATGTGTAAAAATAATGTCCATAGCCCAGTTTGGTGTGACAAACCTGCCTGTAGATATTAGCTTAAAGTCCCCTGGTTCTTTTAGCTTTCCTAATTGTACACCAACCCACAGCATGTAATGCGGCAATTGCAGGGCTGCCTGCTCAGCTGCTACATCCTAGAAACCCAAATCAAAGCTCCTGTTAACAAAAGCCCAACCTACAGTCGCAGCTCTGTAACCTAATTAACATTGAGTCAGCAAGCATGGCAGCAGCAGCGGTCGAGGTTGTGGTCACTGCTGTGGGATACAGGAATAGCAGTAGCCACGCTGACACACTGGGTGACACACTGGGCTGTGACAAAAGAATCACATCCAGCTACACAGCTCAACATGCTGCTTGGCCCAGGTAACAGGGCCTGATGATCACACTTTGGATTTGGATTTATTGTGAGACTTGTTTGAGATATATGTTCTGCTCTGTCGGTAAAAATGCAGTGCAGTCAGTGGTAAAAATGCTTTAAGTGTTTTGAATATGTACAGAATCAGCTGCTTTAAAATGGAAATGTCATGTATTTTTTATGCCCTTTTTTATGGAGCTTGTATCCTTAGTCAGATACTATAGAAGCATTATTCAGGGCACATTACATTCAATTTACATGCAGTCCCATTATAATATGTTGTGAATGCACAACAAAATGTTAAGTAGGGGACACGATTTATTTTAAAGGGTCCTTTTTGTTTTCTCCTTGACAGAAGTCATGGCATGAAGCAAAAAGTTGTAAATATACATATATAGGCTAACCCCACTGAGCACCAGGATGTTGGGAAAATTTATGTCAAATAAATTGGTTTATTGAGTTTAATATCCAAAAGTGCTGTTAAACTCAAAATGTGGATGCTGTAATTCTAGATACCAGAGGAAGCAGTGTTAATACTCCGGTGTCCAGAAATCCCCTCAATCTCCCCTGTTTCTATGTTTATGATGGAAAAACACTGGAAACATGCGTCAGCTGACAGCTGCGCTTTTCTTAGCCAATTGCATTGTACACATACTCCAATGTGAAAACACTATTGGGCCCTCAGATATCTGCCCCACAACAAGCCTGACTTCTCATGGGGTGAGCGTGTGTAGGAAGCTGTGCATGCGCTACATATGACAAACTACATTACTGTCTGGCCAGCAGACAGGCTTAGCTAGGCCATCCCAGGGCCTGCAGCCAGAGACGCTCTGCAGCTGAGTTACCATGCTTACTCAAATATTCATAACTGGATAATGAAAGTATAAATAGTTTTCATGTGATACACTAGAGGTTGGGGTAAACAAAACTGCAACCTTCATCATCATGCATCAGTGTGTCTCTGCTTTGAAGGCTGCTAGTTAAGAGTAATGGGCAGGACTGTTCAATGTGACACAGCAAGCATGATAAGCTATGACTCTCCCAAAGTTTTGCAGTAATTTGGGTGTGATTATTTGGGTTTCATAGTGCGTTGCCACGTCACAAAATAATCACTGTCAATCTTGTCGGTAGCAAGTAGACTGGAAAGCTGTTTAACATGAATTTTAATGATTTATGAGCTCTGACATTGCCCCTGTTTCTTCTTATTTAGGTGAGTTGTAGGAGGCTGCCTGTGACATATATCTTCTTATCCCGAGCCGTCTTCTATACCATGAGCTCTGGCTCTGCCCAGGATGTGGCAGTCGAGCATTTCCTGCGTGACATAGAGAGGCGAAGCAAGCGGCTACACTGCGCTGTGATAGGCTGCGAGGAGGAGCGATCCCGCAGCGACATGAACCTGCTGTATCGTAAGAGCCGTTTGGACTGGAGGCAGAGGGACCAAGAGGGAAGTAAAAAGAGGTGAGAGGATCAGCTCGGAGGAGCTCTGCATATATGGGATTACATTAGGGTTCACTTCAGTGGGGATATAAACCTCTTAGCTAGCATGAATGAGTTTAATTTGCAAATCTTAATTCCAAGCACAGTTCACAAAATCTCACAGCTCTGACCTAAAGACTCTTGGACAAATTTGCATAGGAGCACTTAATAATAAAGTTAATATGTTCCATAAATGAGATAAATGACTATAATGTCAAGCAAAATGTCAAAGAGCAGGAGGAGGATAGAACTATACAAAAGAAAACTGAATAGAGTTGTTGTCTCATTTGTCTTGATGTATGTGATTATTTTGCATTTGGATAACAGTCTTTCCTCGGAGACTAACCCGTAAGCTTTAAAAAGCACTGTTTCAGTAAGACTGTAGAGTGGTTGTTAAAGTAGGTGCAGTGTGTGTTAAGAGCTTTGCTTTCATTTAATCAAAATTAAACCAAAGCAAAGATTCAGTGTCTCCTGGTCAACAACAGTTATATTTTATATACAACATAAACTGTAGTACAATAGGAAAAATGCCTTTGCACTTCAGAAGAGAACAAGACAGGTGAAAATAACACAACATTCACCGCTTAATCATGGTTTGGTCATGTCAGTATTGTCTTGAAACATGGATGTGTGACTCTGAGTGTTTTCTGTGTTTCATACATAGATGTTCTATTCATATGTGAGTCACCTATAAATCACCAAATATGCACTGTGTATGGGGCTGTTTATGTGGCACAAGAGAGGGAGAACATCAAACACAACAATTCAGCTTCTTTACAACCGTGGTCCAGTGCGTTCTGACTCAGAGCGGTAATTGGAAACACTCGTGTTGGCAGCAGAGATCAACGTCATGACAGCATCAAGCCAGTGGAGGTGTAGGGCAGCAAGTGGGACAGCGGGACATGATGAGCGATGAAAGCAGAGCCAGGCAGGGCCAGAGCAGCAGAGGTGAGGAGCAGGACATGACCAGTGATGATTACGAACAGAGCAGGGTCATGGTTGGAACCGCGCAGGGACGAAGCGATGGAAACCAAATGGACTCAGAGCAGAGCCAGAGACGACTCCAGAGCCAGCGAGAGTGATGGTTGTTTTGGGGGTTGAGGGGTGGGGTGGTTTGGAGGAATAAAGGAAGCCATATGAAGGGCACTAGGAGATAGTTTGAGAACTCAAAGCTCTCAGGAGAGAAATCACATTTATAAATCAGAGATGGCTGCGGAAATACAGAATGGCAAATAGGTGAGTTTCCATCTGAGTTTAAAAATAGAGACAGTTTCTCAAGGCTCTGATTCAGAGAGACAGGCAGACTATACCCAGTAGCGGCGACTGGTGGAAGAAAACCTTGCTGCCAGCTGAGTTTTTATTAATTCTGCCACAGAATTATGAGACCAGGACAAATGGGGCCTGCCACTTTGAGTGTTCTGCTTTGCTCTGAATTTCTCTTTGTAATATCATACTGTATTCATGACTACAAATAACCAAGTTGGTAGGAGAGGAGGTGGTTTAGTCCTTGCTCTAATATGGCTTGTTTTGCTGGTGAGGGCACTCTCCCAAATCAATATCAAACTGAACTAACCATTTAGATTCACAGAGAACAGTGCAGAGCACCTGTCAGATCCTATTAAAACCTTTTGCAAATGATGCGAGGAGGACACTTAGTTTTCAGTTTTGTCGGATGAACTGGGTGCTTTGAAACCGTCAGTACAGCTGATTGTGAATGCTTCGCTCATCGTGTTGTGTTTAGAGAAGTCTCGCTTCAGCTAGGCCTCATTAATGAAGAAGAACAGACCTTCTCACACAAAGTAAAAACTTCAAAGTAAAGGTCAAAGTCTGATTAGCAGTTGATCTCATATTGTCCCTTCTGTTTCAGACAAAGATAGTTACTATGCTGTTGCTGAAGCTTTAAGAAGTGTTTATCCGTTTTGCTATTCGTACTGGAGTAATACATTGAAAAAGTATTTTGATTGTCAGTCACCTTAGCTACACTTTTTGTGCGGTTTTCTTCCAGCTTCAGAAGGAGAATAAGATCAGTTCAAATTCATGCCAGAGACAACCCATAACTTTAGGCAATCAATTAAAATGTCGTGTACTGTGTCAAACATGTCAGTGAGGTCCAACAGAATGAGGACAGATACACACTCAGTGTCAGTGCTCAACCTCAACCCTTCAGAACTTTAACAAGAGATGACTTACAGCTAAGATTTGCCCTTAAACCAGATTCTCAAAGATAGTATTTTCATAGATAATCATTCAGCTGTTAAAACATAAGCCACTCTTAAACTTTGCCCCAAAAAAGGTAAATT
>JAPQRN010000007.1:11753297-11766865 GCA_037367275.1 Coranthus polyacanthus
GGGGTGGAATTATCTAATCTGGATTTCTTCGGCAAAAGCTTAATCACTACAGTCTTAAAAGCTTTTGGGAGTATGCAACACTCTGAGGAGGAGAGAGTATTCAAGAGTCTGCTCAAAGAGAAAACTAGCCAAGGTGTGGTTCAAAAGGTAAAAAAGCAGCAGATGAACTCACACGGCTTTGATCTGGTGGGCGGCGATGCACATTTTTCTCTGCTTATTGAGATGAATATGTGAGCTGCATCTGCATTCTTCTCTGTATTTTGTGCCTTAATTTAATAGGGGATAGAACAGAGGAGACAGGAAAAAAGTTAGAGAGGAGGGGAATGACATGCAACAAGGGTCCCTGATGTGGACTTCAATCACCGCTACCCACAGGAAAAAAAGCCGGGTTAGACATATAATGAATATGTTAGAAATGAGCTAATTAGCTCATTTTTGTGTCAGTGTTGTTGAATTCTTGATTCTGATTGGTCAATGATGGCATTCTATAGTCTGTCATCTCTGAATAACGTACTATTTTATTTAGCAGAAGCAATAAAATCCTTTTCAAATCATTTATATAACAGCATGTTTTGCCAAGTTTATTCATTTCTTTAGTAAATAGCCGTGTAAAAAGCAAGATAAGGCAGGGTTTTCCTACCTTTATAAACATAGGTGCAGCACCTAAGCCCAAGAAACAAAAACCGTGCTGATATTTCATTTCCACTCTGCAGAGAATTTCATTTTTTTTTTCCAGGAAAGTTTGTAAAACTGGGGATTGTCTAATCATTTGCAAAATTAGAATTGTGTGTTTACTTTATAAAGGTGCAATTTGTTTAGCATTTTTTTTGCGAGCTGGTTGCAATAATAAATCATTCAATATAGTACAACTAGTACAAATAAAAACTGTACAAAATATAGTTTTTATGCAAATAACAACAAAGAAAAGCCATCACACAACCTAAGCCCAGTACAAGCATAGGGGAGCCTTGTAATATAGAATGAGTCAGTCATTATTGTGAAATAACCCCCGTCAGGGTGATCAAGGCATCACGTTGGGCTCCTGCATCACCCTGTTGAGGTTTATTTTGCAATAATGACTGGCTCGATGTACGTTTAGTTATTTTTAGCTTTATTAGTTTGCACAGTTAAAAAAGAAAACAAGATGAAAATACAACAAATGGTGCAGCTGAGACTATAAACTAAAAACCAAGAGGTGCATAAAATGATCGCACCTAAATAAGTATTAACAGTAAGACAATAACCTGAAAAGATCCAGTATCAGTAAATAACAGACAATAAATAAAATAGACTAAAATATATTAAGTGTATGTGAAGTGATGTTTGAATATGTATGCATGTAGGAAGTGAATGTATGTGTAAATGCATGTACACAACTTTGGGTGCACCTCAGCACAACTTTGTTTTTTTAAAATGAAAACATACGTTGACCCTTACATATTATATTACATGATAACATAAATATAATGCAAGGAACACAGGGTATTTAATAATGGTAAATATTCATGATCATTTTTCATGATCACCACATTACTGATCAAGATCCAGTTGTGGTGAAAACAGCACATCGCATCACGCGAGGAGAGACATTTGCACAGCAATCAAATCTTACCAGTGATTATGAAGAGCCACTAGACTTATTAATATGTATATGCTGAATTTGTAATGCTTATTTTCTTGTACTGATTTTTAAATAAGATACAACAATATTCCCAACTCTGAAAAGTTCAAAACAAGCAACTAAAATTTAGTTCCTTATAATTTAGGAACTCAAGGTCAAAGAGAGAGGCAAACTACAGAGGTGAAAATCCAGGTACTTGTTGTACTTTTTGTGTTGTTTTGAAGATGGTGAGAGGCTCTTCTGCCCTGAGAAGAAGAAAAGAAAAAACACAGAGCACTTGGAGATGCCAGGAGGGGCCGCTCAGCCTCTGTTCTGGGCTAAATTTGGCTGTGTAGTATCTATGTCGATTGCGAGGAGTCACAAGTACATTTCCACAGGCGTTCAAGGGCAGAATATACTCGTACAGATGCAAACACACACTTTTGCTGTACCACACATAAACACAGATACTCAGAGACACTCACACTCTGTCTCACACACAGTGATGTGATGAGGAAGAAAACAGGAGCCTCTGTGTTTTCCATGATGAGCGGCCTCAGTGCTGCTTCTGCTGCTTGCAAATTGTAAGCTCCAATTGTCTTCTTCTGTGCTTCACTGCCTCACAGGGACCACTGCTGAGCTAAAAGAGAACGCTGCGTGACCTGTAGTCATATGTCGCCTTTATGCACTACGATGAATCACTTACGCACAGAATAATCACGCATTTAAGGCCTTTTAATGCACACTCATAACACAATTTCTTGCAGCCTCAAACACGTAGACACAGATGTGTTTCGCCAGATGTGCTCCCTGCCTCTTTACTGCAATGTGATTAACAGAAATGCTCTGAAATAAGAAATTATCTTTCACTGAAATTTCACTGAATTAACATTTTTTTCTCACTTAAGCATCTGTGATTTCTTACAGCTTTGCAGCGACACATTTTGTGAGCTTTTTCTCTGCTGCATATTTTTTCCCTCTTTTCTGACCACTTCTATGAATACAGTAACTTCACAGTAGCCTTGTTAATGAAAAGGCTGTTGTACATCATATGTAAGTCCACCTTGTTCGATCCAAGTTGGCTTAAAGGTCAGGGACACGTCTTGTGTTGCTGTAAGGTGGTACATTGTTACACCTAATGAAAACAGTGCCTATGTCTAAAGCAGAGAAGAAAGCAGAGGGATATCAGTAGCCATTTTGTAAGCCTTCAGTGAAATCGTCTTGGCATCAACCTCACAGTTGATGTCAACAACTTGAACCAGTGGCACTGATGCTTCCCCAGTGCTCAATTTCAAGCTTTTAGAAATTTTGCACTTACTGTGCTGTTCAAAACTCAGATTTTTTATTTATAAGGGTATTTATAGCAACCTTATAAATTCTTTAATGAACTTGTTTCCATGGTTTATTAAAATCTGTAGCAGATATATTTTTAAACTGCCAAAAAAAAGCTTACACGTATTGTCATATTAGCTGATTTCTGTCCAGTCCTTTGTTATATTGGATGATAAACTTGAAAATCAAGCACCATACATTTATGATGGAAAACGAATAAGCATTTGGATCTTTTGGTGGACTGAAACGTTAATAATATGCTTTAAATGCCCAGCAGGTAAAATATCGGCTATTAATTCCAACTCAGATTTGTTAAACATTGCAATACATTGTTGCATTTTTCCTTTTTCAGCTTTAATTATTGTTGTGAGAGTTCTTGTCATTGATGATTTCAGATTTTCAAAGTCAAACTATGAAATACAACTGTTCCCATGGTAACAGATTTAATGCTTCTGGCGATTATGAGAGCAGGTTGCAGATGTGTGTAGAGGTTATAAAAAATAAGGGAATTCTAGAAGCACACTGTATTAGCTAAGAGCACTTTGTTTTTGACAAGGGAATTGATTTTCTAATTGGCTGTGTTTGAGAGGGAGGCAGATGTGGAGAAATGGAGATAGAGAGATATGTGAATGCAAAAGACGGAGGAGCCTCCAGGGCTTTTCCTTTTGCATCAAAAGCCCTTCAGGCTTTTCTTTACAGCAAAGAAAATGTTTGAAGACCAAAGAGAGTCTGACGATAGAGGGAGGTCAACATAATATAAAGGGTAGAACATGAATATTTTTCATTCTACTATGATGTTTTTCATGCTTCAGTGCTTTTTTTCCATCCAAACCTACTAACCCAAACTGCAGCTCTACCCAGAACGACCCCTCAGCTACTGTTGGAAAAGTCAGAGACTTGGCCTCCTTCCGCCGGCACTTCCGGATGGGTTTCATGACCATGCCGGCCTCCCAGGACCTGTCCCCTCACTCCTGTGCCTCTGCCATGGCGCCACGCTCGCAGTCCTGCCACGCTGTCGGTGCCGGGGATACGAGTCTGGAGAACGGAGATTACTCTGACACCCAGTCCCAACACGGTGGTCGCTGTCCCCCGGCCAAACCCAAACGCCACCCCAGCACTCGCCTCAGCTCCACGTCAGCTGACAGCAGAGGACCTCCTGAAGCGCCACCTCCTCCACCACCCACTCACTCCCAGGCCAAACACTCAGAGAAGAAAAATGGTAAGAAATGTTTCAAGTTCATATTGTACTGAGAAAAAGAAAGCCACCCTTGTCGGGTTGTAGCCGAATACAAAAAACAGTGTTTGGAAACGCTCAAATAGTTGACTTTTACTAATATTCATTCATATTTTAAAAATAACTTGCATTTGAGAAAACATGTCAAATAGTGAGCGCAGTGGGTATTTGTTCTACACCTGCTTGTGATGATGTGAAAGGAAAACAAAGGAGACAGAGCACAGACTGAAAAAGAGCAGTGCAGCCTGATTAAAATATAAGCAACACTCTTGCCTGAACTTGTTTGTTGAGGTTTATTAACATTATTTGTGTTTTGTTTTGGATTTACAATATGAGAAATAGACTTTTAGATTAGCCTATAGCTCTTGCACTGACGTTATGGCTAGTTCAATTACAAGCTGTGCTCACTGACTGTGGATTAACCAAATGAATAGTAGTTTTAAAATGATCCTCTTTTCAATGGTATTCATGGTTATATATTTAAATTTTTGGTTTTACGAAAATAATAATAATAATAATCTTACATTCAAATGTCATTATTATAATAGTCTATTGAAGAACACTTGTATTAATACCCTAAATTTAAAATTGTAATAACAACAAAAACAAAAACAGGTATGCCTATTTCTCTTTTTATTCAAATACAAATGCACATGCTTGGCTCACTGCACTTCCCTACCGCCTAGACTTGAATGTTTTTTTTTCTCCTGCAGCTATGAAGAAATCGGATTCTGGAGAGATCGGAGCAAAGAAGGTTCCTCCTTTAAAGCCCAAGAGAAGCCCCAGCACCCAGTTATCCTTTGACCCTCTTCCTCCACGTGTGCCTCCTTCTTCCACATCCCTGCCTTTCCAGGCAGCAGACTCTCAGATTCAGACAGGAGATGGCGAAGACGAGCCTGTCTATATAGAGATGGTAGGACAAGTGTTTACCAGAGACAGCCAGACGGCCACCCCCCACCCAGTCACCCCTGTGGCCACGACGCCTGACTCTGACTCAGACCAGAGTGAGGCCATATATGAGGAGATGAAATACCCACTGCAAGAGGACAGAGAGTCCCATAGACAGCTCCCTCCCAAACATGAGAAACTCTCTAAACACTCCTCTAAACACTACCATGTCACCCCTTCCTCCTCCAGCAGCTCCTCCTCTCTGCCTCGCCCTTCCTCTTCCTCTCCTTCGTACTCCAAACCTAAAGCTACCGTGTCAATCTCTCACTCCTCCCCACTGCCCTCCTCCACATCCTCCACACCTGTTCCCCAGGCCCTCTCTGCCAGTCCACACACCCCTCGGGCACCTACTCCCTACCTGCTGCAAGGGAGTAAATCTGAGTCTGAGTCCAGCACAAAGATCCCAGCTCCTTTCCCCAATCTTCTACAGCATCGACCCCCACTACTTGCCTTCCCTCAACCAGCAGCTGCCTCCAGTGGGGTTGGGGTGCAAAACAAGGCTTCTTCTACTAAAACTCAAACGTCCAGTGTGACAACTCAAGCCAGCACCTCCTCCTCAACGTCTAATGTCCCTGTATCCTTGTCTGGCTCCAAAGATTCGTCAGGTGGAAGTTCGTCTCAGCAGGACAAACACAACAGAGACTCCCAATTAGGTCCTGCTCCAGGACTAAGAGCCAGGAGTCACTCCACTCCCCTGCCTCCATCCTCCAAATCCACCTCCCCTTTCTCCCATCACCACCACCACCCGCACCATCGGCCCTCGCACTACCATCACTATCGCAAGCCAGAGAGAGGGGACTCACCTGCTCCAACCAAGAGCAGCTGTCAGTCTACAACCCAGGCCACAGTTCAGACCCAAACCATGAGTACGGGCAAAGAAGGCAAGTCAGTCAGCTTCCTCTTGAAGTCAGATAAAGGAGACAGGGATAAGGATCGGGACAGAGACAAAGAGAGAGACAAGGATCGGGACAGGGACAGGGACCGAGATCGAGATCGAGACCGAGACCGAGACCGAGACCGAGAGAGGGACAGAGGTAGAGATAGGGATAGGGAGAGAGACAGAGACAAGGAAAGAGACAAGGACAGAGATCGGGATAAAGACAGGGACAGGGACAGAGAAAGGGATCGGGATCGAGATCGAGATAGGGACAGGGACAGGGATAGGGACAGGGACAGGGACAGGGACAGGGACAGGGACAGGGACAGGGACAGGGACAGGGATCGGGATCGGGATCGGGATCGGGATCGGGATAGGGATAGGGACCGGGATCGGGATCGGGACAGGGAAGGAGGGCCGCACTCCTTACAGTTGGATAGCATTCCTTCAACTGGCAGCCAAACATCTCAAAGCAGCACCAGCTCAACCCCTACACCTTTATCTTCATCCCAGCGTCCTCACTCTCGCCCCCATCTCCGCTCTCACACTCCTCACGGCCTGCCAGCATATAAGCCCCCTTCATCAGACAGCCCCCTGCTGTGGACCTATCCCTCCGGTGGTTTCCGGAGACCGCCGGCTTATGAAAGCCTGAGAGGAAGCTCCCAGACACCGTCTTTGCAGCAGCCCTCTAGTCTTACTGGTGTAGGTGAGGGGGCATCAAAGAGTAACGGAGGGTCTGCATCCTTCCACTCCAAAGTTGGCTTCATGCCCTGGGACAGCAGTGCCAGCTTAGTTGCAGATGAAGGGTCTTACTGGCCCATGCAGAGGAAATTGTCCTTCAGCCATGGGAGCAGAGACACAGAGAGTAAGTCAGAGGTTATTTATTACAAGATGAAAATACTGTTTTAAAAACTGTTTCCACCCGGGTGTGAACAGCCACACAGCAGCTAATTGGCTATTTACACCCACAAGCATGCACACAAAAAATATTTAAAATGTAATGTAAGTCTTTGTGATCTTTCACCTAAGATACTGGGGTTCAGTTCCTGTATGAAACTTGTGTGTGTGTGTTTTTTATTATTATTTTCAGTTTTTAGCCCCAGTTTGGTTAGGTTTAGGCACCCAAAATACTTGAACTAGACCCTTTCACAATGTTAACCGTATGTTAAAAAGCCGGGTGAAAATAACATAGTTTGCTACAGTCTCCTGGGTGCAAATAAAATTTGCCTTTAAAAAATAAATAATTTACTCTTTTCCTTCCTGTGTTTCAGAAGATGACGGTCGTGCATGGAATGGCAGCGCTGATGCTCTGTTACGGATGGATAAGGAGGAGCTGGGGATGGGGTCTCGAGGAGGTCACTCGGGCATCCCAGTCCACTTCAGTGGTGCCACCAGCAGGGCCCTTGGTCACAGTGAATCCTTGGCTGGTGTGGACAGTAGTCCAGGATTCAGAGCTCTGCCCAGAGTAGGGCTACCTCTTCCCTGCCAGACTTTTCCTACCTGTCGCAATGGAGGTAAGCTAACACTCTCTGTTCATAACTGTTTAGTTGGTGCTTTTAAAAATCACATTGTATTATATTTAAACATAGTATTTGTAGTAGATGAAGTGAGGCAGAACTCATGTTTACAGATGAGGTAATGTAAGTTATATTCACATAACGTTTAGTGACATTACATCACATTACATTTATATTCACACGATGTACTTCATTCTAGTGAAATAGCCGCAAGAAACATCAAACATCATCATTAGTAAAGGAAATATGATGCCATTGACAGGCAACTGAATTAAACTGTTACATGGTATAAAAATCACAGATTTCTCAGAATTTAAACATTGTTGGAGACATTTGATATAATGTAAGTATACAAGCCAATAAAATATATAGCACCGGCCTAGCTGTTTTTACATACTATAGCTTTAAAAATCAACTACATTAGCAGACTTCTAGTGGCTCTGTTGGGGTGTAGCTCTTAAATATGTTTTTGGCCATTATTTGACATCAAATGCCACTTTACACCCTCAGAATATTAAAAAATAACTTCCCCATCTAAGGGTTTTTTCTGCTTTGATAATGGTTTAGAGTTAAAAGTGCAATTTCAGGTTTTTATCTCCTTTTGTTAGCATCATTCAATAAGTCTAATTCATTCTAAGTAAGTGTTAAGGCTCGACTGTTCATTTGTCATAGCCCCTGCTCCACTTCAAATCAGAGGTTTTCATCCACACAGTTATACCTCACACAGAAGCTTCCAGTACATCCTCCTTTATTGAGGTTGGCCTTGAAGCTCTGTACCTCTTTGGCAGTCTCTGCATCTTAACTCAAGGCTGTCCCACAGAGGCAAGAGAGACACAGCTTACCTTGAGAATTAGTGTGATGCTTTGCTTGAAGCAGAGCCAGTAAAAGAAGTGCTTCATAAACAGGCCAATGTCCCAGCACATGTTCATGAGCCCTGGCCTCATTTCATGGTGTTTTGTGTACATTGTGACAAACCATGATTGATTGTATAACTTAATCAGTGTGGCTATATATTGGAAAGTACATGTAAAAGGTACAGTTCTAGCAGTCAGTACTAACCTGGCCAGTGCAGTGGTTCCATTCCCGGCCCCTGTCAACATGTTGAAGTGTCTTTGAGCAAGACACTGAACCTCATGTTGCTCCCAGTGACTGTTTCCGTGGTGTGCGAATGTGTGTGCATTTGTGTGTGCGAGTGGGTGAATGCGACACAAGTGCTTGGAGTATCATCAAGGTAGAAAAGCGCTATAGAAATACAAGTCCATTTACCATTTGTTTTGAACAATCATTCCTACCACTTTAATGGATTAATTTGACCCTTTAACCCTGAACATTTAAATGAAGTCTATATCTTGTAGTTAAGTTGAGATAAACAACCATTTTTGAGTAAGCATAGCTAGAGATATGGATTACCAGCAAAACCCTGACCACTAAATGTAGGGGAAATCTGTTTGCAAGATAATATATATGATATGTAACTGACAGACAAACAGGAGTAAAAAAAAAGTTGTGGTAGATTGATATAGGAACAAATCTCTGTGAAAGCAAAGCTGCTTTAATAAAAACGCCTTGCCCCAATACCCTTAAAGCATATGATTAATGTAGAATTATTTAAAGGAATAATATAAACAAAGGCTCTGTGTGAAGTCCGATGAGTGTGGTGAGACATTCACTGCTTTCTGTGTTAATGCAAAGTTATATTTTGGTGTTCTCATTAGCAGGCACACAGAGTAATGTTTTTTCTTTACAGAAGTGGGGCGGCTGGGCCGTTCCTCCTCTGCCGCTGGAGTGAGACAGGTGGGTGGAGACGTCCAGAGACAGAGCAGTCTACCAGCACGAGAAACCCTGAATCAGGTGAATAGATAATACTCAACCTTTAGCTACAGACATTATTAACTTCATTCATGGTAGATTTGGGAACGAACATTAATACTGCTCTCATTATTACTTCCCCTCTTGCTAGAGACAGTGCTTCTGCAGATCTATTTATAGCCAGCAGATATGCTCACTGAGCAGAAAAAAAATAAGAGCAGCAAAGGTACATGACGCAGGCTACTATGTTGTCAGTACATGAGAAAGAATAGTGCACGTTGTACAATGTTTTGGAGTGATGAGCTGCAGTCTTCTAGCAGCACATTTTGCCCAGTTTCTGGCTGCATAGCAAATGCTGACGCAGTTTGAGTGTGCTGCAGAGACTGTCTGTGCGGTGGCGGACCCTCCCTTAACCAGCAGGAGATGGAGCAGCACTGCATCCTGGTGGCAGTCTGTAAAAACTGCAGTTTAATTCAACATGTGCTTAGATTGGTACTAGCACCGCAGTGGTAATGCAGCCTTTTTTTAGAAATGTAAATCCAACATGAACAAAAATAACACTTGACTCTTTTCTCTCTTTTTAGCTGCATGGTCTGCCCCAGTCTCAAGTGCCCTGCAGTCCCAGCAGTCCCAGTGTGTCTCGGCAACAGCAGCAGCTCCAGCTCCACCAGCAGCAGCTGCAGTTGAAGCAGCAGCTCCAGCAGCTTCAGCAACAGCACCACCTGCAGTTGCAGTTCCAGCAGCTTGCCCAGCTGGCACAGGGACAGCCTTCTGTCAGCGGGGGCACCACCCCATCCACAACGCAGACCCAGAGAGATGGCAAGCTGCTGGAAGTCATCGAGCGTAAGCGTTGCCTGTGCAAAGAGATCAAAGCCCACAGACGCCCTGACAAAAGTCTGTGCAAGCAGGACAGCATGCCCATCCTCCCTAGCTGGAGACGGACACCTGAGCCTCGTAAGACTGGCACGCCACCCTGCCAGAGGCCGCAGGCTGTGGTGTGGGACACGGCAATTTGAGGTGAAACAGCAGGCCAGAAAGTACTGCACTGAAGAGAGTTGAAACACACAAATGAGTAGACATCAAAGATGGAAAATGTAAGAGATGAGGGTACAAATTGGTTCAGTAATTGAAAAATTGTTTCAGTGGTTGTGGTGACATATCCATCACAAAGGAATGAGAGATTGTGGACAAAGGAAAAAAAATTGCCTCCACTCGTGGTGTGTAAAACTGATCTGAGGACAGAGATGAAGGCGACTGGAGACTTTGAACCCATTAAGGAAAAACTGGCTGATGTGGTGAAGAAAAGAAGTGTTACAATCAGACTAAACTAATTTCTTACCCAGTTGATTTGTAATTGCTCTATCTATGTCCTTCTTGATGTGTTCTAATTGCCAATGATTTTTGCCACAAAGGACCAGTACTACTGCTTCAAAATGAATGACGTAATAATAAAGGGTGTTATTTTTTTCTGAGATTGGTGTTGCCAAATTTCCTCCTGACTACTTGAGACATAAAGGAATCATGCTTTCTCTCCATCAAATGGAGAGAAAGTAAAAAAAAGGCTCCTGCCATTAAATAGTTGTCCAATATACATACATAGAAACTTCTCAATGGATGAGAAAAGGCAAGATTCATTGATAAGTTACTGAAGTGTTTCTTGAAATCGTGAATGCATATGAGATGTCTTGGTATCAATAAATTGTCATTGTGGATGCAAATAATCATCACTGAGGAGTAAAAGCTACCTACTGTATCTGTTTGCATATTTGTAATGTAAATCTATTTACTTTCTCAACATTTCTGCAATTTTATAGCAATATGCTCCCAGTGTTGGAGCAATATAATTAAAACTTGTGTCAACTAGCCTAACATACATATCTAAGACTTGAATAAGTCATATTTACTGTGTCATTCTCTGCATGTCACAATAGACATACAGTATTGTAAAAAAAAATATGTGTAGAGATGATCATGTCAGATTTTTACATACTTGCAGATCTTCACTATGATAACAATATCATGTGGTTGTATAAAATGATGTTGGGTAAAAGGTGGTGTGACAGATGGCACATGATGTGCGGTCCAGCCAAATATAGATACAGATCAATGGTACAAAAAACTTCATCACCCATGCTTATTCACAGTTGCACATAAGTGATTGTTCCACCACTCAGAAAACAAGCACTGACACCCATCAACACAGACTGTACAATATGGTGCAACTGATAAGACTGTGAGTATTGATCACCTCAAACAGAATGCTGGAACAATCTGCACAAAACATGGTATACGCTTAGGAGAAATTAAACCCTAATGTACTGTAAATAGATATGTACAACTGTATTGAAAATGTAGCAATTATTTCCATTTTCATACTTGTAATCAATACATATTATGTAGCATATACTGTATAAACATAACTTTGTTCACTTGTTTTTTCTAAATGAATTAAGTACTTTATCTGCTGCAGCCAGTCCATGCATTACTTATAGTTCTACTAATAAACAGTAAGCCCTCTAAAGAAAGGCACAGGCCAACAGTTGTTTATTTAAATTTATGCAAGACTCCCTTTAAGCTGTGTTATTGTTTCATTTATGCCTTTTTTTTCTACATTCATTTTGATTTGTGTACAGATTTCAATGGCTCGTTGTCTTGACATTATGAATACTTTGCTGCTACCTTGAACTACTGGTGTTGTTCATTCAAATACATGGTGTTACCATGAGAAACATTATTAATATAGTGGTTATTGTTACATATTTGTTTTATTTCTGGAAGCCACGTGAAATGAAGTTTGTACCATGACGAGTGAGCCCTTCTGTAATAGTATTAACAAGGCACTTGAATGTCTCTTGGTTGTTGATGTTTTTGATAGTTAGCACCAAACTGTACAGTACACCCAGTGAAAAGAAGACGTATCTAAATGTATCTAATGAGAGTCACTGCTTGGCCTTTTGTTTTAGTTCCACCTGCTCATGTTTGAGGGTCGAAGTTTTCAAGCTTACCGAGTCCATTTTTAAACAAACACACGTCAGGTTGAGGGATATGGGCAAGTGCAATGCATGCAGAGATTCCTTACACTGAAATTGCTCCAATGATATTGACTATTGTGCCCAATTTAATTTCAAATACCAATTAATCACCTTAATATGATTCCTTTTCACTGACTGATATCGAACCCTAGGTATCATTTCCGAAATAGTTTACAGAAGCTGTTGGTTTTGTGTGTCTACTAAAACAGTGGCCATTATATGAGTGCCATACTATATTGATATGGTAAGATACGGTGTACCTTGGAAATCACTGTAGTGCTATATTTGCATTGATATTGTCATTAAAATAAATTTTATATAATGAACTTTACAGAACAAACTGGATCTTTACATGTTTTCATGCCTCGTGTTGCTGTACGGTGGAGACGGTGCTGAAGTGGACATTATGTTCCCACTGCACTTCTGCAGCACATGTTGCAGCACCCTCTGCAGCCCAGCGAGGGAGCTAACTTCACTCTGCTGCTGCTGCTGATGATGATGCTGCTGCTGCTGCTGCTGCTGCTGCTGCTGCTGTGTGGACTCATGCATGTGTTAAAGTTGTCACTCAGGCAACACGACACACATAAACAGGTGACCACTGATGCGGAGTAATCAAACAATCCTCACAATCTGACACTTGCTATTTCCCTGGGGGTGTTTTTCTAGGAAAAAAAAAAAACCCCAAATGAACATCAACAATCTACATACTATTTCCTAAATATTAGCTGTAGAAACATTTCCCATTAAATTCTAAACTTTACACTATCACCTAAATAGTCATTTCTTTATTGTCTGTTTTTATTTTTATTGTGCCTCAAACAGTAAAACACAAATATAATCATCTAAATTAAGAAATATCGCATAAATAGTAACGTCCATATGTGATGTAATATGATATTCAAGATGAATTATTGAGCACAATCCTCTATTGAGTAACAAAGACACTTTTTAATCCTTTATGAATATCAGAGGGATCATGTTGATTTTTTTTCTTCGGGGACGTGACGATAAGACCCTCGGAGCCAATAAAAGGATGCCTTCAGCCACCACACCATTTGTCCCCGGCTTTGCCTTTCACGCTGTTGGCTCCTGAGGAAGGAGGATGCGGCGCACCCCATTGGCCAAATGGGAGGAGGGGGCGGGAGCAGCTCTGCCGGAGATGGAGGATGAGGTTGGGGTTAGGGTTAGGGTAAGGGTTAGGGTAGGGTAAGGGTTGGGT
>JAPQRN010000007.1:11766965-11801731 GCA_037367275.1 Coranthus polyacanthus
AAAGGAGGGGGGGGGGGAGGTGAGAGGTGGGGGGTGCCGAGGAGAGAGGCGGAGGGAGTGCTTTACCGCAGTATCACTAGATTTCTGCACCACTCATCAAAACTCTGCGGCATGCAGACAAGAGCTGGGGGGGAGGGCAGTTAAAAGATCTGTGCCGATTGTAGGAGCGCTACCTCTTTCCATTAGTACCCATTTTCAGTTATTAGATAGGTTACAGTAGTGCTTTAATTTCATTTCATTTGTGCGTCCGTGTGCTGAACCGCTTTAATTCGCGAGCCGCTTCTCTAATCACTGGTACAGTAAGTCTCTCTCTCTCTCTCTCTCTGCCGTCTAGCTAATTGTTTCATCCCGGCGCGCATTGCTCTAGGGCGCATTTATTTAGTGGCTTGGAGTCCCAACTTTTATGACAAAATGGCAAAGGATGGAGAAAAAAGTGAGTGGAAGGAGTTTATATGGAACCCGAGGACGAGGGAGTTTCTGGGCAGGACGGCGAGCAGCTGGGGTAAGTACTGTCCAGCTACAGCAATGCAGCAAAGATGGTCCCTCGGCTCTGTAACAGGTCTCTGTCACAGTCATTCCAAAAGGTTCAAAACAGCGTCTCAAGGGATGACTTCTGCAGAAAATGGATGTGTTTAACTGATGTGAAATGTTTCGTCTCGAGTTCGGTGTGTGTTCAGGTAATGAGGCTGTCCACTCGTGTCTGGTGCTGAAATCTGAATGCGGCACCGCTACCGTAGAAGCCGGCAGAACATTTTTTTTTTTTTTTTTTCTTCTCTCCCGTCTAGTTGCTCTATTTATTTATTAATTTATGTTGCTGCTTTCCCTGCGCAATGCGCTCAACGTAAGGGTGGAGGCATATGGTCTTATTTTACATTTGAACCGGGCAAATTACTGCAGCGTTGCTGAAACAGGTTTCACTCTGTTGCAAAGTGCACATCATCAGCTCCTCTCTGTGGATGCGATTAGAGCTCTTCAGCTATAGCTTTAACGCGAATTCCTCTGCAGAGAAGACTCATCTTAGGGAGAAGGTAGTTGTCGCTTAAGTCAAATACCTATAGACTTGTATGCTGTGTCAGATAATACGATTTATCTATTTTCCCCTCAAATTTTGAGGGGAAATCTCTCACAAGCCCCGTTCTCTGCCAAACAACCAGCCTGAAACTATTTCAAAGATTCATGAAATGATATGGCGCATATGGCTCTGTTCTAATGACATTGGAGCGTTTTAATCTGGATAAAGCCGAGGGCCAAATGCTATTTGTATCACCTCCAACCCGGCCCCTCCCAGTGTGTGTAAATCAGTGAGGGACTTAATCCTAATCTAATGACTTCATTGGCTGATGGGGAAGGTATCAATTCAGGACTTCTCTTCTAGTAAAGTCAACCACTTTCAGGGACTGGTCTTTTACTGAGGAACTGGTTCCAGTAATAATGCTTTAGTGTTTAGAGTTTTAACGTGGAATAGTGCTTCAAGTAGTTCTCCTTGCAATGGTATCCTGGTGATTATGTTTCATGAATGGAAATTGTTACAACTGTGTTGGAAATCATTGACTGTGGCTCCCTTTGGTGCAGTCCTCCCACAGTGTACGGCTTAATCCAGATCAGTGTGTCCCAGGTGCTTTAAGGTCTGGTGGCCTTTTTAAGCTGTGCTCTAAGGCTTGTTAATTAGGCTATTTCTGTAGTTAGCCACTATATGTAGGTCTGCTATACTTGGCCTTTCACCTCAGCACTTCTTCACTCACTTGAGGAATATATGCACATTCTACCTGCTCTACCTCTGCTTGTAGGTTATTCACCTCTTATTACAGCGTGTACTAAGCAAAGGGCAAGGCAGCACTCTGGTCAGATTGGCAGTCTTTCTTTAAAATACAAAGTTTTTGTTCATCCTGCTAATTATACAGTATAATATATGTTAAGCGCATTAGATCAAAGGCCTCTTTGAGGAAGAAACACCAGAGCACTTGTGTGTGTGTTCTGCTTTGTTTAAAGAGCAGTAATGATATGGAAATAACCTTGATAAAGTAGACCACTCCTGCAATTTTGATGTTACTTTACAACCAGCCGATGCTCTGAAAACATGGTCAAACAATTATTTATATTTAAAACAGGACTAATTAAGAATTCTGCACCTCCCACCTCCAAAAAACAACAAAAAGCTCCAACCTTGTGAAAGAGAAATTGAGCCTCAAAGGGTTCAACTGGCAACACAATCATGACGTTGTTTTTCGCTATAAGATGGCACTATTCGTACAAAGTGGTGTGACATTCAAAGAGCCACAGTTCAGAGCTATTTGTTCCTTCTCCAGGCTATTTCATTTTTATTTCAGTGGTCTGTTTGATGACCAGTTTACAAACCAATTGAATAACATGCCCTGCTAATTAATTCTGAAAGAAAAGAGACACCTCCTGCCATTATTACTGAAGAGAGAACAGGATGCTGAGCCACCCGGTCCAGGCCTTTTGTTCCGTGCTTTCAACTGCCATCTGTGAACAAAAACACAATGTAAGGGAGACGCTTCGCTGTCCATCAACAGCGTGGACAGAGAGGGCAGACAGTTAACCTAACACCCTCCTTGCCAGGGGGAAATCCACCCCGCCTGCATGCTTGACCCTGTATGCACGTGTACACATCTTTTCTCCCCTGGGTGGTGTCATATTTGTGGTTAGCACAACATCCCCTCTTGATGACAGGGGAAAACACTTCAACGCTTTGTTTTGTCACATCTTATCTCTGATTCCTCTCTCACTGTGGTACCTCTGGCCTGGTCCAGGGCATGGAGCCTGACTCGGTATATATTTAATGACTCAGCTTGGTCCATTTCCATGCTACAGACAGAACGCCCACTGCTACACTCAGCCATTTATTATTTTTCTTTTACCCCAGATCTGAATAACTAAAGGAACAATCAGGAAGAACAAACAAACACAAAAAAGTACAAAGCTCTAAATCATCCAGAGACCCCTCTGTAATTGCTCCCCGTGGAGATGCTTCCCCTTGACATTTTGTTATGGATTTCTGTAAGCCTGGCTGTGTGGAGAAGCAGATGCAGTGCTGAGCCTGCTAATAGCGAAAGTGAGTTCCACGCTGGGGGCCATCCAGCAGAGGCGCAGGATCAGGGCACTCAGCTGCTACCCAACACTGGCCTCAGGTGTTGATGCTTAAAATGGGGGATGTGTCATATAAAATCCTATATGTGTTTTCTGCACACTCAATGAAGACTCTGCAGTAGGACTGAACATCCTTTTCAAATTCATTTGATGATTGTTTCATTTGATGCTTTTGATTGTGTCAAAACAGCTATTCAGTTAGTCGATTAGTCGATTAGAAGTAACCGGCGGCATCTAAAGGCATTTTCAAGCAACAACAACAAAAAAATTACATTTCTGCTTTTCAAATATAAAGATTTTCCCTTTTTTATATTGTGAAAATGAAATATCTTGTGGTTTTGGACAGTTGGATGGACAAAGAGTCTACAGACATCACAGTGGGTTTCTGGAAAACATAATTTCCAGTTTAAAGTATTAAATGGCATTTAGCAACTAAACAATTAATTGTAAAATAAAACAAAATAGACTGTCTAATGTAACATAATCAATGTGGTCTTCTTACACTATTGGAGCCAAGGGTTGTAATCTCCTGACCCAGTCCCTGACCCGATCTCTGGGGGGTCCTCATTCTTCCTCCTCCGGTATCCCACTCTGTCATCAATCTTCTCCGTCTCCAGACACCGCAACTCTATAATGAAATTGGTCAGAGACCAGCTATTCAATACTTGGTTAATTCTACCTGTTTATGGCTTGGGATGGACAATGGTCCTGTGAGTTTTAACACCAGTTCGTCTATAAAACGAATACATGAAAGAATGTAAGTACTGCAGATATTTGAAACTAAATAATTTAATACAACATGTTATGCAATTAATATTTTTAGGGCTTTATATGTGTGTGTGAAAGAGGGAAGCAGATGTTGCAGATGGAATTAAGCAACTGCAGTTTGATGGAGATTAACTGGCCTCCTGTGTTCATGTTGGGTTAGAAAGTAACCACACAAACACAGCACAGCAACACCATTTCATTTAATGTGCATTTATTCCACTTCAGTTGAGATGTAACTTCTCCAGATGTGTTTGTACATTATGATATTTGTCAAATGGACTGTGCTTACTTGAAGTTGCTGACATTACATTAGACTAATGCGGCTGTCGTGCATAAATTCCAAGCCTTCATAGCACAAAGCTCACTGGGTGATCTGAAAGAAAGGGGTCTGATACACCAGTGTAATTACACATATAGGTATTAGTAATAATGAAGATCTTGCATTTTCTGATATAATGGAAAATAAAACACCAAAAGATGTTTCTTTTAGGTAAGGCCTCTTTTAAACAAGGATATATATATATATGTATACAGAATGCACACATAATATACACACAGTACACACAAAATACATAGTTGCACTCACCCAAACGTTTCCAATTTCAGATTTTGTTTTAGTGCATTTGCCACACATCTGTTACAGGCTACTGCTTATGATTAAATAGGTAAATCCGCTAATGTCTCATACACTAGACAGGTATATAATAAAATATACCGGACAGACATCCTGCTGAGTGTTGCTGTTCACTCTGATGACCTAGATCATATTCAGGCTCAAACGTGTATGGATTGTTGTGGATTTTAAGAGAAACTAAATGAAATCTTCCAACGACAGTTTCTTTATGGAGCCTCCGGAGCAGCAGGGCTGACATGCTGTCACTAGGCTGGCCAGTCACAGGGGTTAACACCGACGGTTTCTGACAAAGGCTGAAATAAGAGCCTGCCTTACGGACCACTTTAATATAAATAGAGAGTAAATCATGTAAAGTCCTAGTATAGAAATATGGGCCTGGACTTTGCGCAAAATAGGTTTTAGATTTAGATCAAACTGCCTATTTTAATAACATAAGCAAAATATGTGAATGATATGTAATATGTTGATAATAAAATCTATCAAAAAGAAGGAGAAGACTTTGATTCTTTACTTACATTAATGCATCTGATTTAAATTATTAATGTTTATATTAAGACAACTTTTCTCTCTCTTTGTCTGCAGGACTTATTCTTCTCTTCTATATAGTTTTCTACGTCTTCCTGGCTGGCTTGTTTGCACTCACCATGTATGTTATGCTGCAAACCTTGGACGATCACAAACCAACCTGGCAAGACAGGCTCTCCACACCAGGTGCAGTAAATAATAACAGGAACAACGTGAACATAGGTCACGGTCCGGGCTGCAGAGTCATGAATTCACTGCTGCCTCTCTCCGTCTGTCACTCACAGGCATGGTGATTAGACCCAAAGCAGATGAGACCTTTGAGATTGTCTATGACATCCAGAACACCGAGACCTGGGACATGTATACTCAGGCTCTGGACAGGTTCCTGACACGTAAGTCTGGCTCTCCGCTTCTCTTACAGTGACTTAAAAAGCTTAATGCTATGGATTATCCAGCCATCTAGAATGAATTGTTTTTACCTAATAGGAGATAATTCCTTTATAATCAGTGGGCTGAAGATTAGTTGGGTCATGAACCTTTATATACAACATGAACCCTTCTCTCCCCTGCAGCCTACAATAACTCCGTCCAGACCCAGAAAAATGATGAATGTACCCCAGACAAGTACTTTGTGCAGGAAGACAGCGGTGATGTGAAGAACAACCCGAAGCGCTCCTGTCAGTTCAACCGCACCATCCTTGAGGACTGCTCTGGAATCAATGACCGTTTCTATGGATACCAGGAGGGCAAGCCATGCATCATCATCAAGCTGAATCGGGTATGAAAGACAAAGAGGGAGGGGAAACAGGATGGTGTTGCTAGGAAACATTGGAGTAACTGAGATAATAAAACAGGATGGGAATGTGGGAAATTCAAGTAAACAAAAGTAAAGTCAGTGTCAGGAGTCTCTTCTGTTTTGCGCTGAAGTTAAAGTGAAAGGCGAATGTGCTGGAGACGTGTTGTCCTCTTCCTCACCAGGTGATTGGGATGCTGCCAGGAAAGAACGGGCAGGCTCCGTATGTCACCTGTGGCGCAAAGGTAATCCCTTTTGTCTTTCATAATGAACGGCTTGACATAACATTTGGATTTCAGCCCATTTGCAGCTATTGTGTTTAACTTTCATCCGCAATATGCCACCACTCACCTCCATTTCTTTTTCATGTTTGTGTTTCCACTGCATCGACTATCGTATCTCTGTTGCATGCTGCTTTGTCATTTACACCAACCATGTGTGTCGCTCTGTCTCTTCTTCTTTTACCCTCGTGCACCATTAATTTGTCCACTCTCAGAAATACAAAGTTGGCCAAGACGAATGGGTAAGAACAGGACAGAAGCTGTGGTTCGTAGAGTTTAGATTGCATCTAGAGCACATGCGAGAGTTATTATAGGTTTAAAATTTTCATGAGGTTTTATTTGTATTTAGTCATTTAGTTTGTTTTTTTAAATTTCAGTTCAGTTGTAGTTAGTAGTACAAGTAGTAAGTAGTTTTATTTTTAATTAGCTCAATTTATAGAAGCTGATGAAAGAAAGCATGACATTAATCAAGATTTAAGGCCCCACGCTGTGCAAAGCAATTTTATTCTTTTTTACTATGAAACTGAAAATTAAAACAAAGCTGATTTTATCTGCAGTTCTATTTAGTTTTAGTTCTTTTTATTAATTAGTATTTGTCGTTTTTTTTATTTAGTTTCTGTGTCTCTGAAAATCCTTTGTTGTAATTTCAGTCAATGGAATTACTCTTTCACTGCTAGTTTTAGATTTAGTCTTAGTTTACATGAACTATAATAACCCTGGTGTGAACAAATAAAGCACGCGCACAACACAAAGCACAACCACTAGAATATTAAAAGCAGAGTTTGTGCATCTATGGGGTATTTCAGATTAAAAGTGGGTGGTTAAAAAGATAGTGGTCATGCTGGGAACTGATATTTGATGGAAATAAGTAGACATCATATGCTTCCTCTTCTCCAACACACGTGAGGCTATTTTTGAGGTTCTTACTAAAGATGTTGTTTCGCCCCACAGAAAGAAGATTCTGACAAAATTGGAGAGTTGATGTACTTCCCTCCAAACGGCACTTTCAACCTTATGTACTACCCTTACTATGGCAAGAAAGCTCAGGTAAGATGTTACCTGAATTCAAAATATCTCTTAATGATCAATACTGGTTAATGCTTGTTTTATGAACTGTTTTTAAGATTCGTAGGTTTTTCTGTTTAAAGATGTGTTGGGTGTCTTTCTGCAGGTGAACTACTCTCAGCCTTTGGTTGCCGTCAAGTTCCTTAACATTACCGTCAATCAAGATGTCAACATTGAGTGCAAGATTAACGCCAACAACATTCCCATTGGAAGCGAAAGAGACAAGTTTGCTGGAAGAGTGTCTTTCAAGCTGAGGATCAACACTATGAACTAGGTTGACCTTGTCCCTCCTCTGAAAACTACTTTTCTTCTTTCTCTGCAACATTGCACATACACAGAAACAAATCGCAGTATTCACACCCTTTGTAGGATTTGTTTACAACCCCCACATTCTGGGATTTGTTTGTTCAATTGGGTGGTGAAATGAGGCAAGAATAAAGGGTGGTAATCCTGTCATTATTTCTGTCTGTGAGCTTTGGGACACATTCTTTTCTGTAAATTAGTTTGAGGTGACGTCTATTTATAGTGCATGACAAACTAGGGGATATACGTAACGGAAGTAGACGTGTTTTCAAAGTTTGCAAGGATCAGCAACGTTACCAGTTTCTTGCTGCTCCCTTCCTGCTGCCTCCTTATAGAGTATCCCTCTATATATAAATATACACAAATTACAATACAAAAATGTGTATATCTACAGTATTTATACGGTATCATAACCTTATATGAGTACGTCTGTTTTGTTGCACTTAAAAGAATAATCCAACAGACTCGCATATATCTTGATGGATGGATGCAGAGATGAAGCCATTTTGCATGTGTGTATTGTCTTTAGTGTGCTATGAGGGCAGGAGGCCCACGTGTCCCACCTCTCTGCTAAGTGTGAAATAAGGTTATGTTAAACCGCTGACCACCAGGAGGGACCACCTTGTGATTTTCAGAACCGGACACGCACCAGGTGTGTGTTTTCAAAAGCGATATACAGTATAGTGTAACAGGTATCTGCAAAAGTCAAAACCTTTAAGAAGCGAATGTATGTGTATGTGTGTGTGTGTGTGTGTGTGTGTGTGTGTGTGTGTTTTCCATTCACAGGTCTCATTTCATATTGTAGGTCGGGAAGTTGCATGCAACGTGCAATATTCATTAAGTGGCATACATTATGAATGCTTGATCCCATTCTTCAGATGAGAGGACTTGTATTAAATAATCATCATTTTCTGTCATTTGTTATTCACACTTGTTTGACCTGAGGGTATCTTATAAAATAGATGGGATACGCATTGGGTTGCTAGTCAAAGTAATTAATGATAGGAGACAGTACATCAGTCATATCTTACACATCTCAACAACACCGCTTGACACAAAGCAATTTTGGATTGAATATCAGATCCGTGACGCTTATCAGTGGCGATCACTCCCTGTCATTTTATCTCTAAAATTAACCTGGAACCATTTTCATGCGTTTCATTTCTAAGTTAAAAAGTGTTTTTTTTTATGTGTTGCATCTATTTCATATGTCTATACATATCAGAAATAGATGCCAGTGTCATATTTTAATTTATTTGCACTGGAAGTGTGCTTTTTCCTTTGTTTGTGAAGTTGAATTTATCACTGTACATATTTGAGGAGGAGGATTTAGAAAGTGTGTGTTTGTTCCTTTTGTTTCATTCATCCTGAAATATTTGCAGATATAGGTTTCATTCTATTTGAAAGGAAATTAGAGTTTAAATATGTGAATTGTTAATACATCCAAGTTTTACTTTATAGGCCTATAGGAAAAACTGAATATTGCCTCTTTGACCGTATTTTTTTAATCTCATTAATCATACTGTAGATTCATTTTTCGTCTGAATCAGGGACATGGTAGGTAGACAACCAGTGTGACCACTTGAAAAATCTAAAATTTCCCCCATGTTTGAGCTGTTTTATTAGTGTCGAAAATGAAAATTGGATGGAGATACTGTATGTTCAACTCACATTAACAGTGCGACTCTGAGCTTGCCTGATCATCAGAAAATGTAGATGGCGAGCATCTGTTCACTGTACGTTAAAGCCGGGCTAGGCTTCACTCAGATTCTCACTATGCTTACAAATATCTCACCGCGTTTTAAATCGAACTTCATTATCGAATCCAGGCTTGAAAGACAAACCCAGTTTGGTGTGTTGAAATTATCTGATGTAAATATTTGAGAGGTTGTTCGTACTTCGGTCGTCAGAGGCTCTTTAGCTTTTTTGTGACAATCCACTGACCATTTTACATGCATTTCTCCTCTGGCATTCCTGCAACACTTACTTAATTTCACTGTAATCTCTTAATCTGGTTGGCTAATCCAGAGCAGGCACGCTCAACGTCTTTACCCTACTTTGTTGCTCCTCCTCCTCATTTCGAAAGGCCCGTTTCACTGTCATCTTCTTTAAAAGCAAGGCTCTTCCTCGTCTTTTTGGTACACTCAATCCTTGGGCAGGCGTCATTCAGTAATAATTCCATGAATATTCCTTTTAATTGCACACACAGCAACTAAAATCTTCCTCATCTAATTGGACATACTATTTTTTACTCATGCGCATCGCATAAAGATGAGTTTAAACCATCCCCAACCAAAGATCTTCCTGCCAGTTTAAATTGCTTTTGTTTGCGCTGCACAGACAGATTATTAGCAGCAGATGTGAGTAAAGATCTTATCCAGAGATACTGTAGGTACCAGGTGGATCGCTGAGGACTCTGTGTTATTACAAAGCCTGTTCTTATATAATAATAATACGCACAAAAGGAAAATGTTTCACTACAACATAACAGTGCCTCCTGGTGGACAGACAGTGTTGTTCCCCAGTGTCACAGAATGTTATTTCCTGTTATCTCCATTTATCCTTTTTTTTTGCTGTGATAATTTGGAGATGTCTTCAAAAAGCAATATATTTATTTCTTGTGTGGCTGTTTGATGTATTTAATGGAAAGGCTGGAACGAAGTCATGAATCATTAAAAAATAAGGAGGAAAAAGGGGAGAACGTGTAGATATTGCATTCAGGCAACTCTGCCAATGTGCATTATCAAGATGAAACAATATAAAAAATATATTGTTTTGTTTATAAAAGAGTATTTTTATTGCTATTTTGTTGTAAAGAAGAGGAAAGAATGTATTATAATTGGATTGTATCATGTCAAGGAAGCTACCTGGTGGGTTTTCATCATTATTTTAACAGAAGAGTTTGGTTGGAAAAGGTTTTTTTTAATGTAGAGTTGTTTAATTGTTATTGTCTGAGTCCTTTCTGCTTTTTCAAATGAATCTGGTAAGCCTTTCAGTGAATGCTCTCTTAGTCACTGCTCATAGTAGATGTGTAGATGGGCGTAATGTGTCAGAATTAAGACAAAACTATTTGACAGCATGGTGAATAAATAAAAATGAGCAGGGTCTTAAGGGAACGTTCATGTGTAAAACCTCCAGATTCTTTTCAGTACGGAACAAAAACTACATCAGAGCCCAGCACAAATGTTACAGAGAGCCATGTCTTCGTGTTTTCAATAAAAAATATATATAACTAACCTCATTTCCCCATCCCACCCTCCTCACCTTATAGAGTACTAACGCCTAAGACTGTGGTGCAAGGATAGTTCAAGAGGGAAATCGACAAAATACGTTGGGATGTTCTCGCCCTAAAGGATGATAATTCTATTCTCAATCTTTATTTTTTGCTCTTACTGTATGTATATTTTTGCTCATGTTTACCGCAAAACAAGATAGAGAAACTAATAAATGTCATTTAAGGGTACTGAAACCTTTTTTTGTCTCTGCCTGTTTTTTCACGTCATTCCGCCTCATAATGGAGGAAGAAAGGGATTTATTACCGAAGAACAGACCTAAGATTAAAGTGGAACGGTTATAAAACCAGCGCAGAACCTTTTCATCCTGGCTTGTTACAAATCAAACACAGCAAGTCTATAAACATAATAGAGTTCCTGCAGGGGAAAAAAAGCCAGAGTCAGAAGCAGAGCCAGGTGGATATAATCTAATGTAATCTCATTCACTGTAATCCTCACAGCCTGCAACACCAGTAACACTACTGAAGATTTGTGCACGAAAGACCGGTGCTGCAATCAGCTGTGAACCGGACTAAATGTCTGCACAAATTATCTATATAGGAGGCAATAAACGCACAGTGGAAACAACCCCAACAACACATCATCTTTCTGGTCACACGTGAGAGAAGGTCGCAGATCAAAGGTCATGAGTTCAATCATAAATAATAATGGACCTGAAATGGTAAAAATACAGAATCGTATTATACCACAAGATGGAGTTTCTTCTCCTTTCACGTGCTTTTTTTTTTTATATGGTCTGCAGCCAACTCTTTGACAAGATTAAATTAGAAGTGTGCTTCCGCTCAGTCAGTGACCTTCAACCAGCTCCTGTCTGTTCACTCTGTGGCCTTAGGCTCTATCCTTATCTCTTCTTTCCTCACTGTCTTCACAGAAAGAGAGAGCCGGCACAGGAAAAGGGAGAGAGCCAGGATTACGTAGCATTAGAGGTATTTGTGGGTTTAAAATAGTCTGATTGAGAGAAGCACAGGTTAGCGATATTCCACACCTGCTATTACCCAGTAATAAACACACAATGACTCCTTTCCTCTGTTATAATCTTGTCTGCACTCACCTACTGATGATTTTCCTAATGTGTAAGATATGATGTTCTAATGTTTCCTAAAGGAAATGATGTGTTTTGAGTTAAAAGAGAAGCATTTTTTTTTTACATTTGAGGTTGAAAAACCTTCACCCTGCCACTGGATCATTTCCAAAATATGTGTCAGTTTAAGGGTGTGCAGTTGCTATCTCTGATGTTAAGGAAGTGAAGATTAGTCTTTTGTAGAGAATGGGATCCTCTGCTGGATGTTGGATAACATTACATAACAGTACATGGCATTTAAATATCAGAGTTGAAACATTACTGAACTAGACTTTGTTAGAAATGATCACTGAATTCCCCCATTTTGGCAGATATTTAATAATTCTGAGCATGATACAAACATATACCTAACAAAATGTAGAAATTAATATTTTACACTCAAACCATAGTCATATCACGTATTCTCTTTTTTAAAGTTTGTGCTGATTTTCTTTGTAAGAGCTTTATAATCATGATAGATTCGTCCCAGATTTTGGGGCTACAAGGTAACAAAACCTAGAAAGTTTTGAGGTAGCATACTAATTCAATTACAATGGCATATATTCTCAACAGTATTTTGAATTAAGTTAAATAAAAAAAGAACAAAATTTTTTGGAGGCCACTGGCTTCATGCTCCTATTAGGAGCTGTTTAAGAACACACGATGTCAAGTGTTGACTCATTTAATACTGCTTAAATGGAGACAAATTAAACTGCAGGATAATAGTGACCGCTTTCCTTCAGGTTATGGAAAGGTCACATTTTTGCACCATTTACGTGTGGTAAATCACAGTATTGACGGTCCTACAGCTTTTTTTGACAGGTTTTGACACAGTTAAAGTACAAGAGTGGGTCAGAAAGGGATAAATACAGTATTTTGCACTGGGAGATCTTATAAGATTATGTTGAGGGCAGGATCTGGCCCCATGACCAGGGCTTTAAACCCTCTTTCAGATTGTACATGTGTTCAGGTCATTGTGTCCACATACTTAAATATTCCACACCCTGGCATTTAGCCAGTCAGCTGCCTTAAAAACACCTCTAAGGTGAGGACACATCAAGACATCATCGGTCAAAGTTTGGTGAGGAATGAGGAAAGACTGAAAGCAAACTTTCAGTTGATTGTTGAGATAGCACTTGGTTGGCATTAAGTTCTGGCACTTATACATTTTAGGTAAAAGAAATCAAGTCTATTTGTGTTTTCTTGAGAAGTGTACACCTCCTTTGGAGCAAGATATTTATTCCTGATTTGTGATGTACCATAAAGACATGGCAGAAATGTTAAAAGAGCAGAAGAAGCTATGTCCCCTCTAATAATGCCCTTTTCTATGGCAAGTCCAGCATGTTATTTTCCTCCAGGGCTCTTTGTGTCCTATCATAAACCTCTTCAGTGGCCTGAACCACTTTGCTCAGCACTGTGCTCAGCTCCTCCTGGTTCTGCACACACACCAGCCTGAAGAAG
Source organism: Coranthus polyacanthus (assembly GCA_037367275.1). NCBI lineage: Eukaryota > Metazoa > Chordata > Actinopteri > Kurtiformes > Apogonidae > Coranthus > Coranthus polyacanthus. The sequence goes on from JAPQRN010000007.1 coordinate 11,780,257, forward strand.
TAACCCCGCTCAGGCAAGGCAATGAAGGCCAGCTCAGCAGCCCTGCGGACAAACCAGGTGTGGTGGTTTGCCAGAGTCTTCTGGTAGGACTCACGACAAAGCTCTGAGGGGCTCCTGAGCCGGCCGTTCACTGGCGTCTCAGCCAGCTTCTCCAGGAAGAGCTTCAGCCAAAGAAGAGCACGATGCAGACGCAGAAGAGTCCGACATCCAGAGTCCGTCTGGTGGTGGAAGTCCACCACGCCTCTGTTCAGCTCCTCCAAGATCATAGAGCGAACAGAGCGGTAAGCAGAATTATGTTCCAAGGTTTCCAAAGGTTTGTTTTTCCCTGCCTCTGTGCTCACAGAGTTCATTGGGTGTACATCAGGACCCAGCTCTGCTTCAGGGTCTTCTTCTTCCAACCGGGCCAGCTGGCGAATGATAGAAGTCTTAGTTTCTATCTCTTTAGATATCAGTCCAACCATCGAGCCTAGAGCGTCCATAAACCTGGTGTAACAGAACAGGAAGAATCACTTTACACAGTCCACATTATGGTAAGCCATAAATCACTTTAAGTATCAGGTTTCAAGTTTATCTAATTTGTGTAGCACTTTTAGAGCAAATACATTTTGCACCAAAGTGCTTCAAAAAGACACAATACAATTTACACATGTAGGCATTAGACATAAATGTGCACGAGCGATGTTGTCGATATAAAGCAAGATTGACCCACTAATGACAAATTGCTGTATTTAGTATGTGGGAAAAGACACATATTTTCTGTTTGAGGCAAAAAATACAATATTTGCAGTGGAAACTGTCCAGACATGTGGCTACACATATTGTCAATACTGTGTTTTATTGGAAGACTGATTTTCTTTCAAATAGATTAACATTCATCTGACATGGTAAATATCAGATCTACACTGGATCAAAGCACATGGATCATAAAGGTTGAGTTGAATCCAATGGTACCAATCTGAACATAATTTAAAGCCCAGGGAATCAGTTAAAAATGAAAATAGGTTAAATACAGTTCAATGACTCTTTTTGGAAGATGCAAATGAATGTGTTTGTCTTATTGGCTTTATCTAATGATCTTACTTCACTAGTTCGTCCCAGCTGGACAGATATGGCTGCAGCAGAACGTCAGAGGTGTCGGTCGGTGAAGCCTGCAGGTGTGACAGCAGAAGTGACACTTGGAAGGTCTGACCAGGACACATCTCCAGGACCGCCGAGCCCTCAGTCCCATCAGCACCACTGCTGTTGGACAGCTGGTGAAGCTGACGACGGGGGAAGGGTGGTGTTATGGTGGGGGGGTTATGAGGTTGGGTATGGGGGGCAGCAACGGGACAAAGAAATAGAAAAACAGAGATGAGTCAATAAATAAGTAAAATTATCCATCTGTTTCACAAAATGAGCTTTCCAGGCCTCCTGTTACTGACATCCTTTACCTTTGGGGTCAATTCAACCCCAGACATTTAAACCTCCAGAAAATCATGTATCAGGTACTTTATGATACATATATGAAAAAAAATATGCAAATCACCATACACTGTAAAAAAAAAATAGGATCATTGGTTAGTTAAAAAAATTCTGGCAACAAAATGAGAACTAATATTATTGAGTAGATTTAAAGTTCGAAAGCAATTGAAATGTATTTTCTCGAAAATTGTTAGATTTAATTATTTCACGAAAATGAATTTAGGTTTGCGGAGTCCCTGGTTATTTCTAGCTTAGCTTTAGTTAATATTAAAAATAAAAATCAATAAGTCAATTTTATTGCTCTTTCATTTTTATAAAATTTATTACAATTAATACATTGAACTCTGCTCATTATAATGTTTGATTTTTTTCTTTTGAAATTGGTTTAATTTGACTAATAAATTACTTAATCCAGCAACTACCTTTATCCTATTTTATTAAGTAAATGTTACTTTTATTTGTTTATTAAGTAGTAATTCACCCTACTAATTTTTACAGTGCAACATGACCTAAAATTCATCCTAAAAAGACCTTTTCAGTGTTTTAATACCTGTATATTATCCACTTATATATAAGTCCAGATTCGTGTCATTTGCATTGGAAAGAAAATCCGTTTCTGTCATGAAGGAGGCATGTATTATGTTCAGAGTCAATTTGACCCTTCAACAATGTCGGGTATGTGGTGTATGTCTTTCTGTAGATAGTGTATCTGCCTGAGGTCAAACTGACCCCGGGGAACACACATGTGTACAAAAATGTGTACAGGACGTTGAGAACATGGTCATGTCATTTTGTGTTTACCTGGTAAATTAGGAAAAGTCATTCAATACAAAGCAAATGACGTAAACTATTTATTTAGAGACACCGAGCATTGAATGGTCAGTGGTCAAATATTAACAGGAGGACTAGAGGAAATGTAAAACTGAATGACCTGCTTCAGGGCTTGAACTCTTACCTTGTTCACCTGATTATAACCCTTTAAACAAGAATCCCAGTGGTAATCCAGACTTCCCTCTGCAGTGGGACATTAGAAAAAGAAACAATCAGTTTTTGTTTAGAGAGACTTTTAGTCTGAAAGAGAAAGATGTTTTAATCATGAAGAAATTCTGCAACTTTCCTGCAGCAGTGTCTCAACCCCAGGGACATTAACTATAAGTGTGCATTTAAAACATAAAAATATGCATATATTTAGTCTTTATATTAATAATAGAGGATTATAGGTTAAGACTTCCCACACATAAAATTTAATTATCCAGGAAGGACTACTGTCACGTGGCATGATGTCTTAGTCAGACGACCGATTCTGAGGCCAGCTTTATATTTTGTTACGTTACTGATGAATTCCAGTTTCCATTTAAATCACATACTAAATAAACATATTTAGTATTTATCATAAATACAGGCTTTTTGAAGACGACGAACATTATTCTCATGACTGCAGATCAAGTGTGGTGTTGGCCTTTGACAGTGTGAACCCTGTGATCTTTATTGACTCGCTTAAACAAAGTATAGCAGAGGCAGCACCCAACAAAGCAGCACCCAACCGGAATCAATTTTTGGGATCCATCTGGTGGACAACGTGGACGATATGGCCACATGATCATGGAGCTGCAGTTACAAGCATGACTAAAACATGAAACCTACATGTGTTTTAACTTTGAATTCAGACCATTAGTGTGTGCTGAAGTGTTTGGGTTCCTCCCTGTCATGCTTCCATTCAGCCACACACCTGGAATGAAGTAACCGTACGAAGTTATGGTTATTCTTCAAACTTACTGGGAACCTTCTGGGATTTCCCAGAAGCCTTTGCCCTCGATGTCCCTAAACAACACAGACTTTGACACTTTGAGACGCAGAAAATAAATGATTTCTAACTTGAGAGTGACATATGTTGCCAAACATGCCATCAGAGCCATCAAGTCTTTCCTTTGCAAACTCAGGACAATCTGTGTCCAAATTAAGTTATTATAATGCGATGATACAGGTATAGTAGTTTCATTCATCCAAGCTAGAAAAAGTGATCATAGTTTGAACTTCTACGATCAGTCATTTATTTATTTTTTTTAAACATATTATTACATTCTCGCTGAATTTTAAAATTACTCAAGGCAAATGACCTTTAAATTATTTATTTCTCTATTTAGTTCTGTTCTCTATTATTGGACAAAGTTGTAATGCTGCTGTTAAATTGTTGTTTTTTTTTTTAAATGCAGAGAGAGAGAACCGACAATAAAATGATGCTTGAGTTAGATTGTAGCACATGGGCATCTTTGAATAAAAAGTAGAACGTTTAGATTTAATGAACGGATTTTCTGAGAGCTCAAACTATAGCTCAAACTTGAACTCTTTTGTCACAGTGTCACCTTAAATCCACATTGCAATACCATATTAAATCACACACGAAATATTCCTGTGACGTGAAATATTACTGAGGACAAATAATAAGTAAAAGTGGTATGAGCACCAAACCACCACAACATGTGACACATTCCTGATCTGGAGCATATCCACTTCTAACAAGGGAGGGATTGTATAGATTGAGAGGAAAACATAGAAACCACACACACACAGAGGGAGAGAGTGGAATACTCACGGAGCCACAGGGAGCCGAGGAACAGCAGCAGGACTAAGATAGCTGCAGCAGCCTTGCTCTTTACACCCATACTGAAGTCCAGCTTTGGGTCCGCCAGTCCCTCTGTTCCTTCTCTCTGTCTTTTATCTTTTAATTCCTCTGTGTCTCACATGGGTCCTTGTTCCCTTGCACTGGCTGTCACCACAATTACTCTCTACCAGACCCCTGCCTCTGACCCCCCCTCCCTTTCTCTCAAATCTTTCATACTCCTCCCCAAAACCTCAAATTAAAAGTTGCTTTCTCACCACCATTTCGTCTCACATCGCCTCTGTCAATATGTAACTGTATTTTACTGCTGCTGCTTTTCCCTGGCACGCTACTACAACTTAAGCAGGCTGCTCTTCCTTTGCTGTTTGTCTTTGACAGGACTCTTCTTTCCTCTGCGCTGCCTTTGTTTTTCTAACTGAATTTGAAGCTGCCTCTCTTGCTGCGTTGCTCAATCTGAGGGTACAGAGATCAGCCGACTGTATCCACCGGCTGATAAAGGAAAGCTAACGCAGTTTGTTCACCAGTAACCAACCTTCCTCCAGATTCATCTTGTACATATGTGTTATATTGCTGGTCAGCACCAGTAAACACATGCTCCCTCTGCTCTCCTCCCACCGCGACCCACCCTACCTCCCCCTTCCTCCTGCTTTCTCTCCCTCCCTCTCGATATACCTCATTCACACAGACCAGTAAGAAGAGCACCACCGCGACCACACATTACAACAGCAGTAACACGCTGCCACATGAAAACATGCTGATTTAAATGAGGATATAACAAGAAACATATGAGCGCCTCCCATATTCTTTCAATAAAGCTTGTTTTTTTTTCCCCCAGCCTTTATTTATCTTTACTACTTTTGCAGAGGCATGACAACCTACACTGAACCTCTGTATTGATTAAACCATGGCATAACACGATTTGAGGCGACGCAGGAGGAGAGATGTGATAGCAAACCCATGTTTGTCAATGAATAACGAAGTCTAACCAATCTTCCGCAGCAAAAGAAACAAAGATGCTCAGCCAAGCTAATCTAGACACTAGACACAGCGTGACATGTTGAAAAAAAAAATCCCTATAGGAAAAATACAATTACTCCCCTCTTTTCACTGTTTTATCTAAAAATACCTCATACTTTAAATACATAAAGCTAAACCCATAGACACAAAAAAAAAACACCCAGGTTTTTTTCCGTTCTTACTGTCATTTCTGAAGTCTAAAGTCACAGATAGTAAAGGAGCACTGACGTGGAGTATAAAGGGTGTTCCTATGATTATCACCTCTGATAGTGATAATTATGGGAAACACAGTGATTGGTGTGTGTCGGTGGGTGCTGCCGATGTGGGGGAGGTGAACAGACATTGAACTCCTCACTCAGCCGAACCACATGTGTGCTCAGAGTGGGGGACTTAACAATGGTATTCTGCAGCGGAGGAGCGGGAAGAAAAAAAAAAAAAAAAAGTGAAAGCAGGGGCATTCATCACTCTAAAGGGAGGGGCTGGTCATGGGGCTTTCATTTTATTCTGCGCAGCCAATGGAAGATCCTGTCTTAAATAGGCAGCGACTGACTGAAGGAGGCTGAATCCCTGTGAGGACATGTGACCCTTTCAAATGACTTGAACTATTTGGCTCCATGCAGCTGGTACCAAAACTCTATTAAATCTATGCACATTTCAATTGGCAATAGCCCTTAAAATCTCAGGACTGTCGGTGCCTACAATCAACCACCACTGCTTTTTGGAACAGTACAGTACTTGTATAAACACAGTATGTTTATGTGTTCGGTAGAATAGGAAAGAGGTATTTTGTCACTGTCAGACACTTTATTTTCCACTATCCTGCACACTGAGGTTGCTGCACAGAATTAGTGGCCTGAAAACACTTTACCCTAGTATCAGTCAGAAACCAATCTTCTCACTATGGGACATTTAATTAAATTAGACACAAGGTTTTACATGGAGTTATTAGCCAGACGATTTTTGGCTGTACACAGTGACTTATCATCGCTATAAGGTTGCTGAGCCACCAAAAGAGACAACAAGAAGCCACAGCACCAAGTCAAAGTCCATAATAACATACTAATTAGGAGAAGGGCTTTAGCATTATACTGTGTCAAATATACAAATATTTAACTCTGAAAAAAAGCAAATAAATGTCTAACTATTCCTTTAATGGCTTACATGATAAGATTGCACTGCCCTCAAGCATCTTTTTAAAACTTCTATTTGCAGCCTGTCTTTGAAAAGTCACGTAAATAAGATAAGATAAGATGGGTTTAAACAATGGGAGTAGATGAGTGTTTATAGTTTACAACCCAAACTTTTTTCTAGGGACCCACTTTTTAAAAATGAAAAACCATCATGACCCAATTCAGAATTGATCTCTAATTCATGAGCAAATCTGTGCATAAATGACCATTTTTACAGCCACCTCATCATGTCATGAATGGGTAAACCAGCCACTTTGGAGAAATTTACATTTGTTTTATGAATGTTATGGAAAACGTATACAATTTAAATATGTGAGTAATGACATAATATGACAAAATAAATATATTTAGGCGGAGTTAGGCTCTTTTTTTCTCCTAATCAATAAAGCAAACACAGTGTACACTAGCCATATCAGAACAATATGAAAATTCAGTGCTAAAAACAAATCTTAAACACACTTCTTGTTGAAAGTATTTTGAAATGTTTGAAATGCACATTTATTTGACGACCCAAACAAAATCTGACCCAGTCTTTGCTTTACAGTATTTGACTCACAGCCTTTACTGAGAGTTTAACTGTTATAGTATCTATTTGTGGATGTATTACAGGCACTGCAGATTTAAAAAAATGTTGTCATTGCATATTTAACTACAGCTCATGACTCCAAAGCATTAACTTTACAATAGCTTGAAACCCCTGCTTTAATGAATGTGCCTAAATTTAAAACACTAGAAAAAAAGCACACACACCTGTCTGGCATTTTTTTCAGTGCCTGGCCTCCATGACAGTTTTCCTTTTTGAACTACCAATTATATTAGGATGGAGTTTAGGAGAAATTCCTGGCTTCAGCTTCACAGAAAAAAAGCCAGAGAAGGAAACCGTGAACTGTTTCATCCAAGAAATGTCACATTCTTTATCCTAATTTGTTGTCAAAAGCCTCCCCTTTTAAATGCCAACGTTGGTCAAATTCAACTGAAATTAAGATGCATATTGTTTGCTACAGCTAGAACGCTGTGGGAACGGCCCAGTCTGGGATTTGAAGTCGACAGATCCAGCCTTTCTTCTCTCTGAGCTCGAACTGTGAGACACATAATCTGCCTTCTGGAGGCTCCAGTTACCTTAAAGGCGCTCATCTCTGTTTCCCTAACTGTATATTTAGAAGTACATCACATACTGTGCAACTCACATGGCACATTCCACAAATCAGTCTGTTGCCCTTGTCGCTGCAAAGTGACTCAAGTTAGATTATGCACAGTGCTAATTATCATAGTAAATTTAGCTTCAGGATTCAGAACGTGAAAAATGCTAGGACAGGACCTTTTTGCATTTATCTGTTTGTTACGGAAAAAAAATATCCGTTGCATCTTAATCCAGATCGGATATCTTGCTCCGTTAAAATATCAGTTCACTTTTGTCCACCTCCTGCTCTCTAACACCACCCGTCTGTAGTCTGCGGACAGTTTGTCACTTTCTCGGGGCTGGAGTCCTGACGTTGAAGGGGCAAGGCTGTGCTGCATGTATTAATACTCTGGACACATAGCGGGGGGGGGGGCAGCAGGCCTGCACAGCCCGTCACCTGTTCTCAGCTACACCTACGGGTGCGCAAATCTGTACTGTTTCATACACCTATAACTTAAAAAAATTGGGTTTCCCTCATTAAAAAATGTAAGGAATATTAAGTCATTTAAGTTGCAAGGATTTTGGTGAGTTACTGCACCATGGGAGATTCCAACACACTATGCCTTGGATATCTTAATCAAAGAAGCATCTCAATACAAAATTCCTGGCATCACCTCAGATAGTTTGCATCTAATGATCATTATTGTGGATGATGATTATTGTGGGTGACTGGAGTTTGACTTGATGTCCTGGTTTAGTGCTTCCCAGCTGCTATGTAATCTGAGCCATGGATAGCGACAGCCGGGGTGACCAACAGTCAGGGGGCTGGGCAGGGGGATTTAGGGCTCTTCCTCTCTGTCTTTACTCTTGCTCTCTCTGTCTGTCTCTCTCTCTTTGTCTTAGATTTTATATTTAAAAATAAAGGGCGTCACAGCGCAGCGGAGAGGTGTTAGGATATGATGGCAGCACGCGGTTTTTGGATATTTTGTGGAGTTGTGACTGTTTTTGGGAGTTTGATGGTTCAAGGTAAGTGACCCAGTTGACAAACTTTTAGCACATCCTCCTTCTGATCAATAGAACCCTCTGTCAGTCATTTGCAGGCAGAAAATCAGTGTTCAGTGATTCGATCAGCACCTCCTGAAAACCTGGTAAACCTTGCACATACATTCAAAATATTAACTGTTGATGTATATTAAGACATGTTTTGCATACATATATAATGTTTGTTCTCCCTGTGGTTTAATGTCATGTTGTTAAAGTTTATCTCTGTGTGCATTTACTCTGGAAAGTTTTTACAGACAAAAATAAACTACTACTACTACACGAGTAGAGAGTCGTAAACCTGGTAAAACTGTTTCCTCTGTTGATCTGAAAGTATACATAAATCTACAATATAGTGTGTAGTTTAATGTGAGTACACAAAGCTCCATGAGGTTAGAATCATTATTGTTGTCTCAGCTGGTATTTTGTGCACTCAAAAAGCATTTTATCAATCCGTGTGCTTGATATTTTTTCAAGTTGCAATGCAAAGGCAACTGTGACATTTAAAGGTTTTGTCTGTTAGTAAGTGTAGCATGATGATATTAGCAGGGATCTTGTGTGTTTTGACCCGTTATCCATTCACTAGTATTAGATTTGGAAAACTCATGTGATAAGTCAGGCGTGTTTGACGCTTGCTAACAATGAGTCAGTTCATTTTTCTCGGCATCGAGTATAACACAAGGTCATGTGCTTTGCCATGAGAGCGAAAGAAGAAGCCACAGAAACGTAGTACTTCGAAAGTACTGGGGAGTGTAAAGCTGCCCGGGTTGACATTTGCAGAAGATGCAAAAGAGAAATGAGGTTCAGCTGAGGACTGGAGGGGAACACTTTTGTAATTTAAGAAATAAAGTTCTGTTCTTATTCTACCTTCATCAAGTGGTCAAAACATGGATTGCGTCTAGCAAACAATGGGGCCGAAGTGAACTCAGAATAATAGTTACCTAAGTATGGACGTTTTTCCCGCAACTTCTCCTTCACTATACTCCTACTTAATGTACTATCTCTGAGCTGCTGCACAGGATTAACATCCCATTGTTTCTCACAGTAAAAAGGTCATAACAGTGTTGAACAAGTGAGTAGATAATATAGGATGTGGTAAACAGGCTGAGCTAGGCTTGATTTCACTCTAGTCAAACAGGCAAACACTGATATTGTCATGTTTTATCTGAGGCCAGGTTGTTCTGACACAGGGGACATCTCACCATGCTGTCCTCTTGTATAGATATTTTCTTACTTACATGTATTAACCATACGATTTCATTGGTGATATGCTGATGCATTTGATCATTTAGGTCAGTATCAGTGAAAAGAGAAATGCCTGCACACTGGGGAAGGGGGATGAGAGACTTTTTCTCCCTGCACAGGCCTAGATTTTAGCTGCAGTCGATGACAAGGCCAGAAAACAGACATCAAACATTAACTGGACTCTGTCTGACACTACTTAATACTTGCTTCTAAGAATTATTATAGATAGATGCATGTATAGATTTCCTAAATTCTCTTTGGTATATTCATGGTTGTTTTCCTTTGTAGTGAAAGTGGAGGTACTGGGAATTGGTTGACGTACACTGACCTAAAAGGATGCAACAGTACAATGCTGCTGAAAGGGAACGACAAACCCTAACACCGCATTGTCACATCTGTTGTTCACTCATCCGTGTGTCAGTTGTAATATTTACCATATTATCCACAAATGGGATTTTGACAATGTCCAGGGAAGTGAGACATATCACAGCTGTCATTACACTGCTCACATAGGTTGTCCCATGGAAGAATTACTATTTCAGCATAAAAATTATGTGATATATTTGTGACTGATTGGCCCAGACGGACCCGGGACTGAATCCATCACAGGGGACGACATCTTTACTGTTTTTTACAATGTGTAACTGTCGACATTTTTGCCTAATGATGAAACTGATGATTATTCAGGATGACCTGAGTATGACTTAAAGTCCTACTTTAGAGATTCCCAGCTGCTGTGTAATCTGAGCTATGGATAGTGACAGCTGGGGTCGCAAATAACCTCTACCTTTCTCTGTCTTTCTCTCCTGAAGTTTATTTAAATATAGTATAGTCGAGGAGTACAACACAGTGGTGTTTGTGTGCAGGTTTGGGCATTATTGCTGTCTTCTGTGGGGACAGTAGTCATCTAAAACCTCCTTAAAACTGCTCAGCACATGCAGCTACCTTAACAACAAAATATAAGGATCATGTTTCTTCAAATGTTTAGAAATGTATTTCACATATATCTGAATTAACCTTTAGGTATTAGAAGATGTATGAGTAAAATACTGTCTATTATAAGCAGTCCCTTATTGGAAAGAGACTTAAAAGGGTGTAAAATTAACTTTTGGGGGATTTTTCTTTTAGTCTCAAACTACACTGCAAAAAATGTCAACAAAAGTAAAAAAGTCTTGTTTCTGGAAAATATGGAAAAGAAAAAAAAGAAAGAAAAGAAAAGAAATCTTGTCAACCATGTTTTTTTTTCATTAGAAAAGTAATCTCATTTCTAACTTTGTCTTAATAAGATATTCCGGCAAATATTGAAGTAGATTTAACAAACAATGGTTTGCACAAAATCCCAGCAGAGGAGCAACATTGTTTTCCTTATTTTAATACTGAGACCAATTGCACAACTTCTCAATTTAAGAATATTAAGTAACTGTCAAAAGGAAGAAATCTAGCCAAGCATAATTTGTTTATCCCACTGGGGTGACTGTTAATTAGACAATTTGGTTGTATCTAAGGATATCTGACTTCTTGCTAGTAGGGCTGTTTTTGCAGGGACTGGGGAACTGACTGTACAATACATGGTCTTATAAATATAAACTGTGTGTACCTATAAAGAATTGTTGTTTCTACACCTATTCAATTTCATCTGATTTTTTTAATGCAAATAAGGTCAGAAAACAATAACATACAACCATATTTTTAAGCAAAGGTGGGCAATGCTATGCTACTCTTACAGTTTACAGTTTTTATGTCGTTGTGATTATTGATCCGGCGCTGATTCTCTGCCAGAGCTCATATTTTATAGATGTTTCTCCTCTTTGTTCTCATTAAATATAGGCTTAAATCAATCGAAACAAAACACGTACACAGATGCGCACAAAACATTTCCTCTCTCCTCTATTTCTTTGAGCAGTGCGGTGCAATGAAGAGTCAAAGCTGATCAGCGACCTGTTTAAAAGTTACAACAAGAATATTCGGCCGGTGGTTCATCCTGAAGACAAGGTGGAGGTTCAGATCAAGCTGACTCTCACTAACCTCATCTCCCTGGTGAGCTCTCACTGTTCCAGCCGGTCCCTATCATAAAACCATTACAATATGACAACTGATTGAATTGAGCATCAGTTCAACAATCATAATCCTTCAATCCCACAGAATGAAAAAGAGGAGACACTTACAACCAATGTGTGGATTGAGATAGTAAGTTATAACTCTCTATACACGTTATTTCATCTTTAATATTAGTGACAGGAGTTTTGATATTTAGCTTCATTCTGCTTGTTCAGCATTTAGTGTGTCCACTTACTAATTATTAATGTGACTGGTGAGTATCCTTCTCTTAAATGTCACCCCAGCAATGGAGTGATTATCGCCTTTCCTGGAATAAAACCAACTATTACGGCATTAATATTATTCGAGTCCCATCCACGACCGTGTGGCTCCCTGACATTGTCCTTGACAACAAGTAAGTCAGATTGGACAAGCAGTGAAACCTGCTTTTTATGTTTTATAGTCACAGATTTAACGTTGATTTCATTGTTGTTGTTTTTTTTTTTTTCATCCTTCATCTCTGCAGCATTGATGGCAAGTTTGACGTGGCTTACTATGCTAACGTGCTGATCAGCGACGATGGTTGGATGTACTGGCTTCCTCCTGCCATCTATCGCAGCACTTGTGCCATTGAAATCACCTACTTCCCATTCGATTATCAAAACTGCACACTAGCATTCAGGTCTGTCACAATGATATGATTTTACAGTACATACACCACGTATAACTACTTGATTCTGTTTGTTCACTGCCTAACCTTTTTAAATGCAGATCCCAGACGTACAGTGCCAATGAAGTGGATCTCATCTTGGCAGTTGGAGAAACTGGGAACGTTATTGAGTGGGTTGACATTGACCCAGAGGCTTTCACAGGTACAGAGCACCCACATCCAATACTTCAATTCTCCAATACAACACAAACAGCAGAGGAATAAGTAATGAAACAACCATGCAGTGAAATGATGTCTGACAAACAAAGAGAGAGGCATGGCCTGATAAGATCAACCAGTAACAACTGCCGCTGTGTCCACAAGTTTCTCAAAGCATTGAAACAAACAATACATTAATCAAAAGTGATTGCAGATTGCTCAGCATAAGAGATTGAATAATCTAGTTCTAAAGACACTTCCCTTCGTATCGACCGTATATACTCTAATGTCAGAAATGGAGGATGGAGTGAGTGTGTCACTCCATTATTGGCTGAATAAGATAAATATACCTTTAACCTAGTTACAAGCCAAATCCGAGGAGAACGTAGTAATGACGTACGTATGCACAATCTAACAAAGATAGAAGAGAAGACTCTGTGCACAACAGTCTGCAAACCTTGGGTTGCAGACATATTGTGGGACATGATGACCTGTTCTCTGACCTGCAGCAAAGAAATGAATGAGGCCATGGATTACAGTAGGATTTTCTTGTATCAACAGGGACCCAACATTGAACAACACTTGTTTTTGAGTGGAGGGTTAGGGCTCTAACTTTTTCTGTTTTGATCGTTTAGAGAATGGTGAGTGGGCCATCGTCCATCGTCCAGCCAGGAAGATGATCAACCCACTATATTCTCCAGATGACCTGGAGTATCAGGAGATCATGTTCAATCTGATCATCCAGAGGAAGCCTCTTTTTTACATCATCAACATCATCCTGCCCTGCTCTCTCATCTCCTCGCTGGTCGTCCTTGCCTACTTTCTACCTGCGCAAGGTTAGCACTGATAGTCACGTGTAGTGTACATATCTATATAGATATATATAGATAGAGGTGCGAACTAAGCCACAGAGAGAGACTTATACCGTGGCTTTTGGACTTTTTTCTCTTTTCCATGGTGAAAACAACAGATACAACATTTATAATTCCCATCATTTATCATGAATAATAGGAATAAGAAATCATATGAAGTGAAAGATATTTTACTTTCTGTTTTAGAAAGGTAATAAGAAAAATCGAGTCCTATATAATTGTTGTATCTGCCCTTTCCGACCAATAAAAAAGCTCTTTGTTTGTGGATTTTGACATGAAAATCACTATTCTAATCACTATCCTATTTTCATTTTTTTAATTTGTGTTTCTGAAAATGGCAGCTGCATTTATAAAGCACTTGATCTTGATTTAGCGTTCATTTATTATTATTCATTTTAGTAAGAATTATTCCTCAATCATGCATCAACAATTGCCTACTTTTATGCAGGATCCATGAAGATACAGACAAATAGAAAAGCATTGCAAAAATGAGAGTTTTCAAGGATGTTCAAGGCTCATGTCTCATTAAGAGCTCCCTGTGGCTTAGTTCGCACCTTGTATATATGTTGTCATAAAAACTGTTCTTCGCCATTATAACTATATAACGTTATAATGTTTAGGTGTAATGTTTACCCTGTCTCTGTTGTCCCCTTCACAGCTGGGGGACAGAAGTTGACTGTGGCCATCTCTGTCTTGCTGGCTCAGACTGTCTTCCTCTTCCTTATTGCTCAGAAGATCCCTGAGACGTCTCTCTCTGTGCCTCTTATCGGAAAGTGAGTCACTGTGTGTTCTTGTCTTGTCTCAGAGCTTCAACTGACCTTTTTACTGCAGCAACTGGCTCTGCTGCTCTCTGCTGTTTCTTGCTTATTTATTTATTTATTGTTTATTTGTATAGGGACAAGCAATGCATGTCACACACCACACCACATTTTTGCTGACCTTAGAAGAAAATATTTTACAGGGAGCAAAGGAAATCATACTTTCATTTATTATTTAATGTTCTGTTCACTTGCTTGGGTATTCAGGCGCAGTATTTCAATAAAAGTGTGTTTAAAATACTTCACTTAATTTCTTTATTCAGTGGGCTGAGGCTATTTGGTATTTGATTTTAGCAGTGTACTTAACGATGCACACTTAAATATTTCTGTATCTATTCTGTATCTGTATCTATATTTTGTCATTGCAGTATTTAACTATGTCATCACACATCACAGATTCTCCTTATACTGGGCAGACGAAGTATTGATAGTCTACGCTCATTTGTATTATCCCAGATGAGCTTTTGCATTAGGGTCAACATCACACCCGTAAGGACTGTAAAAAACAGGGCAACACACAAGACACAAACTATAATACACTACAAGCATAATAAGACAAGAGGCATTTCTTTATTAAACACATTGTAAGCATTGTATCCAACACAGACTCTTCTAAATGTCTTTCTCAGGTACCTGATCTTTGTCATGTGTGTGACTACTCTTATTGCGACCAATCAAATTGTGGTGCTGAACTTCTCCCTGCGCAGTCCCAGTACTCACACCATGTCCCACACCATCAAACATGTATGTATTTCATTTAAGCCACATTTGTCTAAACAAGAGGGTTTTTTTTTTTTGTTGGAACCAGTCATTCCTATTTTTACTGCCTTGCAGATATTTCTGGAGATGGTACCTCGTTTCCTGGGCATGTCTCCTCTGGTGGACGATAGTGAAGTGACAACAGAGGTGAATGGAGTGAGGGAGCGACGACGGAGCTCTTTTGGCCTGATGCAGCGAGCAGAGGAATATGTACTGAAACAACCGCGCAGCGAAATGATGTTTGACAAACAAAGGGAGAGGCATGGCCTGACAAGATCAATTGGTAAGAAATCAGTTTTAAAATTATGACCCAGCTCTAAAATGGCACTACCAATTATGCCCTATAACCTAATTTTTTTTATATAATCTTTGTTTATATCAAAAATCATGAAAGGCTATGTTCACCCTCCAGGCAAAAGTGGCACAAATCTGATATTTTCCCTCATATGGGACTCAAATCTGTTTTTTTCATGACAGTGTGAACAGCACAAATCACAAAGAATCTGGGCCACTTCCATATGTGGTCCTAAATCAGATACAGCTTATTTTTATTGAACATATGCAAAGATGTCTATCTGTACTACCGTGTCGTCTAATTCTCAGCGTTTCTCTCCCTGTAGTGGACAACATGGACGTTAGTAGCACAGCTAACTTATACAAGAGTTTGGCCCAGGCTGCACCTGAGATCAAGCAGTGTGTGGATGCCTGCAATTTTATTGCTGAGAGCACAAGACAACAAAACAACATTGGATCTGTGAGTGTTATTTCATACTTGAGTTGCAGTTTTGAATGCATGTCATTTATGTTGTTTACGTATATATATTCATATTTTTTTGTTGCTATTTGGCTATGCTGGCTTCTGATTCTTGTCAACACGATACGAGTTGGGACGAGTGCATTTTTTCAAATATGGCACGATTATATGATTATGATTATGATTATATTGCAGTGATGGAAGGTCACTGTGACCTCACAAACCATATTTTTCACCATAATTCAAGAATTCATGCCCTACTTATGACTAAATTTCACATGTGTAAGCAGATAAAATGAAGAAATGACATTTTATAGCCCAAAGATCAAAGGTCAACTTCACCATGACATCAAAATGATCTGAAAAAATACTTTTCTGGTCATTACACAACACCCTACTCCTATGTGAAAACAGTCATAAACGACGACAGCATATTTCTCACTGGAATCACATGTCCATATAGTGAGCTAGAGTGAACTTCTATTTCACCATAAATACACATTATACCATTTAATAAATTCCTTCCACATCTTCTACATATATTTAATGAGTCTGGACAGACATGGGTGTAAACTGACACGACCGGTTTGAGGAGGCATAAGTTTAATCTTGTTTAATCTTGTTATTCTTCTTTGTAAAAACGTATGCTTTGAACGATGAAGAA
This sequence comes from Coranthus polyacanthus, assembly GCA_037367275.1. Classification (NCBI taxonomy): domain Eukaryota; kingdom Metazoa; phylum Chordata; class Actinopteri; order Kurtiformes; family Apogonidae; genus Coranthus; species Coranthus polyacanthus. The sequence continues at coordinate 11,796,723 of JAPQRN010000007.1, forward strand.
CACTATATGATGCATATTCCACTTACATTACTATGTTACTTCTTTCCATATAAAGGAGATTGAAAGTTGGGTGCTGATTGGAAAGATGATTGACAAGGTGTGCTTCTGGGCTGCCATTCTCCTCTTCATCATCGGCACAGTGGGGATCTTCCTAACGGGACACTTCAACCAGGCACCAGAGTTTCCATTTCCTGGACAGAGCAAAAAATATATTTCAGAGTAAAAAGGCCTTTGACTCTTTCCAAAGGTCAATGTAACTCATGTTATTTATGAGGCTGAACAGTCTTGCTAATCAACTCAGATTCAGAGTTGAGCTATGTAAATCTGTGCAGTTTTAACAACTGAGGTTTAACGCCCTTTGACTTAGCTTAATAAACACTCATTGAGCAGCAGGGAGTTTTCACTCGTACTTACAGCTTTGAGTAAGTGCCTTGGGCATATGCATAGGGGTTGACTGAGTTTAGTTATGCAAGTGATGTTTTATTGAACATATCATCCAAAATATAAGTAATATTGTCTTTTTTTTTTTTATTGTACAAGTCGCAGCGTAAGCAACTTCAGAACTTCACCTTCATTTTACAACCATCATATATACTGGAGTATTTTTACTATACGGAGGGGGGCTGTGATGAAGTTTCACTGCACGTACTGTCTTATGTGAAGAACTTGTGCATGTAACTTGAGCCAGCCAACTCTGAATCAAAGCCTTATTATTCTTACTATGACTTATTTATTAGGAAGTCTTCTTAGAGGTAGATGGCTCAGTGGGGCTTTGTCTTGATTACATTGTGCCATGTTTTGTAAATAAATATTTTATTTTGCGCATCACAACTTGTTTAATCTATTTCATTACAACCATCTGAATCACGTGAAAACTCCCAATTTATTCCGTCACACATTTTGCAGCTCATATGAACTCAACGATCCGTTCAAGCGTGTTCAACGGCAAAACGAGATTCATACTATGATCTCACAGCAGCATTGTGGTTGAATGTACTTTGTGGGTCACATTCTTCTCTAATAATCTCTGTGAAAAGTGCGTGAGACAAATGTCTTTGCTTTGATTTGCTGAAAAGAAAGGATTCAATGATGTACCGTAATGCTATTTTTCCTGAAGGGGATAGAACCAATGTCTGTATGAGATGAGAGGCATTTCTTAGACAATATTTAACATTAATACTAACATATTAATTCATAATTAACATATATATTAAGTACAAACAGATTTAGTAAAAAACATGTCTTGTACAGATCAGATGCTTGATGAATATGTATTTTCTTAGTGTAGTAAATAAAGCATATGGTTTATGGTGTCCAGTAACAAAACATTACATTTCAAACCTACTACTACTTCCTCCATATGTCATAGTGATACTTTGTCAAAGCGTTAGTGAATCCGGTTGGTCTTTTGAGGTGATAGAACGCCACCTCGTGGTGTGAGGCTGTACTACATACAAAACGTGGAAGACTTCCTTGTAGCTCATCAGACCAGTTTGGTTTTTTGGTTTTTTGTGGCCCCTTTGGCTTCAACCTGTCATTATACCCAGTTCCTCTCAATAAACGAATATTTGTATTATTCAGTATTATATGCACTATCTCAATTAGCTTTAACAGTTCCAGCCGGCTCTACCACTAGAGTTTGTAGGACACCACCAAGTTAACTAAATGAAGTGGAAAATGAAAAGAGCTGGAAGGAAAAGAGAAATATCAACCCAACTTTTCAAATAGAAAGACAGAAAGCTGTGAGATTAAGAATAATACATACAAAAAAAAAGAAAAAAGGCCAGGACGTGCCAGTAGCCTATTACTACCAGCAGAGATCTTTTTATAGTCTTGATAAGGTTGTAGTCGAAGCTGTTTCGTCGTGATAAGTTGCGTCTCTCGTCATCACATCCTTGACAGAAGTTTAAAAAAAAAACAAACTGCATCTTCCAACTTCCTGCGTCTTTTCTAAATGTCAACGTTTACTTGCTTAATTAAGTTTCCTAAATCTGTTTATTGCACCAGAGTATTTATTTAAAAAATGTGCGCATGTGTAACTACCCACTTACTACAATTCATAAATCTCAAACACGTAGCCGACGTGCGCAAAACGTCTTAATCTCGCTAACGTTGTGCTTCGCAGCCGGAAATCTCGTGATACTTGGCGCGACCGGTTCAGGGTACGTTTGGTGCGTACCACCTCTCTCCTTAAAGCACATTCCTGTGTGTGCGTTTTCCCTGGCGGCGTCTAGTCGGAACTTGTCCACCATGTCCGTGGTTTATCTCGAGCAGTAAAACCTTTCAGTCTGTCCCATCTTTACAGCTGCTCAAATGTGAGAAACCGACCCCTACCTTTCCGAATACCCAGGCTCCTGCTCATTTACCTTAGTTTTTCACGACACATTCTGTAAAAAAAAAAATAAAATAAAAAAACAGAGAAGGGGTAAACATGACTTCTTTTTTTTTTTTGTGTCCAAGCTGCAGCAACCACCTTTCAAGAGATTTCCTTTTCTTCCGTTTTTTCCTCCACGCTCAGTCCCGCAGGACACCAATGGGTGGGACTTAAGTAAGTGTGCATCACCTAGAGGGAATACAAATGAACTCTCCTCTCAGAAAAACACGATGAAACACACTTTTAACCCGAGTCATTGTCCTCCTCGCGTGGAATAGCCGTGTGTGCTGAGCCGTAGCCGTAACGTTATCAAACCGAGGTAAGTAGGCCTGGGTACGGACACAACATTTCACTCGATCTGTCAGAGCTGGCGCAGTGGGACCGATCGGAAGCAGTTGCGGCTGCGGACCACCGCCGAGCCCGTCGCGAAGTTACCTACACGCACACGGCGTGACTTTAAACTCACTGTGGCGCTTTTTGTCAGGTGGCGTTTGTAGCGCACTTTCGCAAAAAAAAAAAAAAATCGAGGTACTTCTTCGTGGAATGCGTCGCCGAGAGGAAACAGGGAAAGGGTGGAGACGAAAAAAACAAAAAAACAAAAAAAAAAAAAAAAAAAAAAACTAACCCCATTCAACCACACAGTCAAAATAACCTCATCCGGCGTTTTAAATGTACGTTCAATACTGTGGTGTTGGTGGTGTAGACGGTGTAGAAACTTCGGTAGTTTATTCTAATGGAGGAACGACTCACTGTGTCACTTCCCCCCCCCCCAAACTACCAGCATTCCTCAGATTTTTGCCTATTTTGCTCCTAGATTTCCTACTCTTTATTCTTGAGCAAATTCTGTTCTAAAGACCTTGTGACTTTAGTATCAAGTGACTGTAATAGGCTTAAGACGTGGCTGAATCAACCACAAAACAGTGATTTCCCCAAAGGCTGCTCACATTTGGGGAAATTCAATGGGAGCAGCGCAGGCGACAGTTGACTCAGCCTGTTATTTTAGGAGTCAGTGACAGATCAGATAATGCCATTTGTTTGTAGTTTAGTCTGTCGCCATGGCTCATACGTTGTCCATAAAGGTCTCATGCGTCTATTGTTTGCACAACATGAGGTTAAAAAAAAACCCTTTTGTGGAATGCGCCATTGCCACATTTTTACACTGAAGATGTTTGAGTTGCAGTAGATTTCACTTAACATTCATAGCAGCCCTCTGTCTAATGAATGGATCAGATTATATTCTCACATGTGCTATAGGTCATGGTTTCCTGACAAACGTTTTATGCCAGTTGCCAATCCAGTCTGTTGAACCTCTGAGGTGTGAGTCTTCCCTTGAAACCAAACCCACATCGGGGAGGTGTACTGACCTCACCCTGAACACACCCTCAGGAGCAACTTGAGAACGTGGGAGCATGGGAGGTGAGCAGCAAAAACAAAACTTTCAGCTGGGCTGCAGCTGCACTTTAAAGCCCATGTGTTTAGCATTTTCTTGTGATCGCGGAACAACGAATCCTTCCATTTACTTTTTTATTTTTTTTACAGTCCTGGCGATGCTGCAGCGAACCTGAATCTAACAAAGCAATCCCTTAAATGTGGTATTTGTTACAGAGGGGATGATTAACGTAATAACTGAGATAAATGTACATTTTACAGATTCTTATCGATAGCGATTTTACACAGAGGCGACTGGACACATGATTTTACAGATACGCTCCAATCACTGACTAAACAAATGTATTTATTTCATCTGAATCAACAAAATATGCTGTTGCAGCTCTTTTCTCTAAAAGCCTATTTCCCTCTGTTACATTTCATTTCTTTATAAAGCGAAAAGGTGCTTATGTCTTTTTCCTGGATTTAACTCATTACCTTTCTGCTGAGCACTTGTAATAGTTAATACAGTGTGTCAAATATTCTGCAAAGGGGTAATGTTGAATGAAATCTACCATTTAACCCTGTAGTGTAGTAGTGCTATTCCAGAGGTGTGTGTGTGTGTGTGTGTGTCCAGTGTTTCCTAATCTTTACCAAAGTGCTTTTGTTTGCCTCTCTGCATTCAGGCTCAACTTTCCACTCACATCATGTGCAAATGTATGCATAACATTAGTTTTAGCCATTGTAAAATGCTTGCTGTGACAACAGAATTAGTTTGTCTTCTTTGTTTTCTGGTCCTTGTCACAATTTGGCGTGCACTTAAAACTGTTTACTGTAAACAACAACTGTAAACCTTTTGTCTTACTGACTACTTACTTACTATTTTATATGTTGAGTGGCTACAGCACATGTCATATAACATGTAGATCCAAAAACACTGTAATAATTAGTTAAGTTTGAACAGTCGACATTAGTAGAGGAAGAACAAAGCAAACCTAAAATTAACAACAACAATACAGGAGTTAAAAAAAATCACAGGTGCTCAATAAAATGCCATTCATATCAAACACAATGCATTCTAACCTAATCCATCCAAATCAATAGTGGTGTTGAGATTTTATTGTTTTCATTTGTTTGTGCTTTTCTTTATCCTCATTGTCACCAAACTTTTTCTCAACTTTCTTTCAGTTTCTCTCTCACACACACACACACACACACACACACACACACACACACACACACACACACACACACACACACACACACA
>JAPQRN010000007.1:11807704-11830481 GCA_037367275.1 Coranthus polyacanthus
TTCTTTCTTTCTTTCTTTCTTTCTTTCTTTCTTTCTTTCTTTCTTTCTTTCTTTCTTTCTTTCTTTCTTTCTTTGTATTTATTCTTTTTATTTATCTGTTTATTTATGTAGTTGGAATTCCTCTCTGTGGGTGCTCTCTCCTTCATCACTGATCTTGGACCCAAAGGCTTGTAAGTAAAACATGAGCGACATGAGCGTGACTGTGTACTACGTATATTATTAAAAGTAACAACATGTCTTCTTGCTTCAGAGAGGGGCCTATCTTCAAGAGGTCGGGGGGTCACCGTATTCAGGGTCTGAACTGCATTGGTCATCACCAGTTCTGTTTCCGCTGGTCGCGTCGCTGGCTGGTGGTGAAAGACTCTTTCCTGATGTACATGGACAGAGACAATGGGAGCATCAACTTTGTGTTGCTGTTCGACCCTGAGTTCAAAGTGAAAGTGGGCCGTGCTCACACAGACACCAGATACGGAGTCTGCTTTGAGAACTTCACTCGGTAAGTTCACTGTACGTGAGCCTACACGCTCAGTCTGGAGGTGAATGGGTTGTGATACGTGTGTGTCTGTGTTTCAGGAGTCTGGTCATCAAATGCAGCAGCTATAGACAGACTCATTGGTGGAGTCATGAAATCAACCGGTTGGCAGAAACCTGTGATTACCTCAAAGTGCAACGCTTTGAAGGTTTTGCTCCACCACGGGACAACACACTCACTAAATGGTGCGATACATAAACTTCATGACATTTATGGCAACTGTCTGTATCAGTAGTTTATTGTATTTACTCATTTTCGATGATTGTTTGAAGGTATGTGAATGGAAGAGACTACTTCACAGACCTGGCTGATGCTCTTGAACAAGCCAAGGAGGAAATTTTCATCACGGATTGGTGGTAAGTGTCATAATGCAAGCAAGACACGGATATTCTGAAACTTCACACTTATAACCAAACAAAAAAAAATATTTGTTGTATTATTGTGATTATTTTGCATCTTTTCTCTCAGGCTCAGTCCTGAAGTGTTCCTGAAGAGGCCAGCAACTGAGAATTACTGGCGCCTAGATCAGATACTCAGACGCAAAGCCGTAGGCATTCTTCCTGTCTGACTTTTTGTTCAAACTTTAAAATGATTTGTTTTAGTTTCACATCAGTTAAATTACTTTCCTTTTTTTCTTTTTTTAAAACTAATTCTGCAGGAACAAGGAGTCAAAGTGTGCGTCTTGCTTTACAAAGAGGTAGAACTAGCACTTGGCATCAACAGTGAGCACAGCAAAAGGACTCTTATGAATATGCACCCAAACATCAAGGTCTGGCACTTCTCTACATAATATATTATTCAGACAACTGCTGCACAAGTAAATCTGTTCACAACTCTTGTTTTTATGTCATTCGTCCCCTTTGATGTCCATCAGGTAATGCGCCATCCTGATCATGTGTCGTCCGTGGTATTCCTGTGGGCTCACCATGAAAAGATGGTGGCCATTGACCAAACTGTAGCCTTTGTCGGAGGGATTGACCTGGCATTTGGGAGGTGGGATGACAGCCAGTATCGGCTCACTGACCTGGGTTTTTCAGCCAACAGTGTAATAGAGCCAGAGCCAAAAGAAAATACAGGAGTAAGAACATGTTGAAACTGCCATTTTCTTGCCACTGATTATGCCTTCATGAATCAGTGCACTTTCAGTATGTCACATCTGCTGCACAAACTGATTCTCTACAGGATAATGGTGTGGCTGATGGTGCACAGCCATCGGAACCAGATAAGCAAGCAGAGCAGGACCCTGAGGATCTGGCTGGCAACACAAAACTGTGGCTTGGCAAAGACTACAGCAACTTTATCAGAAGAGACTGGGTCCAACTGGACAAACCATTTGAAGGTACATTATCTCCTTTGGCATCACAAACACACTGAGTCTCTGAATGAAGGCTGAAAGGATTGCTTTTTATGTTCCTTGTAGATAACATTGACCGCACTCAAGTTCCTCGCATGCCGTGGCGTGATCTGTCTGCAGTTCTTCATGGCAAAGCTGCCAGAGATGTAGCGCGACACTTCATCCAGCGCTGGAACTTCACCAAGGTCGGGCTCTTTTTGTATTTTTAACAACTCCATGTCTTAAAGCCGTATAGTTAGCACATACATTTCTCACTGTTGAAGAGTTTAATGCTTTAATACTGTCACTGCAGCAGCAGTAATATAAACGTTTGTAGGAAGTCTTACTGTTAACAATAGTGTAAAGACTATTTAACTGATTTAAAAGCCACTGAGGGACTGCCATTGTGAGACTTGTAATTAAAGCTAAGTTTATTAACAATCAAAGTTCCCTTTATTTCATAGATTCAGCTCACCTCTTGCCTGATTCAAATGTCCACGATGTATCGCATGTAGCTTTGTAAATATAACAAAATAAAGCACAGCACCGTGGCTAGGGCTGTCATGATATGGAAATTTGAGATGACGATTGACTGCCGTACAAATAATTGAAATTAACAATATTGTCTGTTCTGCAGTATAAGTTTAGTCATATTTATTATACTAGTAAGTATACTATAACTTATGTATAACTTATGAATAACTTACTCATAGCAGAAGAAGGATGGGGTGCAATGAGATGATGTCATCTGAAGTGCACCAGCCAAACGGTGTAAAGCTGTGGAAATAATGATGAAATACGTCGTTTCTGTTGGTTTAACCCAACTGTTTTTATACAGGTGAATGAAGACGATCACAGTTAGCTCAAATAATCTCAATAGGGTGATTATGTAATAACTGTGATAGTTATAATGGTGGCAACCAGCGTCTGCAGCTGCTTCCTTAAATACAACACTCAATAGATGAATCAAAACAAAGAAGATGATGGTTGCAGGTGTAAACCGAAGCGTTCTTAAAAACAGCGTGGTGTTTTTGACTTCTCTAGATCTTCAAGATCAAGTACAAGGATGATTTCTACCCCTACCTTCTTCCAAAGTCCCAGTGCACTTCCGACACACTGCCTTTCACTGTGCCTGGGTCCCAGAAAGCCAAAGTGCAGGTATGGATACACCTTCACACTTACCTTTAAAAAGTTATATTAAAAGCGAGTAGGTGATTTTGGTTCTGATGAACAAAAAGGTAAAAATGAGCATGTGAATTCACAATCAGATAATTGAGAGTTTGTATGCTTTGTAACTTTAACTGAGACATTATTGAATTTGTCAAGTTTAATTTATCGCTTGTCAGCAAAAACATATACAGTAAAAAAAAAAAAAAAAGGTAATATTTGAACACATGGTTGTAGCTTTTTGTCTTTGTGTTTGTTGCTTTTCTAAAGAACCACCATTCATCTGGAGGAGTGGCAGCGTATTTGCTTTGAACTCAGAACACTGCTAGGTTGAATATTCAGGGTTTTCAAGCCCTGATACAAACATAAAGTACAGTGTCCTACACAAAAGGCTTTTCCCATGTGACATTAGCCTCTTAAATACCATCCTTTCTTTCTATACACAATGGGTGGCAGCTCTGGCAGTAGCCAGATTTAAGAGAAAGGCAGAGATAGACTTTACACTCAAGCCAATAAAAAAAAAAAACCTTTCGTCTAGTTCTGGCAGGAAAATCAAACCCAGTTTCTTTTCACACATGATGGCAAAGCAAGGACAAGAGCATTAGCAGAATATTTTTATGTACATGTGTGAAACTTATGTCATATGAATCACTAGTGAGTTGAAATGTTTTATTCTCAGAAGGAAATGGAAAGCATATTGACCAAGAGGCTATATCAACATCAATATAGCCTACTGAAGAGGCCGTGCCATTCCCATATAATTTTAGAAATATTAGTGTAATAACTGTAATTATTGTAAACAAACACCCTTGCCAAGAAGATTTAAAGCCCCTACTGGGGCACTGAGTGACACCAAGTCAGATCTTGCAGGAAATCAAAAGGACTTCTTTGCAGGACAACAAAGAGACACTGTTCTGCTTTTTGAAATGCAGCTAAGTATTCAGAGTCTTTCCGCAGCGGCAGATGGTGGAACAACATAAAACCTGTGCAACAAAATCACTTCCAACATGTTTATCCTGTTCAGTAAAGCCAGAGAAAACAAATGCAGTGAGAGAGATGCCAAGGACAGAGAGGGAGAACAAGTGGAGGCTTCATTTGACCAAGTTTCATGGGAAATGTGGTCAAAATTATGGGACAAAGGCTGCTATTTACAGTAATTACACCAAAGTATCACACTTCTTTAAGTGATATAAATGACGGCCCATAGTAGACTGTTTAAAGCGTCCCGGGATTGACTCAATATTTAAACAATATTTAACAAAAAAAAAAAATATTTTCTTTCACTGGGGAACAGAAGACATATTAATACATGAGCATGTTGCCTAGACATTAGCAGAGACACATGCAGACATTAGCAGAAACGGAGAAGCATGACCGGACTTTCTTCTTAAAACCTAACCTCTAATTGTAAATGCTGTGATCATTAGAGGTCAACTAGTGTGTCACAGCTATGAAATATTTCTGGCCCACATTCAGTCCTTTCTTATCATCAGTAGGTTATTTTCACTCAACTTATTTGCACTCAGTCTTTGAGTGTTGGGTAACAATAGCTTTTGTTGTGTGTAGTCTAATTCTACTGTGGGTGGCGGCCTGTAACCGATACCCCTGCTCCTCATTATCATCGAGCTTTCCTATCAGGTTTTAGTGCCCTCTTATTCAGGTTTCAGGGACATTTACAGTCCCTCATAGTCACATTTTGTTTGCTCCCCTTGTTTGTGTGTTTTTTGGAGATAGCATTCCTAAAAGGAAACCTCTCCATGGGCCATGTGTATATGAATAAGAGCAAGCATATTATATCATTATATAAATTGCAAAATGAAAGCAGTAGCGTCAGGTTTTATTTCAGGTCAGTAGTTCAGAAATGGGTATACAGTATCTCAATCGATAAAAACACTAATGTGGAAAATACACCATATACATTAGACTGTCTAAGAACTTGGAATGTTAAATAAAGTATCATTTTTATGTGCTGTTTTTTTTTGTATTTTTTCTTTTTTTTTTCAGGTGTTACGCTCTGCAGATCGATGGTCAGCTGGAACCTGTGAGAATTCAATTCTTAACGCTTACATCCACACCATCGAGAACAGCGAGCACTTCATCTACATCGAGGTGATACAGTGTGTTTGGTTACTTTTTTTTCTGATCTACCCTGAAATGTTGTCCTTCTTTCTACTAGTGACTAGCCTATTCACAAACAACCATTTTGGTGTCACTGATGTTGTTTGTTATTGGTATTTCTTTTTTTATTTATTGTCATTTTTAATCTGGCCTGTCCTGGTGTTATTGATATTGTTATTTTGTCTTATTTATAGATTTTCATCTTTCTCTTTCAGAATTTTAGGATTGTTTATGATGCAAATTGAATTTATTCATGTAAAGCTTTGTAACCTTGTTTATGGAAAAGACCTATATAAATAAAGTGTTACTTCTTCACGTACTTGACTTAATATTCAACACATGCACTAACAGACTCTAGTTTAGCAGGTAATCATCAGGTTTGAGTTGACTTCAATGCAATAGTAGCTTGGTCCCTTCCTTGCCAGCTCCCTGCCTGTTGTAGCCTTCACCTCATACTAAGCCACCATCTGCTTTTTCTCTGACTGCAGAACCAGTTTTTCATCAGCTGTGCCGACGGGAAGACTGTCCACAATGGGATCGGGGATGCGATTGTGAACCGAATCCTGCGTGCACACAGGTCTGACTGACTAGTTTGACTGTACCGCTTCATTTAACCTTCCTGCCAGCTTGATTTAAGCATGTGTTAAACATCAGTTGATTACTCAAATGTTAGTCATCTGCGCTGCGAAGCTGAAAATATCTTTAGTAAAACAACTGTAGGGAATAGCTATAAGAAAAATATATTTGAGTGGAATAAATGTTTTGTACTCATGGACAAAATGCGTCATACGTCTTTATTGCAGAGAGCAGAAGAAGTACAGGGTGTTTGTGGTGGTTCCTCTGCTTCCTGGATTTGAAGGAGACATCAGTGCGGGAGGTGCAAATGCCATCCAAGCTATACTGCACTTCACTTACAGGTAAGTGGAGAGTACAGGAGAGTGTTTTTCTTCCATTATCATCTGCACTCAGCCCACAGACAGACAGACAGTATAAATTACTGCAACCACAGGATAACGCCGACCCTCAACTTTAATTTAGCTCAAAGACGATTATTTACAGCCGCGTGCTTCTTAGATACATTACATACATGATTACAGATGCATTAGATACACGTGGATCTCAGAAACAAATCAAAACACAAATATGCAGCTACACCATTATCTAATATATGCATGTTGAATTTAAATTTGCTCATGTTTCTATTTGTCTACAACTTACGGCTGCTTCTGTAAGCATCAGTTGCATCTGTTGCAGGTTTGTAATGTTATCTCAAGGTCATGAAGATTTTTGCTCATTTTTATTCAAATGCAAGGCCGTTTTTAGTTTTACTTACCTGCACCTTTATTTAAACAGGTCTCGTTGACATTGGGATCTGTTTTTCAAGAGAGACCTACAAAAAATGTACACGTACACAAACACGTACAGTATAAGCTTAGACAGACATTTTGCTTTATACGTTTTCACAGTTAAGAAAAAAACATTAACAAATGTGATTGCAGGAAACAAAACGATGTAGCTTCATATTGTTTTGGAGCTCATTCCATTTGTCTGCAGCACGTTTTTTGAAAACACTCATATTAACTCATATTACGTTCAAATGTCCTGGACTCACCATACTTTTGGTTTGCCAGGGTGTCTTTCTAATCCTTATATATTTTGTGTCCTTTTTTGTAGGACTATATGTCGTGGAGAGCACTCCATCCTGTCAAGACTTACTGAAGGTCAGTTTTGACTCTTACGTCCCCTCTTGTTAAAGTCTAAAATACACCTACGTAACATCAACTTCTGTCACCTGTTTCCTTTCTAACTTGTCTCTTTCTTTCTTCCTTCTTGCTCCTTTAAAATGAAGCTGCTCATCCTAGGTATCTGCACAGTCTGTCTTCTTTTTCACCCTTCATCTGTTCAACCATTCAACATCTGAGATCCTTGAATCCAATCCAATTTGACCTTTCCCCTCGTCTGTGTGTTTCTAAATCTTTCCTGTATTCTCGTGGTTTTGATTTTCCCCCAGTTGAAGACAGGTGGACTGAATACATCACAGTGTGCGGCTTGCGGACTCATTCCCAGCTCTCCCAGTCTCTTGTGACTGAGCTCATTTATGTTCACAGCAAGGCCCTCATCGCTGATGACCGCCGCTATATCATCGGTGAGTCACCGTTTGGCACGATCTCATTCAAAGTTAGAGGATTGCTTTGACCTTGAGTCATCACAGAGCTCAATAACAAAATAGCTCCACAGTGATCTCCCGGCACAAATCTTAGCAGAGTGCTCACTTATTAGCTTGAAATGTTTAATTTAATTCTGGATCCAGTATTTTCAGCATTTTAGTCACCGCAATTTTCATGTTACATGATGGATGGATGGATGGATGTATGGATGGAAAATACATGTGAATGAGAAAATGTAGTAGTAATAATGGATACCAGATTAAAAATGATATGTTATGAAGTGATTTGATAAATTGTTGATGAAAACAGTCGTAATATGACGAAAGCACACCCATGTTTCATCATTCTCCCTGTGTTGCCTTCATCGTTCACAACATAAAATATCCATTTATCAATTCGGGAAAGGTAATTAAAAATAAAATACAAACTGGAAGTGAATATACAGTATGAATCTATGTGAATTCATTTCATTTTTTTGACGACCATTCATCATTCACAATACCATGTTGACAATCACCATTTACAGCTCACCATTTAAAAAAACAAAAAACAAAAACACAACCACCCACTCAGTGAACTGCTGGAGTAGGTGGTTTGTTGTACGAACCCAAAAAGTCAGTCAATCAGTCAGTGGGTGAGGTTTTGTTTGACATTTTGGGCGGAAGTAACAACAATTTCTATACTGTAAATGACATGAAATGTCAGTTTGATATTGTGAATGAAGAGTGGCAGCAGTCAGAGAGCAACGCTGTTCAAAAATAGAATGTCAGTCAACTTTATCAAAACAATTGACAATTTATCGCTCTATTTTTCAATTCAAATACATTTCAGTACTTCCATTTTTTGTATTATTGTTTTGTTACTCCCACCCTTGAGGGCACTGTGTTGTGATAAAAATGATAAGATATGTGACAAATCAGCTTTAAATTAATCACATCACTTGATAATTCATCGCTCCATTTTTCATTTCACGTCCGTTTTCATCTCCTGCATTTTTATCAGTTAATGATGGTTACTTACACGCCTCATAAAAACTACACCTGCAGAGAGCTGAATAAAACAGAACCCAAAAAGCAACAATGCTTTCCTTCACCGATGGTCATTATGTTATGATAATTCCCTAAAGCTGTGAATACTGGTTTGAGAAGAAAGAGTCTGAAAGCACAGATTGTAAATGTTTGTACTCTCATCTTGTGTTCCAGGCTCAGCCAACATCAATGACCGCAGCATGCTGGGCAGCAGAGACAGCGAGCTGGCAGTGTTTGTGGAAGATGAAGAGAGGGTCCCATCCGTTATGGGAGGGGAGGAGTACCTGGCAGGACCCCTCACACTCGCTTTACGCAAAGAGTGTTTCAGGTCAGGACAAAATGTATTGTATTTGCTTTGAAATGCTGTACATTCAGTATATACGACTGTGAAAGGACAAATGTCTAGCATTCCTCACATGCTCATTTCAGGTCAGAAATAGTAATAATAATAACATTTAAATTATAATCAAGACTGAAACAGTGGCTTGTAAATTTCCTTTGACCAGAATTACACTGAAAACAATACAATGGAACACTATCTGATGTTTCACCTCATGAAATTTAGTTCCATTTTGAGTCCAGAGAAGTCAGCAACACTTCTGGACTCAAGGCTTCCCTTTGGCAGAGTAAAGTTTGAGCTGGCATTTGTGGATGTAACTCCATATTGTAGAGCTTGACATAGGTTTGCCACAGTAATCCTGGGCCCATGCGGTTCTATCAGCTACAGATGAATGACGGGTCTCGGTGCAGTGCCGTCTGAGGAATCGGAGATCACGGTGTTCAGCTTAGACTTGCGCTCTTGCCCTTTACGCACTGAAATTCATCCAAATTCCCTGTATCTTTTAATTCTCTTCTGCACCATAGAGGGTGAAATATCCTAATCCCTTCCTATCTTTCTTTGAGGAACATTCATTCAATTTAAAAATAAGGGGGCTTGGGGTGTACAATGCTGGGCTTAAATGTACATTATGCATTCTGAAGTTTATTGTTTTCTCTCATCAGTGTTCTTGTCGGAGCTGCTTCAGACCCCAGTGTCAGTATTGATGACCCAATTAGCGATGACTTTTTCTTTGTGGTCTGGAATGAAACCGCTATAAAGAATGCTGCCATTTATGACAAGGTATAAGTTAAACCAAATGTGGCTTATTTTATGACATGTGATTATGCTTTTGTATTTCACAGCTTTGTTGAATTCTCAGTTGTGATTGGTCTGTTACATCTGTTATAAGAGCCCGTTGCTAGACTATTTTATTTAGAGAAAGTTGTAAAATCATTTCCAAATCAATCAAATTATTTTTATATGAATATATTTTTTAAATGATTTATTTCTTCAGTAAATTGCTGTGTGATAGATGGTATATTGTACAGCACAGCGAGGCAGTCATTATTACGAAATAAACCTGCATCACCCTGTCGGGTTTATTTTACAATAATGAACGACTTGTTGTACATTATCCCTTACGTAGTTTTGAAACAAAAAGCATGTATAGTTTGAGTTTTACAACATCTCCTTTGTTTCTGGCGGCTGCCGTGCTGTGACACAGGTCTTCAAATGCCTGCCCTGCAACATGGCTCACAACATGCGAGACGTGAAGGAGTACTCCAGTCAGGAGCACCTCTGTGACACTGACCCAGAGCAGGCCGCCGAGGAGCTGAAGGCTGTCCGAGGACTGTTGGTCCACTTCCCCCTGAAGTTCCTGTGTGAGGAGAACCTGCTGCCTCCGCTGGGCACTAAAGAAGGCATGGCCCCTGTAGGACTGTGGACATAACACCAGCTATCAGACCATTATGTAACATCTAAAGGGCTGCTATACAACATGCTTCTTCTTGTAGTTTTATCTCGCCTAATGTTCAGCCCAGCAGACTATAGTAGTCGCATCACATATACTTGACTGTTGAGGAAAAGACATCAACTGAAAACAATTTATTTGTTGAGCATGAATGTTTTTGTAATACCCGTTTGACTGATGATGGGCAAGTCTGAACATAACCACTCAAATGCAGGTTTTATGATCGATAATCTTTTAGTAGATGAACAGTAGATGAACAGTAGATTAACGTGTGCTGGCCGGTTAGTTCATGATGGCAGCGTCTGTTTCATAGCTTCTACAACGCAATCTGAATTACAGAGCTGGCGGCGGTGTAAAGCACACATAAATGAATGTGCGTGAGTCAGAAGAGGATTGCAAGGTTGTATTGGAAATGGAGCATCTCACATGATCAGGGAACATAGTGTACATTTATTGGTGCAAGGTTTTTGGGTGGGTGGCTCTGTCTCTGTCTCTCTCTTTCTCTCTCCTCACTCTCTCCCTCTGAGGCTTCACCTCTCACTGCAGTGCCAGCAAATCTGTCAGAACATTTGTGGTTGTTATGGTGACGGATATAAAGAGATGACTAGATTGTAGCTGAAATAAAGACTGGATAGAGCAGAAAAGGGAGAGTACTGATAAGAGGGGTAACTTACTAAATCAGGATAGTGCACCAGAAAATGGAAGGTAATATGTCAAGAGGAGAGTGTATTTGTGGAAGGAACATCATTTTAATCATTTTGGATAAATGACAAGGTGGGAAAACTGTAAGTGGAAAGGAGAAGGAGGACAAGATAATTAAGGGCTGCGAGGTTGATTTAGCGTTAATTGTTGCATGTTTTTAAGTCACCATGACAACGAAGTGAATTATTATTTCACCATGTTGTCAGCAGTCCAGGACAGAACATTCCACTATCAGAGAAAGCTGCGTGAAGCAGAGACACAAATTGTTTGACCACTACAGTTTTCATGCTGATCTTACATGGACTCTGAGCCCAGGTGCCATCAAATGTCTTTAATGGCTATTCTCTTTCAGTTTGCCTATGTTAGAGCATATTATTTATTACTATTTTGCTTAGATGCGCTGATTTTCTCCAATCCACTATAACTACGGAGTGATTTAATGTGCTATTCTGCTGAGATCGCCATTTGTAGCATCATCACATCATATTTTTTAACCTTAAGATATACATGACTTTTAAAATCGTGTTTAACATTTATCTAACCATGTTACTGAGCCAGGAAGAAGCGAGCGACTGCTTTTAGACAAAAATCTGTCATTCGGCACCCATGGTGAATGTAGAAAGCTCATTCCCCTGTTTTGACATGTTGTATTAATTCTAAAAATACCAGCAACTTGAGTACTGCATAATAACTCAACTGAGGCTGAGAAAATGGACTTGGGGTGCTTTTATGCAGGAACAAAATGTTTCACCAGCTTCGCGACGTTGATGGCGGAAAAGAAGCTTGAACAGGGTGAGACGTTAAAAGGGCATTTTCTATGCAAAATATAGTTACTGAAACCATTTGTTACATCTTCGAATGATCCCCAAAGTGGCCAAGTGCAAGCACCTGCATCACACAAACTTTTCTGGTGTGTTTTTGTCGAGCCAAGTCAAGAGGAGGGCAGAATGTGAAGTGTTTGTTTGTGGGTTTTTTGGTTGTTTTTTTGTTGTTGTTTTTTTTTCCTTTTAGATGGTGTTCCCATCTGATTTTTATGTGAAGAAAAAAAAAAACTGTACCAATGTGTTCAAATGAGACTTACTGTGTACGTATATAATCAGTGACATGTAGTGATAGATTGATGTCCCTCTCGTTGTCTCTGTCTGGTTTGTCAGCTTGTTGAAATCAAACACACCGGTTCATAAGCTTTTGAGTCAAGCCCACAAGTTAACACTACTTTAATGGTTTCGGTGTGAACTGCATCTCATGTTAACACCGCTCGGCTCCGCATTGGCACCTTTTAACAGAAGAGCCCAGAAAAGTTTCTGTTTAGAAATTGTGCAATTGTGAACTGTTCACACTTTCTTTTGGAGGGTATTAAATTGCCACTTTGAGCCCTCACACACTGGAAGCTAAATATTTTCCAGCGTCTCTTCTTGAGCACAAAATGGTTTCTTTCTGTGGTATTCTCTAAGGATTTCAAATATTTGTAACATACTAAGAAGTGAATGCACACCGTTTCCAGTTATGAATTGTATTTTTTATTAGACTAATAACCAGCATTACCGATACATTTTTTTATGAATGCAATTTATTAATTTGTTTTTAATCATTCCTTGTTGTCTTTATGTGGACACCTTTAGGTGAGTTTAATACACATTTAAGTATAGATTATTAACACAAGATTATCACAGTGAGCAGCTTGTACTAACGTATGTTAATATTCTGATTTCCTCAATAAATGAATTTGATTTAGACTCATTTGTACGTGCAATTTATTTGTACTTTTGATAAATGGATGTATCTCTGAGTAAGATCATTTTAGAAATCTGAATTTGAAAGTAATGATATGCTTTTCTATTGCTTTTCTTATGTAAAATTGTAATTACATTTATTGTATTGTTTAGATCTATAAAATACGCTTCTCACTACATGCAAAAACTGCTAATATGTCAAGAGACAAAAAGGAGAAAACCTCACATCTCCTGAGTTTTAAGACAGTGTACTAAATTCTAATCTTTTCGCTCTTCAGTATATATTTTTTTTTTCCTATGACACCTGTTGTTATGGGAAATGGCCACAGCATTAATTACGCAAATGTTAGATGCAGAAACGAGAAAGGAATCACCAGTGTAATCGACAGGTTATTGCCATTGAATAGTCCCTGGTTTTTAGTTCGTACTCTGGGTGAACGGCCATGCGTTATTCACAAGCATTGTAACCTGTTTCAGATAAGATACGCATTCAATGGAGAAAAAAAACAAACAAAAAAAAACAACTAGCCACGAAGCTGTTGAGACTGCAGGCAAAAGCCAGAACAGGGAAAACTCAAAGGTGAGATAAGGTGAAGTGAAGTGAGGGCAGTGAGTCCCCAGGTGAGCTCTGGTTCCAGTAGAAATGAACAGTATATATCTATCAAGCATGAGTTGTGTTCAATGTCCAGCCAGATCCGCGCTGGACGGGCAGTCACCTCAGCTGTACTAGTTGCGTAGTTTGAAGTCCACTGTACATTTTCAAGTAATTTGTCCCTGATGAAGCGCCGTAGCCATCCGAGAGGAGAAAACACTTGAGGAGTGTTGTGTGCAGCCAATCGTCATTATACCCCTCAAGACTACAACGAGCCTAGGAGAGGGTGGGAGTACTTGGGAAGCAAAACATGGCGAGATAACAAGTTTGGCTGTTAACCGCAGTTTGAAACTGCACCGTATTTTGCACTGTGTGGTTCCGACTGCAAGTTCTCACAATTTGGATGCCGGGAGAGCGAAACCGACGCCGAACTTAAAACAGCCGAGGGCCCCAGTTTACAAGCATTACGGTGGTTGGCGAAAGCAATAGTGCCTGTCTGTCTGCCTGTGTTTTCCCCGGAAGGTTGGCAGTGCTAGGCGCGACTGACTGTCAACACAGAAAATGGATGAAGAAGGAAAGTTTATTCTGGAAAAGACTGTTTAGCTCGCTAGCATAGCCACGTTAGCGAGCCAGTTACCGTTAAACCAATCGCTCGCACCTGACTCGATCTTCGGATTACCGTGCGCTCTGGCCGAAACTAAGGGATATTTAAGTCGTGTTAACAAGTTTGACAACTGCAGTCAGGTAAAATCGTGTCTCAAGCGGGGACGTCATTTAAAATTTCCACACTTAACCTTTGGTTACATTTAGGAGCACGTCTATTTAAGGCTAATAATGACAGCCTGACAGTCGGTTCTGGTGCGGTGCGGACGGACCCGGGCGCCATCACATCAGACGTTGCGTTCTTCTTAAAAAACAACCATTGCGTTGCCGAGCCGCAACTGTTTTTTTGGTTTTTTTTAGCAACATAACCAGGGATGTAACAGTGGCACGGGAGAGACATATCTGGTAGTTTCTGCGTGACATAATTGAATCCTAGATGACATTTACTGGGATGTTGCACAGCAGCGAAGACGCGGCGTCTTGTCAAAATGAACGCAGCAAGGTGTTCAACAACAGTGGAGGTGCATTGCATTGAAAACCTGCCAGTTGTTAGACTGGTGTCCATGGCCGGCTAACGGTGACGTAAACAGTTTGTTAAAATCTCTCATTTAAAGTTGAATGTGGTTTAATCGCACATTGCGGATAAATAAACGGCGGATAACATTGTAGCTCTCGGCCAGAGTTGACGTGAGCTAGCCAGCTGGGTGCGTCTGTGGCAGCTCTATCTGCGATGTGTTTGCTAATCTAAGTGCTACTGTGTGTGTTTTTCTGCAACAGTTTCGGCACATTTCACGGCCCGCTTGGCTGTATTTTCTTCCGTAGACAAGCCCGTTTGAGCTCGTGAAAGCAGCCACTTGTTTTTTCTTTCTTTTTTTTTTTTTTTTTTTTTTGTGTGAAGTGCTCATTGGCGAATAACTGGGTAACTTGTTAGCTAACGTAATAAGTTTCACCAGCTATGTCTGAAAACGCCCCCACACGAAGCCTGGATGACATAGACCTCGCAGCTCTGAGGGTGAGTATTGTTATTACAAGATATGTGTGCAGCACTTTCATAATGCAAACTTGTGGCAGACGGGCTCACACGAATCTGGATCTTATGAACGGAAGTGTCAATCTGACAAAAGCACGACTATTTAACACCCACGCAACAAAGTTAAGGTGGGATTTATAAACATCCCTCGGCCTGCTTATTGCTACAGGCAACTGTGCAGATTTGGTGCCACAGATTTTTTTTTTTTTATATCAAGAAAACCAACAGACGTTTCAGGGTCTAATCTCTTTCCTCCATCTAATAAAGAATTAAAATGATCCAATCCTGTTAACCATTCTTGACAAGTCTGTTCATAAACACGCGAATATCAGGGCTGGCCCTGCCTCCTGGGGCTGAAGCACAAAGCACCTGATCCACTGAATGACTGTCATCTTGTTATTATTTTTCTGACACCATGAGCCTGTTAATGTTTTAATGACAAGGCTGTTCATGTGTTTCACTCTGACACCCGCGCCCCTTTCTCCTGTGTGTTTTTGAATCTCATGTTTTTGGTTTGTTTGAATTTTGGTGTGGTTTATTGACGACATCAAATGACAACAGATCACACTTTGTCTGGGGTAGAACAATAATGTCCTGGGTTTCTGGTTTCAGTGGTTCTCCTTCCAGGTCTCTTAAGTCCTTATTTCTCATGTCTGAAACTAGAACTACTGCTCTTCGCTGATGTATCTCCCATAACAATTGAGTTTTGCATATATTATTCTTTTGTCGTATAATTCCTCTTTAGACGGACTCCCTTTGCTATGATGAAGAAATTGTTTATGCATTCAGCCATTGCTTTTTTGAAAAGACAGATGACAGCTCTGTCACCCCCCACCAAGGTCCAGCTATTAATCAGGACTATAATTTTCATTTTCCTTCTCTGAGTTGGATTTTTTAAGCTCTACCTAAAGTGAAAATGACCACAAGGCTTTTCAGAATGTGCTTTAGGCATTTATTTTATACGGACTACCTAATCCAGAAACACCTGTGTTGATAACATCATGTAATGTAAGAAGTGAGAACACAAGAAGCTCCTACATTTGACACCTTTCATCGCGGTGATTACTCCCCTGGAAAAAAACCCCCAGCCTCCTCTAAATGAATATGGTTAAAGAAAAAAGTTTGCAGTTGATTAAAAGTAAACACTGATGAGCTAGTGGTCTACAACTGTTCCAAAAAGTACTCAACCTGCGAAGTCAGCTGGAATACTTGGACAGTTCCTGAAATCTGGAAACACTGCGCACCTTGGTGTAGCTTTCACAGATTTATGGGGCTTATCAGGAGATCTCGGGGTAGTTAATCCAAATCCTGGTTTGTTTGGTCCCGTTACCTTTTCACTGACCTACATTGAAGCTGACCAATGAATCTCATTATACATTGCACATTCTTTGAAACATGACAACATCAACATGAACTTTGTTGTAGAATAAAAACATAATTATTTTACGGAATTCAAAATTAGACCAACATGGAAAATTGTGTATTCTGAACTGTTTCACTGTTATTGTTTGGTGACTGCAAACACTAAACTAAAACACTGAGCTGAATGACACCAGATCACTGTGATGGACCGCCCTCAGATACAAGTGGTCATTGCAATCCATTCTTTGAAAGTCAAAGATGTACCCAGTATTAATACATGTCTTTGATGATTATGCATATTTAGTTGCCATAAGGGATCACTGTGAAACTTTTTGTCATTTTAGTGACTTAATCATTTTAGCTGTTGACAATTT
The DNA here is from genome assembly GCA_037367275.1 of Coranthus polyacanthus. Lineage (NCBI taxonomy): Eukaryota > Metazoa > Chordata > Actinopteri > Kurtiformes > Apogonidae > Coranthus > Coranthus polyacanthus. The sequence continues at coordinate 11,824,237 of JAPQRN010000007.1, forward strand.
ATTACAAAAAATGACTCCAATATGGGACAATAACTAAGGATCTGTGCAAAATCCATGACTCAATTTTAATTGCAAACAGCACTCAGGAGAAATTAAGCCCTGTGCTCACTTGTGTTTATTACAGGTTGCACAGTATATTACATTTTTTCAACTAAGACACCTGAAACAGAGCTGAAATAATCATAACCCAACCAAAAATCACACAAGAGTGTGATCAGAATATTGAATAGAATCGGCAAGATGTATCAGCCTCCCAGGGACCAGGGGATGAAACTCACGGGAAATATAGTCTTGTGAGTTTATTTTGTTGCAGTGAAACAGTCCATTCTTGTTCTTTCTCTGATCAGTAGAGACCTTATACAAATGAGAGAAAGAAAGATCACTGCAAAACCAAGTAAACATGCGACTAGGATGACAATTATAAACAGCACTAAAAATTAAACTTTGTATATTAAACAGTGACAAAATGGTACCTTTTGTTCTGCCTTGTTGTTTGTTTTTTACATTGTCATTATGGCATGATCTGTCATTTTTGCCTAGCTAAGAGAAAACAATTAATATATGAACCAGTTGGTAAATCCTAGCTATGTTTATTCATTTTATGCAAAATTTGATGGTACAATTTTGTGAGGATTTAATACAGCCTGTTTGCAAAGTACTTACTGACACCAGTAGTTGTATAATGTTTGCAGAATTCCTCAAAGCCAGTTCAACCCTATCCTAATGTTTTTGATGTGAAATTATGCGAGGTTGCATAGTTTGCTGTTGTTGGATTTAGTTCGTTAAATTTAAATACATGAAACCTCTAAACTACAGGTAAGAATTTAGTTAAGTAAAAGTTCCTCACAAGCTGCTAGCCTTCATGGCTGGCAATTCAGATATTTAGGATGGCACTTAAGGTTCACCTATAAAATTGTGTCTAATGGTGATAAGATCGTGTTTCCTGATTATAATTAGGCAACAGTTGTCTTTTCAAATTGCGATTTTGATGATTCCTGCAGCTGTTCAACCGCAGATAAAGTAGATTTAAAAAAAAAACAAAAAACGACTTCCTCCGTCAGCCAACTTGACACCACTGCAGGAAATGTGTGGTCAACTTCCTCACGGACTCATGCAGTGTCTTCTAGAGTTCATATTGAGGCTGTGATTTTGACGGCAGACTAGGCAAACACAACATTTGGAAAAATTCTTTGCATAGCTCTCTGTGGTTTTCCAATATGTTGAGATTACACATTAACATGACAACATGAATGTAGGATCCATCTCCAGCCGTACAGCATAGTTTTGCAGCTTCCTTGCCTGCCTGCAGTTTGTGCAATCATTGCCGACAGTTAGAAAATATGGTGGTGGTGCTACTCCTCAAACATAACTGTACCCTTCCCCTTGTATCACTTCATTCCTCTCAACCCACACCCTGAGCTTGAACGTGGGTGAATTCACCGCCTCTGCCTCACCACCCACTCTATCATTACATTATTGTTTCCTATACCATCATTCTTTTACTCTTCTTTTACGTCATGGCTCCCCCTCCTTTGTGTCCATGTAACACGCTCTAAAATCTGGCTCATGTTTTTGTCATCATGTAAGCAGCACAGTTTTGTTTCATAATGACAACTAACTGTAGTCATTTTCCAATTTTCCTTCTAAATCCCACATAAATATACACTGTATGATTTTTCTCATGCATGTTATTTCTCTATAAGGTATTTTTTCCATCCTTGTTGAAGGCTGAAAACCAGTCACTGGAAACAGATGAAAGCAGGATAGGTCATGCTGTACATTCTAAACCCAAAGCAGCAGTCTCACCACCCACACATCTTCGTAAAGCCATATTGAAATGGCGTGAAAGTGGAACTGCTTGTCGTTTTTCCCTGTCTCTCCGGGGAGGGGGTTGCATAATTAAGTCAAAGCAACCTATTCATTATTAGTATCAGTGGAATATGTGTTTTGTGCTGTGAAACGTTAAATGAACAAATCTGGAAATGGCCACAAGTCATGCCTGTGATGTCAGTTTTTGTCTTTTAGATTCTAATCAAGTATCAATATTCAGTGTATTAGCTTATCTGTTTCATCTGTGTGAAGTCTCGTGGGTGGGTGGGAAGTGAGTGGGTAGGTGGCATAGAGGATGTGTACAGATGAATTTATGGACAAATGCCATTGCCTTATAGGATTTAGACAAAACACAGTGGGGTTACTGTTTCTATAGATAATACAGTATATAATTTCTGCTCTAAGGAGGTCTGTTTGTTTTTTCTCTGTGTGTTTGTGATGTTTATGTGACAAAGTTTGTAATGATCTGCAGCTATTTTCAAGTAAATGGAAGTCAGCGATTTCTGTTGGAAATAAAACATTTTTCTGATTCGTAGGTACTATATCATCAGAGTCGAGTGTTCTAGAGCTTTCTGTTCAGTTTTATGTAGAATTATTTTAATTCAGCTTTTGTAGATGCTCCAACTGAAGCCAGATTGAAACTGTTACCTGAACAGGTGCAGTTCAGTATGATTTTAATGTGACTCTACTCCGGAAACCTGATTATAACAACAGAAATTAAGACCTCCGCTTAGTGTTGGCATTGAAGTGTAGTCGTAGAGGTTTCAAAGAAGAACAAAACAAACATCACCCACTTAAGCACAGAACAGAAATATAGTCTACTTTGTGCTAATTTGGCTTCCAAAGCTGCAGAAATACAGAGTGCAAAGTACAAAGTTTTCTCCTTTAACTGCTGATTCGATGGAGACAGTTCACATCAAGACATGAAACATGATCTTCCTCGTGTATCTAACTCTGCTCTGTCTGCTTGTCATATGGCTTATGAATCCCCCTTTGTCTTCTTCAGGATCCAGCAGGAATCTTCGAGCTTGTCGAGGTCGTCGGCAATGGGACTTATGGCCAGGTGTACAAGGTGAGACATGACCTGGATTGGTTTTAGGAATCCAGCTATAAGTTATAAGTTATATTTACCACAAAAATACCTGATCTAATTTCATGCATTTTAATTCATTCTTGTATGTTATATCATTAAATGTGTGTAAGTATGTAAAGGAATGATGTAGTGCTTGAATTAGAGACCAAATCATTCAACACTTGACCTGTAATGTGGGCTTTTGCAACACTGTGGTATGTATACTGAAGCCACATGAGCGCTTGCCCTTTATTAAATGCTCTGCAGCATTAATTGCTCAGATTACAGTGGAGTTATGTTACTGCCATGTCAGTATATTTTCAGCAGCTATGTGTCCCAAAATTTTTATAATAGCTGTGACGGTAAGATAAGACCATCTAGTGAGTCCAAATGTAAAATAAGAGCGGCAGCAGCAATTAACATTTAAGGTCAGAATTGCATGATTTTCAGGAACAATAAAGCTCAGCTTCACTTTACACGTTACTGATGAGTTTGTGATAATGAAACCTGCTCTTGAATCAGGGCCGTCACGTAAAGACAGGCCAGCTGGCGGCCATTAAGGTGATGGATGTTACAGAGGAGGAGGAAGAGGAGATCAAAGCAGAAATCAACATGCTGAAAAAATACAGCCACCACCGCAACATAGCCACATACTACGGTGCCTTTGTCAAGAAGAGTCCACCAGGACATGATGATCAACTTTGGGTCCGTCTGCCTTTATCCCTTTCCTCACGATTCAGTAGCTATATGCCTTGTTGAATGTACTCACTGAGTTTGTGTTTGCTTGTCAGCTGGTGATGGAGTTTTGTGGGGCAGGTTCAGTGACAGACCTGGTGAAAAACACAAAGGGCAGCTCTCTTAAGGAGGACTGGATCGCTTACATCTGCAGAGAGATCCTAAGGGTGAGAAATCAAAATTGCTTCTGTAAAACTCTGCAAAAGTCTGTAGCATTCATGCCTGACCAGTTTAAACATCTTTGTGTATGTCCAGGGCCTTTCTCACCTCCATGCCCATAAAGTCATCCACAGAGACATTAAAGGACAGAACGTGTTGCTAACGGAGAATGCAGAGGTCAAACTGGGTATGTTAATTAGATTTGTTCTCTTAAAGGTGCATTATGTAGGATTTAGTGCCCACTATCGGTGATGTTGCAGACTGCACCTCAGTACGCCCACCTCACCGTCCCCTTCCAAGCATGTAGGAGAAAAATGTAAAAATGTGAAAAACAGGAAAGGCCCTTTCTATCACCAGTGTTTCGTTCTGGTCTGCTTCTGGGCTTCCGTAGAAACAGGACAGTGCAACCAAGGGGTAACAACCGTAGATTGAAAGTCAATCCTGTTGTAAATCCTTTTGTGAATTATTGCTCCATTAATAAGATTTTAGGGCCACTAGAAGCTTTGATATCTGCTGTGTCTGGCTTTGATTGACAAGTACATTTGACGGTTCTCTTGCTTGCCGAATTGGTCTTTTGGGCCTTCTCTTTATTGAATAAAACACATTTTCCCTAACAGATAGCTCTACTGTAGGTGTGGTTAGTAAGTTGCACTAACTTTGGCTAGCGTTACACATCACCCCTCACGCTCTCCCACAGCTCCACCCACATATGGTCACTTCTGGGTCCAAAAAGCCAACATGGCCCTAATGTAAAGCGGTAGTCCAAAAACCAGTGGGTGACATCTCGGTCACTACATCCACTTCTTTTAACATGGCAGAGTCCGTTGAAGAGGACCCGCTTTCTATGTAGAAATAAGGGGCTCATTCTAAGGTACCAAAAACACAATGCTTCTTGTTTTCAGGGGATTATACACTAATGAACATAATTATGAATATTAAATCCCATTTCTGCAAATACTTCCCCCCTACACATTGCACCTTTTAATTTAAAATGTATTGCTTATGTGTGGACAACTATCCTCTTCTCACCTCCCTATGTCCTCCTTTTCATTTGACACACTCAGTTGATTTTGGAGTGAGCGCTCAGTTGGACAGGACTGTGGGCCGTAGGAACACTTTCATTGGAACACCTTACTGGATGGCACCAGAGGTCATCGCCTGTGACGAGAACCCTGACTCCACCTATGACTACAGGGTAACAATAGCATTGTGTGTGTGAAAACACCTGGAATGAGATGGCATACGAAGGATATGGACTGACCTGACCCCCTGTGTGTTTTGCAGAGTGATATCTGGTCCTTGGGGATTACAGCCATTGAGATGGCAGAGGGGGCTCCTCGTAAGTCTATCTATTTACTTGCATAACTTGTTATTAGCTGAAATTAATCATACCATCCAGTATTCACGGTCTCAGAGCCCATTCTGAAAGACATCATGAATGAGTCTGTCTTGCATGTGCTGCCTTGCTGTCTGTGTCGTCAGATGGACAGCTGACTCACTGTAATCAAGGTAGTGTAGTCGTGAGTTGGCAGTTGGCCTGTGGAGGCTGATTGCACAGATCTCTGTGGTCTGCTTAGCTGGGAGATCTGTCTGCTTGGAGATTTGGAGTCAAACCTGACTGATAGACAAGAAAATCCCATTTAGGAAAACAAATAAATGTCTCTATCTATCATAGATCCGTTAGCAACATTCTGTTAGAATGTAACTTATATACAGGCTTTCTCCTGATTCGTATGATATGGTGAATGTAAAAGTATTGTCTTTGCAAGCCGTTAAATTCAAATGTCTGTTTCTAGACCCGATTTGATGGCATCTGCATGCTCTGGTGTGACCTGTTATATTTTTACCAATTAGTGGATTCCACGATGCAGCTACTTTACCTTCAGCTAGAGTATAAATACACTTTAACTGGACAGAGAAGTAGTAGCAGAGAACAGCAGGAATATGGGGACACCTTAATGAGCTCTGTGCTGTTACATAATGCATTGTTATTGTGCCATGTAAGCACAGCCACCTGTGGCTGCTGAGTTAAGGACAAAATCTAGACTTAGAATGTAGAATCTTAGGGATGAGTCTTGTTTCCTTATGCCAAGGTTTCTACTTCTCACTCTTAGCAGCTTCCTGTACATCACTGACAAAGAGCACAGTGCTGCTGCTGCTGCTGCTGCTGCTGCTGCTGCTGCTGCTGCTGCTGCTGCTGCTGCTGTGAATGGCTTAAAGCTTCCAGGCCAACACTAACTGTCAACCTGTTGTTGATGTACCATTATAAATTATGCAGTGTGTGTACTTATTCACTGCATCAGTCTTGTTTGCCACTAGTGAGGTTGCAATATTTTTTTGCCTTTACAACACATTAGCTTGTTTTTGAGAATAGTGCTAATGCCATTAGTCTATTAATCAATTACCTGATCGCTAATTAGAGAAAAGTATTCAGTTGATTTATTTGTTT
>JAPQRN010000007.1:11830874-11859916 GCA_037367275.1 Coranthus polyacanthus
AAGTGATTGGTAAATAGTTGCAAAATGTGAAGTATTCAAGCAAAATACGCACTTTAAATTTCACATTACATCACACTTTGATATTTTTGATGAAAATGTGACATTTTTAAATATATTTTATAGTTACAGGATTAACTAGCTCATTTTATTAAGTGTTTATTTAGTGTTTAAACATTTTTTCTTAATGTGTAATATAGCAGTGGTAATCAGATACAAGAGATTTTTGCAGTAAAATTAATACTTGTGTTTTTAACATGTCCCACTTAAACTGTTTTCATCACCAAAAGTACTTGTTTAATTGTCTGTACATCGCACACAGTATCTTAATGTCGAGAAACCAGTGGCCTGTATCATGTATCATGTTCAACAGAGCCAGCATCTAGTTAGTTCTGAGTACGTTCACATAAAAAAGGCGGAGTTGGCACCAGATGGCCAATCATAAACATGGTCAGGTCGAGATCAGCGGCATATTTCTCACAAGAAGAACAAACTATAATTTTAAACAGATACGAGGATTTTAAATATATAATTCAGGCTAAAAGCAACGCAGCTGCAGCAGCCAAAGAACAGAAAGGAAAACTCACAACACACTGTCCACTGTGTGAACATGTGAGTTAATATTCGGATCAATATCACATTATTAAGGCACGACTACATCTGACTATAATTACAGTCATTTGTTATGTAAAATGAAGGTGTTCTTATTATTTTGAGTTCAACCCTTTTGCTATTAAACAGTCTGAGAATAAGTAAAGAACAAATTAAAAAAAAAACAACATGTCCAATATTGACAGTGTTTTAAGAGTATATATATATATTTGGCCATAGCACAAAGGAAAGTAAAAGGGAAAACCAAAGAGTTTAGATGGTCTGTAACTCTTTCCTTCATCACAGACCTTGATTGATCAGTGGATGTGGATACACGTTTTGATCTGCTGTCTGACGTTACCATGGTGATTTACCCTGTAAGAAGTAAACCACCTTTGTGATACCAGAAGTTCTGAGCTGAACCAGAAGTTAGCTCACTAACCCCCTAATCCTGCTTCATGATAAAGGCCCCACGTGTTGTCACATGTGTCTTTGTTTTTTGTTGTTTTTCATTTTGCAAAATAGCTGGCAACATATCTATATAAAATATCTGTTTACTGCACAGCCCTATTATGCCTTTGTATCCTGCACAGAGTTCAAACATATTTGAACTCAGTCATTTGACTCAGCTCTGCCGTGTTAGCAGACACTGACCATAAATCTTTTGCCGGTGCAGGCTAAGGTGCCTGATGACTAACACTTAAATGAAAATGAGGAGCTGTCAGCAAGGTAAATAGAAGGCGATAAGTTATGTACAGAGAACTTTTCTAAAAGCTTGTGCAGTTGATTGTCTAAAACCAGAAACAAACAGAACAGTTCAATCCAGGTATTTAGTGAAACAATACATGGGATTGTCGAGTCTAAAGTCTGTTTTCAGACAGCACACTGACAAAAATATAATTTGAGGAGATAATTTCTTAAAATAAAAACAAACCTTTAAACTTACTAAGTGGATGCAAATTTTGCTTAACCAACAACAGTTTACATGTTAAAACATGCATTTTGCAGGAGGCACATATCAGTGTAGGTCCTTCAGTCTTAATGTGACACCAAATCTGATGAAATCAAATTTGCTCTTTGCCTTTGGCTGTCTCAGTCACGTTGCATATGTCCTGATAAAAGCCTATTTACTGTGAAACTGTAAAGCTAACCAGTCAGGTTTAGCTACCTACCTACGCTGGGAACACAATGACTCACAGTCCTTGCTCTTACATTCAGTACAACAATAAGCCTCAGGCACCAGGAAGGATTGGATAACAGCAGCTGTAACCATGTTTGAGGATACAATATGTGTAATGGTGGCTTGTATTATTTACAAACCATTATGTGTAGGCAAATACATGATATTCTATCACTAACCTTATGGCTTTCTTCTTTGTAGCATAGCTTCAAACTAACATTTCCTTTGTTCCTATAGCTCTGTGTGACATGCACCCAATGAGAGCGCTCTTCCTGATTCCCAGGAATCCCCCTCCTAAACTTAAATCCAAAAAATGGTGAGTTACAGTTCTCTTATTGTCCACTTTTGAAGAGCAAGTCATTCTTTACTGTTATTTTACAGTTCGATTAAGCAGACTTCATTCTCGTTCTGGGTAAAGTATGGGAAAGCCTCAAATCCTTATAAAATCTAGCTGTTTTCCAGAGGCAAGTTGATGTGGGAGGTTGCTCAATCCATCGTAAAAACCATAAAACAATGTAGTTTTCTTTGTCTTTTACTTCCTGTACACTACAACATAGAGAAATAACCTTGTAATAATAATAAATAATACATTGCAATACAGCCATCTGATGAACTGGCAAAAAATCACTGGAAACTGAATATTTATATAACTTATGATTATATCATTATAAACCCAACAAACAGGTGACAGACTAAAGCAAAAAACCTGAGGGGAGTGGTCTCTTCCAGGATGTCTGTGCACCTTTATGTAAATAAACATGTTTCAAACATTAACCCGCTTATTAACGCTTTGAATGATAACAGCACAGAATGAATACGTTGCTCACTGTATAGAATGTGTTGCAAAATAAAAATAAAACCTGTGAATTTCACGAAGCACATTGTATTGTCCTTTAGGCTTCGATGAGTCCACTTTTCTAAACTAAAACTGAATTGGAAAATGTATCTCCTGTTCAGGCCCTTGAGAATACAGTGTAAGTGGTCATTGAGCATGGAGACTAATGTGATTATGTGTGCAGGACAAGAAGATCGGGTGTTTGTAACAACTTTCTCATATTCTTCTTCCTACCCTTTTTTTTTGTTCCTATTTCTTTTCCCACTACCGATTCAGGACCCCAGTGTATATAAGGGTAGCATTAGTAGTATTTTTTTTACTGCTTAGTCTCAGCTATAAGATACAGTATGTCGAAGGATCATACGATTTTTACTTACAGAAATATTTAAACTCATTCATTTGTCAAAATTTTAATTCTCTACCTTGAAGTTATTTCAGTACGAAGTGCAGCCAGTGCAGATTGTGAATTTTTCCCAACTGGCCTTGCATAAAAACTCAGTAAAGAGTCACTAAAGGCTGTTCGCATGAAATACTAATACTAGTAACGAGTATAGAAATATTCATAAGAATTAATTTTTTCTCAAACTCTGAAACACATAAAGCCTCTCCTCAAAATGTACCATTTGAGTTTCTAAGTAGTTTTTTGTTCAGGACTCTGGGCAACTGTTCCATGCCTCCCTTTCCTCCTGTTTTCCCTCAACAACGCATCATCCGCTAACCTCCCCCTTCCTCCCAGGTCCAAGAAATTCATTGACTTTATTGAGGGCTGTCTTGTGAAGACGTATCCCAGCCGGCCGTCCACAGAACAGCTGCTCAAACACTCCTTTATCAGGGACCAGCCCACTGAGCGGCAGGTCCGAATTCAACTCAAAGACCACATAGACCGTACACGCAAGAAAAGAGGAGAAAAGGGTAAGAAAATGACACTGCGAAGCTAACCTTACTGAGTTATTTAGATGGGTGTAAACTAGATTGTCTCTCTGTGGACTGTAGCGGCATGAAGTCTAGGTTACTGTGTCAGTCTGTTTTTTAATCTGATGTTTTAACTTTACAGAGGAGACGGAGTATGAGTATAGCGGCAGTGATGAAGAGGATGAAAATCGTGGTGATGACAGAGAGTCAAGGTAATAACATCGTTTTATGACTGTAGGGCATATATATCCGTATCTAGCTTTCTCTGTCACCAATAATCTCAATTTTGGTCATCAGTTCGATCCTTAATGTGCCTGGTGAGTCCACCCTGAGGCGGGACTTCCAGCGCCTGCAGCAGGAGAATAAAGAGCGCTCGGAGGCTCACAAGAGACAGCAGGCCCAACTGGCCGCTCAGCGCCGGGACCCAGAGGAGCATAAGAGGCAGCTGCTGCACGACCGGCAGAAACGCATCGAAGAGCAGAAGGAACAACGCCGCCGACTGGAAGAGGTAACGTTCACCTTAATTAAGCAGCCCTTTAACATAGAAATATGTTTTTGTTTTGGTTTGTTTTTTGCCTTTAATAGGTAGTGACAGTAGAAAATAAATGAGGAAAAAAAACAGCTTAGAGAGATGGGGAATGTTTCTTACTTCCATCCCAACTTTTGGTCACCGTGGTTCTTCACAGCATAGAGTTCAGTGATGGTATTGTTGTTGTCATGCTGCTCAAATAAACGTTTTACTTCAACCTGTTTACCTGTAGTTTATTTATTATTCCAAACATTAAATGTACCTCCGATTTGCAACTTGTTAACACACATTATTCCATTGGTGTCTCTGAATTTGCATTTAACTTTTATTCATGCATATTTTGTTAGTGGCTGTTTCACTGCTGCTACTGGGATTTTACTTAAAATCATAACTGGTGAAAATTTCATATAATAATACATCTGCACTTGTTCTCACCCTTCAGTCATGTAAATGCTTGTTTTTGACCTTTTCGAGTGTCCATTCTCCACTTTTGCAGTCGGTTTGCCCTTGCTTGCGTTGGTCAGTGCATTTTGTGATTTACTCTTTACAACAAGTCTGTGATTTTGCAATGAGCTGAACATGAAAATCTATTAATGTGACCGTTTAAAAAATGATTAACAATGTTTCAGTAGCGTTTTTTTTTTTTAATCTGTTAAATGTTACTTAAAACAAACATCACCTTAAGCTATCCATTTGTTTCCCTCCTTGTCTGCATGACTAGTTGCAGGTACTAAACAAAAGCTTGGGGTTTGCTTTAGCAATGCAGCAATGCTCTGAGTTCTGTCGGACACCGGTGGGAAAGAGAAGAGCAGCTCCACCAAAGTATAAATGATTGACTCTGTCAACATTTGCTCACAGTGATTTGGTAGCGTACAGTGAGATGTTATGTTAGTTGAGGAGCTGTTTTTAGCCGTTTCACTCTGAAGTTTGAAATAATATTAGACCATAAATCTGACTGCAAAGAGACTGAGAAGCACAACAGTGCAAACCAGCACCGAATTAGCTTTCAATAACTTCATTAAAGTACATTCTGCTATCTCTGTGTATTGTTTAAGTGGAAAAGCGTGGATTTTATTTAGTTATCCAGCCAGCCATCTGCCAACTAGCAAATCTCAGATAAAGATAAGTCAACAAATCAATGGAACTTGCTCGAAAGATTTATCTCACTAAAATAGAACATGAAGAATGTTGTTACCAAAGAAACAGATTGGTAAGATAAGTCTAATGGCATCTAGCATTTAGTTTATGTGTTGATGGAGTCAGATGGATATTTTTTACTACAAGCACCCAGTGTGAATTAAATTGACTTAAATTGTAGTGCCGTATTGAAGAAATTCTTTTTTTTTTTGTTGTTTATTTAATGACAGTGTCTCTGTGTTACACCCAAGCATGGATGTAACACTTTTTAGAACATGCCTTTAGATATTATTTAGATAAAAGTTTTGAATGTACCGCCTTATATTTTAAAAGACTTATACACACAACAACGCTCCCGGGTGGGCCGACAAGGAGTCCGACAAGGAGCTGTGAAACATTAGAGAAGTTGTGTAGGATTTAAATGGGATACACATAATTACACTGATAGTACTGTTGTTATTATCAGTGCAAAAACACTAAGGTATTTTACTGCAGTAAGGTTGCACTCCCCTAATCTACCCCCTCCTCTATCTTATCAGGCTTTTCTATTTAACAGTAAAGTGGCAACAACAATCGAGTGGACCGAAGCTGAGAATGTTATGTGCCACTATCAAGTGGGAGTTCTCATTTGGCCAAAAGGAACAAACCTTGTTGTTTCAGTGGTTCATGAAAAAGCAGATTAAAAACTACTGCCTGTCAGAAGTGAATGGCTGTGGTCATTTAGTTTGAATCAAAGCCTCTCTCTGACGATGATTAGGATGCAAAAGGTGTGTGTGTTTGTTTGTTTGTGAGAATGACTCACAGCCTCTTTTCTCTGCCCCTCACGCTGGCTCCCTTTTTTTTTTTTTTTCTTTCTTTTTGTTTTTGCACAAAAAAAAAGGCAGAGTTTGCTTATAAGCAGAATCTCCTTTATGTATTCCCTTGTGCAAATGTAACCTCAATGCTCATTTCTTTATTTCCTGTCATCCCTCTCACCCAGCAACAGAGAAAGGAGCGAGAGATGGTGAGGCAGCAAGAAAAAGGTCCCCATCGGAGACTTGACGATATGAGACGGGAGGAAGACAGAAGGTTGGCTGAGAGGGAGCAGGTAACCAACCACAGGAGATGTGGGGCTGCAGTTGGCCAATCAGTGAGGAGTGTGGGCGTGTCCGTCACCAACACAGTGCAAGTTGCTCTGGTGGTGAAATTCCAAGAGTAGGTTGCCATAGCAGCAAGGGTCTAAATTAGTGTATTTATTCAGAGATGAGTTTTCTGTGGGTGAGCTCTCTGCGTCTCTTATGCTCTGTTTCCAGTCTCCCCTCAATAACCGGAGAGTCTGGCATCATATCACCACCACCTTGTGTTAGATACAGTATTTAAATAACACAATCACAGTGCTAAATCATTCTACTAATGATAAGTTGCCAATATCTCCACTGATGTCATGTTTCTAGAGTAACTTTTTTTGCTTCTGCTACTAACTTCTAGTTAGTTTGTGAATATTTCTCACTAATATCCACTGTTAATGTTGTAGGTTTTTTTCAGTATAACACTTTTTCTGCTGTTTACAACAATACTATTATTACATAATTGTTATCGTCTGCCCTCTTCCCCTCCCTACCTCGGCACCTCTTTCTACCTGTATTCCTATCATTCCTCCCTCCTTCACCTCTCCTCAGGAGTTTATCAGACATAAGTTAGAAGAAGAGCAGCGGCAGTTAGAAATCCTCCAGCAGCAGCTGCTTCAGGAGCAGGCACTGCTTATGGTAACTCCCCCTCACTACTCCTTATCATGTATTGTTTTCAATTTTATCCTGGTTATACTTGACTGATTCATCTGCATGAAAAAATATTCTGCATGTCCTCACGACAGTATAGGTTCTTTCTAGTTTAGATAAATCAAAGACTTCAGTGCATCATGATGCTCGTGTTTGAGGTCCACCCTTTTAGGTAAAGGAGGATACATACTGAACTGAGTACAGACGCAGCCTCCAACAATATTGCGTAATGTCTCATAACAGCATGCGCTTAACATTATGTCCATTTCGGGCAGTTTTTCAAAAGTATCGTGTCTACGTTGAAGTGAAACGTTGCTACACTCTTGACATCTCTGTTTTAGCTAGCTCCTGTGGAACATTGGTGTCGCCACCACTTGGACGGTGATGTAGTTCTTTGTTTTTGAACATACAAAGAACACAGTTCTTACTACTATATGCATAACGCTGCACTGTAAGTCCTTACTAGGTTACATGTAATAAATAACCATATGATTGCAGATTTATGTGATTCAGAGCACAGGTACAGATGCAGGGCAGTTGGGAGGGTTCCATGTGGTTAGGGTCAGTAAGACTTTGAGCTTGCAATACAATATCCACAAATAATTCCAAAGTGTAACAAAAATCTGCATGAGAAATTCAAGGATGTGCATATGTTTGACTCTGTTTTGGATCATCATTGTCCAGTCAGATTCAGGGATAAAGAATGGGTCAGAATTCATACTTGTAAGTTCAGCATCTAGGATTTCTCTCATGCAGGTTCACAGTTTGACTTCTAACCACAGACTATGGAATTATTTGTGATCATTACTTTAGAAGCTCATTTTGAGCAATGGTTGGTAGCTCAGGACTTCAGCACACTTGCTCTTTGCCTGTTTTTTCAGTCAAACATGGTGATGCAAATTTACCTCTTCCTGCTGCTGTTTCTCAGTAAAATCTTTCTCGTAGTGCATTTCATTAGATTTTGTGAGTCAAATTGAACTAAACCCCCATCGAAATCAAATGAAATCTTACAAAAGCCATGAATAAAGAGGAAATGCTGGGCTTTGAGTGTCGAGCAGCTGCAGAGTGCATAAAGTTCTTCACAATTCACTACTTTTCCAAAAATAACTTTTCCACACAACACAATTTTCTGCTAGATGCTAAATGTATGAACTGGAACATAGTACAGATGTAATTTTCTACAGAGCCAAATGACTCAGGGTCGCCTCTGAGAGAGATAATCCTGCTGGTTTGTCCTCTGTCTATGGTAAAGTCTCCTCCCACACAGTTGCTCCTGGAACAGAGGGAGGCACCTGGGTGAGGCATCCTCTCCAGGTGCCAAGTAGTTTTTTCTAACTCAAGGACGCCACAAGCACTCCTCACTGTTTTTCATGCGTACTGCGTACTTGGCTGCTTGTATCCGCAGCCTCGTGATTTTACTCACTACCCAGAACTTGTTAACCATATGTGAGCAACAGAATGAAGACTGACGAGTAAATCCAGTGCTTTACTGTGTGGGCCATTGCGATTTAGAGTATAAGCAGCTAAGGAGTAGAACAAATCACAACAAGTATGCAACATCATGGGAAACTTTCTTTTTGGTCTGTGAAAATGCAGTTTTTTTGGTTCATGAGTTTGAATCTTCTCTCTGCTGTTGAATGACAGAATGTGTAAGTGTCTACAGTTGTGTGACTCATGGCTTTTATAGCTCTTATGTCTTTCTTCTTATGAACGCAGTAGAGATAAAAAGGCTGGGGGACCAGTGAAACTTACAACTCACAATAAAAAAAACAATAAGTCATCTGACTTTTAGACATCATCTGTTGTATAAACAACACTAAAATGTTTAGTTTCAGACACTATCAATATTCTTTCGACATGGGCTGGTCATTGACAGTTATACTGAAGATAGAAGTGTGATTAGAACTGCTAAATGTATTATCTCAGTTGGTCATCTAAATATCAAAACCTTTGCCTGTAGTTTCAGTAAATGCATACCTGCTGTAAAGAGATGTGTTCATGACATGCTAAAAATGTTCAAGGTCTCGTCTGAGGTAAACAACCTCTTGACTGCAGTGTGTTTCTTTGCTCAGGAGTATAAACGTAAGCAGCTGGAAGAGCAGCGTCAGTCAGAGCGGCTGCAGAGGCAGCTGCAGCAGGAACATGCCTACCTGGTATCTCTGCAACAACAGCAGCAGGAAAAGAAGCCTCAGCTCTACCACTATAACAAAAACCTGGAGCCCAACAACAAGCCTACATGGGCGCGTGAGGTACAATTAAAATGTTTGCAGCATTACACACTGCTGTCAGATAACAGTACACTGGCCTACATAAATCACTGTTGTCGTCATTTTAGGTGGAGGAGCGAAGTAAGCTCAACAGACAGGGTTCACCTAAAATCTGCACCACTGTCTCTGACACTGCCATCCAGTCTCGCTCTGACTCAATCAGCCAGTCAGGAGTTGGCCAGTCTGCTCAGACCCCTCCGATGCAGAGGCCTGTTGAACCCCAAGGAGGGCAGGGGAAGGTGGGTGTGTTTAAAGTTCAGTTGATAACAACCTTGGAACATCTGAAGTGTTTCCAAAGGCCTTTTTGCCTTTTTTCTTCAGTTCTTTAGCAGCTTTATTTAAGATTCTTTTCCAGTGCGACCTTATTTACACCCTGTTTTCCTTCTTTTTCCTTCTCCCCTTCTCCTCCACTGTGTAATTACCTTTTTTCTCTTGGAATACAAACACACAATCTTGCATTCCTCTCCACTACGACCTGCTTTCTCAAACGTCCTTTGCACTCCTCCTTCCACTTGGCTGCTCCTCCTTCGTGGTCTGCTGCTGCTGCTGCTCTTTGCAGTTCCAGATGGCTCATTTGGTTCCTCTGAAGCCCTATGCTGCCCCTGTCCCTCGCTCCCAGTCCCTCTGTGACCAGCCCACTAAGACCATGTCTGCCTTCCCCACCCAGGATCCCTCCCTTACCCCCACACCCCGACCCATCCACTCCAGAGAGTTAGTGCGTCAAAACTCAGACCCCACCTCTGAAAATCCTGCACCACAGGTGCACCAAATCAGAGAGGATCGCGGCCCCTGGATCCGCTTACCTGATGTGGAGCTGCCACCCAAGGTAGGAGCTTATTATAGTTCATGAAAGACCAAAACTACCAATGAACAAATCATTTTTGTTAACTAAGATAAAGATAAACACGACACAAAAAATGGAAATTAAATAAAAACTGAAATGAACAGTGCAACACAAACTAAAATGTAGTAGAATTGCAGGTAAAATTAGCTTTGCTTTTGTTTTCCCCTTCGATTTGCACTGTGGTTCCCCTATAACACTTTATCTTAATAAAAAGTATCTATAAGACGACACAATAACACACTGGTTTTCACAATCATATTTGAATGCATTTTTTAATCTTACCTTTTCAAGCTTCTTTAAATTAAGGCTTTCCTCATAACGCACAGAAAAACTAACACTAAAAATGAATTAAGTGTATTCCTCAGAATGCAAATGAAGAAAAACTATTTTTACACTCATAAAACTAAACTGAAAGACTAAATAATCAAAAATAATAAAAGTTTTAAAACTATAATAACTCTGTAATGAACCTAAGCTCAAAACAGCCCTCGCTATGTATTCAAATCTACACAAATATGTAAAGTGACTGAAACAGAAATCTCTCCAGTTTACTCAGTTATGCGTCGTCCACATCCCTTTCTCTCGCAAACTGTTGTTGTTTTTACATACATATTCCTCTCCAATTTGAACCTCATGTTGAACCTTTTAATGTCTTTTACATACAAAGTCTTTCATTTATAACACCTGGATTGAGTGGTGGGTATTAATATCCTAACCTGGTTGCACAAGCTTTCACTTGTCCAGCTGATGATTGAAAATCATCCTTCAGATGTGTCCCTGTATTTTCAGCATTTTTAAAGGTTGTTTTTAGTTTTAAACATAAAATAGTGCTGGTCATTTCCTCATCTGTTTGCACAGTGCTGTTAAATGTAAGCCTACGGTGTTGCTTTTTTCAGATTCCCCAGAGGACAGCATCTATTGCCACAGCTCTCAACACCAACCTGACTTCTGGCATCAGGCATCCAGTGAGAGCCAGGTACTGAAGACAGACAAACACCTTGATCAGATAATATCTTCAATTAGTGCCACTTACATGGTGATATGTTAGGTGATGGAATGAGATAAATTATTTTATCTTCAACTGTGGCAGCAACCCAGATCTCAGCCGCAATGATCGCTGGGAGAGAGGAGACAGTATGAGCATCGTTTCCAATCTGCCCCAGACTGGCTCTCTAGAGAGACACCGCATCCTCAGTGAGTCCCTGCCCCCCCACTGCGATTTCCCTGCAGTCTGTCTTTGCAGTAAGACTGATTTCAGAATCATAACTACACTCTACCACGTTGTTATTTTCAGGCTCCTCCAAAATGGATTCACCCATTCTTTCCCATGACAGTCGTCATAAGCCCGGGGAGTCTCGCACCTCCTCCCGTCCTGGACGCCCAGCTGTAAGTGTTTCTAACAAACATTAAATCAGATGTTTCTCCACCGTCCCCTATCCTAAAAAGTTAGTTTTAAAAGTTAGTTAAGATGCATGCAACACATACTATTTAATTGTGTTGTTATTATTACTTAAAAATTACATATATGTACTTAGTTTGATGATGAACAGACCCATTCTGTAAACTGTAACATAGTTTACGAAGTGCGAGGTTTTCTCTTCACACCTCTTCTATACACTGACTGTACTCCACACTTTTTCCCTTCATGTTTCTCTCCTTCAACATTCCCTTTTTGTTGACTGTGCAGAGTTACAAGAGAGCTATAGGAGAGGTTAGTATCGCTGTGCGTGTCGTGCATGGCTCATCGTTCATGCATGGTCGTACCTGCATTTACTGGCTCGTACAAGATGAGTTGCATGCTCTACTTGTCATCTCTTGGTAAAAAAAATGTTTTCTCCAAATGTTACTTGCTTTTCCACACAAAAGTCTGTTTACTTTGTATGTGTGTGTCCACATTTTGTGTTCTGCTGTGGACGAACCACAGTCAACACTGGCTTTGTAACCATGTCTCATCCTAAAGTACCATCAGATGACATTTGCTGAATTGAAACGTGTCCTACAAGAAATCTCAGCAGAAAGTGAGAGGTCTGGTTTGACTGTATATTTAAAAAAAAAAAAAAAAAATCAATTACTAATTAATCACATTTTTAAGTCTTAAGACTAGATTACAAGATTACACACACAAAGAAAGTATATTTTAATTCTAGTAGGATTGTTTAATAGCATCTCAAAAATGGTCTTCTGTGAACTACAGATTTCAATAAAACCATCAAGGCCATCAAATTTGTCCGTCCGGTTAAAAGACATATTTTTATATACACTAACAGAAATAATAACAGAATCAAGGCCCACGTGTTTTCCATTTGAATTTCAAAACCATCAAGGCCATTCAAATTAAGATATCAGCCTCGAAGGCAATAATATCTTAAATGTTCTAATTTTAATGGTATCTGTGGAACCTGTTTCATGTCTAAGTGCCAATTAAATTAGTCGAGTAAATATGAAAGAAGAACCAGTTAAGATTCTGCTAAGAATTCACAATGATGAATATTTTCCACTCTAGAAAAACGGTTCAGCCCAGTCCTGCATTCAACCACTTATTGATTCAAACCGGTCTATTTATATTATCAAGGAACCAAGGACTGATACGTCATACCACGTATGTCATACAGGAGTGCTTCAGCATATGTTGCTTTCAGCTGTGTATAAACCCATGTATGCCATCACTCACTCCTTGTTTTATTTCTTTTCTTTTGCTTTATTTTTTTATTTTACTTTGAGCTTCAGAAAGGCTCAGGGACATGTGGCTTGTGTGGACGCTTCCGCACGTCCGCACTACTTGATCAATAAAAGAGTTTCCTACTGAAAATCTGTTGGATTCAGAAAACAAGTTATCACTACAAGTAAAGTAAATTAATATCAAAGATGGCGTCTTTTTACTATAGGGATTATCTTTGAGCCCGTTCGACTTCCACTCTATCACCTTCATTTGTGTTTTGATTTTCATATTAATTGATTGTCATATTTTTGTGCCGTAAATACTGCTGTGATAATGTTTTTCTCTTGTAATTTGTATATAGTTATGATTATACTCTAAGCACCTATGCCGTGTTAAAATGAATGTGTGTGGTCGTATGTGTGTGCAGGACCATGGTCTCTTCGCTAAGGAACGGGCTGAGGAGCAGCCAAGACCCCCAGTGAAGGCAAATGATTATTCTTCCTCTTCGGAGAGCAGTGAGAGCAGTGAGGAGAGCGAGAGTGGCGAGGGAGCAGAGGAGGAAGAAAGCCCCACGGATCGGTAACAGCAGAATCCAAAGAACTGACAACACAAATCTCACTTTTTGTCTGTTATCCGGTTTCGGGTCCTATCTTCCATTTCTGTTTGGTTTCAGTCACAGGGATGCAGACACCGATTCAGTCAACACTATGGTGGTTCATGAAGATGAGGGCGAGGGGGGAGAGGGGGAGCAAGCTGGAGGCTACGGGGATCAGACCATGCTGGTGCAGAGGGTGAGTCATCTACACACATAATGAAGCTTGAAAAAAAAAAAAAAAATCAACTCAAAATATGTCAAATATTATTAACCATACAAGGTCACCAGGTCCACTTTGTTGTTTAGTTGTGCTTTGTTTTGGAAACAGAAAACCCCAACACCACAGAGCTGTTTTTTCCCCTGTCCTGGTAGTACTGTAGCCAAATTTAAGCAAGTGTATTTTACACCGTTACTAATCCACTGGTGCTGTGATAAAAAGAAAGTTGTAAATGTAAACTTCCATGTTAAATACATTTTGTCTTTGATGTTGTGTAAAGCCAACCTTTGTTAAATGTTCAGACGATAGGCATTAACAGAAAAGGTTGATTTGATTGAATTTAAACATACAGTAAATATGCCGTGTGTTTTCAAAGCAGGTATGTAACAATCTCCAAAACGAAAGACATTCAGCTGCTTCACTTTTGAACATTCAGCAGTCCCATATTTATCACCCACTCAATTGGGCAATTAATGTCATAACACAGGGATCATATTTCATACCACTGTGCAAATGAGATTCTTCCATTTACCACTGGGTACGCTTCAGTTGTGGTTTTAAATGAGATAAAATGGAGGATGCAGCACATCTTGTATTGAGATGAGATGACACATTTTCTGTCTGACGATACAAATAACATACACTAAGACTGAGAAAGTACAATAACTTTAACATATTTTGGAACAATAGAGAGATCAGAAAGTTTGCAAACATACAGCATATCCTACTTTAAAACGCCAACATGATTTTAGAATCTACAGTAAATCGCCACAACAATGACTTTACAGAAAAAAAATATACATGTACAATAAACACTGACATATCGATGACTCTAAGGACTTTAAAGACTGTCTGGCATTTGCAAATGCTAGACGTGAAATTAGTTTTTAAACATATCAGTGGCAGCAAACTGACAGTGCACCTTTTCCTCCCTGAGCAAATGTGTCTGAACTTTTCAAATATGTTAGATTCATATCTAAAAGTCTTATTGGATCAGCTGATTCGATCTTGTGTATTTGTCTGACCTGAAAGACCCCAGAAAAGCGGAGCCATAATGGGTACACCAACCTACCAGATGTGGTGCAGCCCTCTCACTCCCCCACTGATTCAGCCACTCACTCCTCCCCAGGGAAGGACTCTGTGTATGATGTAAGTTTGACTGTTGCTAAGTATATCAGCCCTAAATTCCTGGTTTATTTTTATGTGCTCTGTTTATGTCATCTTTGCAGATATGAATCCCTGCTAACAGACGCTCTATTTCATGACTATCAGTGCAGTTTGTCGGGGCAGACGGTTCTCAAACTTTTTTGGGTTCAAGACCCCGTAAAGGGGAGAACATTTTTTTTTAATTCAAATCATGCTAATATCACTTTACTTTTTCTTTTCAAATAAATGACCTAAAGATCTTTCAGAAAATGAACAGTAGCCAGATTGCCATGGTCCTACTAAACCCAGACATGTAAAATGACCAGTTAAAGTTTTCACAGTAAAATAATTAACTTATTGCTCCTTATACTAAGCAGCAGGAACGGTTTATTGCACCATAAGTGAAGTAAGTGATTCATGGCAGATTGATGTCACGTGTCACAATCATAAGAGTTTCTGTTGGCTCAAGGGTGTGAGATGGACACAGTGTGCTTGTGTTATTTGGTTTAAACGGTCCCCATCTATAGATTTGCATTTCTAACAATACAGCACAATTTTATAATTTATAGGGATGCCCCAACACCACTTTGAGAATAACTTTCTTACAGGAAAGTGAATTTCAGCAAACAAAAAGTTCACTTCAACAATCCTGTAATGGTTTGATACCTTCTCTCCTCCACCAGTACCAGTCTAGAGGTTTGGTTAAGGCTTCTGGCAAGTCCTCCTTCACTACCTTCGTGGATCTTGGCATGTACCAGTCACCAGGAGGTACAGGGGATAACATGTCTGTCACTAGTGAGTCACAAGCTCTTCACACTTGCATTAACATCTGCTTGGGTTTGTTTAGCGTTGAACAGGGAAGCTACATTTGATTGCGAAAGGTTTCACTTGACCTATATGTTTGACCTATATTTGTGCAATAGAATGACAGGGAAATAAAGTATAAACTTTTTTTTTACTTTTTTCAGCATGTGCTATTACATTACAGTGGAAAAAAAGATAAAAATGGAAAAATCTACAGAATTATAAGTTGATAACTGACTATTCTTCTAATATTCTTTCAAGAAAACATGTTTTTTTTGTGTACTACTTGAATTCAGTTAAGCCACCTCTGTTTCTTCCTCCGTCTATAGGCTCCAGGTTTGAGCAGCTGAAGATGGAAGTGAGGAAAGGATCCATGGTAAATGTAAATCCCACCAACACGCGCCCACCAACCGACACTCCTGAGATCCGCAAGTACAAGAAGAGGTTCAACTCTGAGATCCTGTGTGCTGCTCTTTGGGGTGAGATTGCAATCAATGCATTGTAAAAGAACTGAACTCCTTTTATATTACTTAGAATAAGGTGTTTATTAGAATAAGTAGACTGATATAACCCTTCTTTGATGCCTACATCTGACTCATTGTCTTGACAAAGTGCTAATACGTCAGCTCCAGCAGGGCTCTGGTTGCAAATATGACCTAAACAGTAAACATGGTCAATACAGTGGGGCCACTAAGGTAAGTCAAATTGTCTTTATGTGACATGAACACCTCCTCACTCACAACTTTTTAACTACTCTTACATGAAGTACTTTCTAGCTGTTTTCCATAAATACCACCCATGACCTCAGAGTTTTATTACATCTGGGGGAATAAAGTCAACTGATAATTATGTTTAAAGCTGTAATATAATAATAAACTTCATTCATATCGCGCCTTTCAAAACCACAGTTACCAAGGTGCTTTACAAATTAAAATCCCATACAATATAAGAACAGCGAATCTGACAATTAAAACAAAATAAAAATGCCGTAAAAGCAACAAGGATAAAACGGATGCAGTAAAATAACAAAGAAGACAAGGAGCATACAAGCACATATGTAACATTCCTGCGTTAAAATATCTAAAAATAACTAGGCCTATGTTGACTTAGGTAAAATCTAACATTTCTCACTTGTTGCTTGTAAACAGACAAATCAAACTTTACCCCTTCTCTTCGCTCATGGTCACGTGAGCTAGGGAGTCCAGGAGAGGGAGCAGGGAGCTGTGAAATAGAACATAAAACGTTATTTTCTCACAGCGGTTATGTTCTAAAGCACAAGTAAATATGTCCACACCACCGCTTAACTCTATGAGAATGTTGTAGAGGGAAAACAGCTGAACGCTTTCTTCTGTTTGCTGTGTGTGACTGACAATAGGTTGAGATGTTGCTGTAACTCTGTTTGCGCTTCGCCCCGAGTCTCATCTCTCAGACAGATCCGCACCACACTAAGAGTAGTGCCGCAAGTGAAAAGAGCACATTGAACTGGAGTTGCCTCATTTTTTATATTGTTCCGCCCACACAGGCTGTGTGATGCTGTTATTGGCATGAGGTACAAAATCACTGCTCAAAGGTCGACGCCCAGAAATGTCTCAAACACAGCAAAACATGAGGAAAATAAAAAAATACAGGCAGAGGGCAGGTCTCTGCAGGTAAATACACCACCACACACTGACAGAGGGTCAGAAGTGATGGTTCAGAAGGATTATTATTGTATGATGCTCTATATTGTTTTTTAGGAAAATGTTACATATTTTACCTTTTTAATTATTTCAAATGTTTCAAATCTGACATTTTTATTCAGTGTAATGGCCCAACATGACTATACATCACTACACATAATGTAAATCAAACTTTATACATTACTAAACATTATTTCTGCCTTAGTCACATCAGATATATTTTTAATGGCAGTAGTGATGAGAACGACGACTCCCATGATCCCACACTACTTCAGGATATCATTACTGCTACTTTTTTTGTTACTGTACTGTGCATTTAAATGTACCAAAGTACACTGTTCGAAATTGTAATAGACTCAGCAATGGGTCCAATAGTGACCTGTATCAACTGCAGTCCCACTCGTCCACATTTATATCGGCTGGAAGGTACAGTATTTAATGAGCTGTGGATGTATATGTAGATGACCTCGCACACAGTAGCATCAGATCCCCATTGAAGTTATCTATTTATTTTTAAAGAAAATTCATGTGGGTTGACTAACTGCAGTTTATGAAGTGACAGTGATTATGGAGAATGAAAGCCCACATGATGACAATGAAGCTGCACCACAGGCACACAGCAAATCTATTTTTAGCTGTGAAAGGAAAGGCAATAATTAGAATCGTTTTATGCAAAAATCAAAAGGCAATTTCTTTGTGCGTGTGTGTCCCCAGGTGTGAACCTGTTGGTGGGCACAGAGAACGGTTTGAAGCTGCTGGACCGTAGTGGTCAGGGCAAGGTTTACCCCCTCATCAACTCCCGCAGGTTCCAACAGATGGACGTCCTGGAGGGCCTCAACCTGCTCATCACCATATCAGGTCATTACTGCTACTCATCGCCAGTCTGCTCTCACTACAGTCGGATTAAACGGATTCTCTGATTTTGGCATCAGAGTACCGTCTTCCATGGGATGCCAGATACGAGATGCAAAATTGTGCCAGTGCTCTCAGAGTGATTGTACTGCATTACATTTTGACTTACACTTCAAAATCTCACAAAAAATGTGCACTGTCTATTAGGGATTGGAGAAAGTGGTGAAGGCTAATACAGTAGCTTAAATAAACATCTTTTCAGGGTTTTTCCTGGCTCAAAATGAGGCAGAGGGTGGTCCAGTCATGATCATGTGTACCATGCTTGTACTAATTAACTTATATGCTTGAAAAAAATGACCATTACCGTGTTAAAACAGTGTGGTAACTGGTTTTGCTGTTACTTTATCAAACAAATGCATCATCAAGAAACAAAATCAGGGAATCTATGTATACACCTACATTGTCTCCCTGCATACGGTTTAGACAACTATAATTTTAGAGGTTTTGAAGAAAAAATTGATCAGGGCAATAAACCCTTTGGAACCTTACAAGAAAGCTTAAAAGCCTCCTTTCTGTACCAGTAAAATCCTATTTCTGTTTGGTAAAAATTAAAGTGGCACCACATCAGTATAATACTGTAATACTCATAATATTTCTGTAATTTTCTATGCAGGAAAAATCTGCATTTTATCATTATATTAGAATATAATGTAAGTGGTGAATACTTAATTTGATTACATTTTGTCAATGCTTGCTGATATTTTAACATTTATTTTCATCAACAAAATAGTGAGAAACATTCAGTACTGCAAGACTCCGTGTGCTTTCAGGTCAATATTGAAGAGGTACTGCAAACTAAAACATGCTTGAGCTGTAAACTAAATTATATATATCACTGAACAATTCCTGTCTCACACATCAATGCCTCAGCCCCTTGCCAAATGTTTAGCACTTTTCAAAATCATGCGGTGGGTGGAGATGGGCGCAAAACAGGGGTGAAGTTGCATTTTAATATCAATACTGATTAATCAATCTATAATGAGTTAATATATTTGTGTTTGTTAAGGCAAGAAAAACAAAGTTCGCGTTTACTACCTGGCCTGGCTGAGGAACAAAATCCTCCACAATGACCCAGAGGTAGAGAAAAAGCAAGGTTGGACCACCGTGGGGGAGATGGAGGGTTGTGTGCACTACAAAGTGGGTAAGTATCGGAAGATGGCTTTTTATTACCGCTGTCCATTTCACTCAGGACAATATCTGATAAATGCATTTGGCAAGTAAATTATTGATTACGAGTATCTAATGTTAGATGGCCTTGTGTTTGTTCTATCTAGTGAAATATGAGAGGATAAAGTTCCTGGTGATTGCTTTGAAGAATGCAGTGGAAGTGTATGCCTGGGCGCCCAAACCTTATCACAAATTCATGGCCTTCAAGGTAAGTCTCCCCTTTCCAGTGAACTGGATTAATTATACCCTTTCAGTCAACCAGAAGAGCATTCAAGCTGCGTATTTCTAGTAACTCTAACCCCCGATCTCCACCAGTCTTTTGCAGACCTGCCACACAGGCCCCTCTTGGTTGACCTGACCGTGGAGGAAGGTCAGAGGTTGAAAGTCATCTATGGATCTTGTGCCGGCTTCCATGCCATTGACGTAGACTCCGGAAACAACTATGACATTTATATCCCTGTTCATGTAGGTTTTGCAGCTGTCAGATAGCAGTGTTTATGTGAAACCTACAGCAGCTCAGACCTTCTGTTCTCATCTCAAACAGATCCAGAGCCATGTGACCCCACACGCAATAGTGTTCCTGCCCAGCTCAGATGGCATGGAGATGCTACTGTGCTACGAGGATGAAGGTGTCTATGTCAATACCTACGGACGCATCATCAAGGATGTGGTCCTGCAGTGGGGTGAAATGCCCACCTCTGTCGGTATGCATGCAAATAACAGATCATATAGAACACATAGAAGTAAATCTATCATCTGTATAAATCTATATTAGCCAGTTTGCCTAGTACTAATATTAAGCTGCATTGCAGCTCATATCTGTTCAAATCAGATCATGGGTTGGGGAGAAAAGGCCATCGAGATCCGTTCTGTGGAGACCGGTCACCTGGATGGAGTCTTCATGCACAAAAGAGCTCAGAGGCTGAAGTTTCTCTGTGAGAGGAATGACAAGGTAAGACAACTACACCATGTACACTTGTATAAAACAATACAGTCACTCATACAAAAAGCTGGCCACTTTGAAATACTATTGTACTATTGTATTTCACATAGTAGTAAATAAGTGGATCAGTGCAGCTCTGTTATTTGGATGCTAAATTGGAAGCAGTAGAGTTCACAGACTATAGAATCAATGCCAAGGAGCTCTGAAGCCCAGCACCTTACTAAGATACTTTATGTTTTTCCTTTAATTGTTACCCGTCTGTATGAAGGGGTGTTAATTTTCTCGAAATGTCAAACTATTCCTTTTAAAGACATTTCTGACATACATTAAGGTCCACACCAATCATGTTTTGAGACAAAATAAAATAATTTGCTTTAAAAAAAAAAAGTGTGTTTTCAACAAAACAACAAAAAGTAACATTGCTAGAAATTGTTACAATGACATCTCCCTCATATATCATTCATTTGAAAAGTTTAACATTCAGAAGATGTTTCCTACTGTCTTAAAATTGTATTTTGAGTTCATGGTATATGCAGTAATGGCTTCAGCTTTTCACACTCAATCCTTATTGCCACCAAAATATTTGTGATGCCATAAATCCTGCTGGTAGGTCTACCTCAGATCTCTGAACAGACATAGTTCTGCACAGTGAAACTCAAGAAAAACACTTGTTTCTGAGTGGACTGGGGACTACAGAAACCATGTCTGTGCTGTCTTTTAGGTGTTCTTTGCATCAGTGCGCTCTGGAGGCAGCAGCCAGGTGTACTTCATGACCTTGAACAGAAACTGCATCATGAACTGGTGAAGGAACAGCCGCTCTGGTCAGTGCGTTGCACCCAGCTGGGTTTAGCGAAGGAAATGCATCCGAAATTCTCGCAAAATAGCATGCACACAAATGCAAACACCTCTCTCTTTCTCTCCAAGTCTCTTTCACTTACTCATGGTACAAAGACACACACATACACTGTCACATTTACACAAACGCACACAAACAATCTCTAAATCCATTCCAGCCTACACTCCTTAAGATACAGTTTGTACTGAGGCCCCCTGATAACATTCTCCCTGGAATCAAAATCGCTGACGAGCTTCAAATGTTAATACCATCTATTAATTTGTACTGTATATATATTCTTGTCTTGATTTACTTTACTTGGTGGACCTGTGTTCAGTCGTAACTATTTAGTTCCTAATTGTGAAGTATGTTAAAACATTCCTTGATGGTTCTACACTACTTTTTGAGGAAGGCATTATTTAAGAATATGTCGAAATGAAGCTGTAAATAGATAGCATTTGACACTTAGAGCCGAATCATTTGCAGGCCTCTTCCACAGCCTCCATTCAGTGTGTTGCCACAACACACATGGACATCCACTTATAAAAAGACGGCACGCCCCTCTGCAGTGGCTTGTGGACTACTTTGACTTATTTCGGGGCTCCCATAATTTCAGGGAGGCTTAAATGAAGAACTTAGTACAAAATATAGAAAAGGACATTAAAGTCAGAAAAAAGTAGCTTGTTCAATGCTCTCCCTTACCCGTAGTAGACAGTAATCTGAAGTTCTGCTTTCAGTTACGTTTTCTGACCTGAAGGGCAAATGCTGAACTTTTCATCACTGCAAGTAAGCCTTGAATTGATCAAAAGAAAAGTAAATTCTAATAATAAAGTTTCCTACATGTGCAGTACTGTGGTCAGTACTGTGAAATCTCCCGCTTTGCCTTTTTTGTCCTACGGTTTAAACCATTAATTATTTGACTCATCAGGCTTGTATCTAAACTTTTTTTTTTTGTTTTCATAGATCTACAAAATACAAAAATTTGATATTTATATGTAGTGATTCTGTATTGGTATTAGCCTACTGGTATTCTTAATTTTACTCTACTGTAATTATATTGCCATTATATTGCAATATATGCTATTCTCGTGGAGTCTTTGTTTGAAAAGGGGAGTTCATATATTTACAAACTTGGTAGTGTTAGGGAGGATGATGACAACACTCTGGAGGAGAGAGAGGGGACGGTCATTTGACTTAAAGTGGAGCAGTAAACTGAGACTGTAGTGATTTAAGGGAGACCTACAACAGTGATCTACTCTACTGTAATATATTTCAGTTCTTAGACTTTTCATTCGTGTGGGTCTGTGTGTGAGGAAGTGTTTGTCCAGGGGATTGGAGTAGGACAGCTCTTTGTGTGGTGCAGTTAATATTTGTCTCGGGCCAGTGGAAGGACTTCATGTAGGGTGACTCTGAAATACCACAGAGGACTCCATCTCATCGGGCACTTTGGAGAAGACGGCTGGAACACAAGAGACTTAATATATTTTATATCTATACATTCTGCCAAAGTTCACAGTTTATTCTGCAGCTGGGGTATGAATCTGTCTCAAGGCCAAAGGGAACAGAGCTTAAGTGGTGACTGCAGAGATTTACGAGGAAACTCATCGTACAGATCACGAACCAAAATGCTCCTTTCAGCATATGCATCTGAAATGTCTGCAGACTTACATCACTGTGCAGCAATGTGAGAGAAGTGGTGGATTTTCAGAGAGCAAACAAAAAAAAAAAATCAGACTTTTTGTTCTGTCATTCCCTCAATTACAACAATACTGCACCGCAAGTCTGAAGCGGTTTTATTCATATTATGGACTTCATCTGCATACAGTTTTCATTAACAACACATCTTTGTCAAGCGAATGCCGCTGTCACTTTTCCATAAAGCTGCCAGTTTGAAAAAACTGTGGATATCATGAGGAGAATTTTGGCGAGTGATCAGGAGGTTAGATCTTACAAATCTAAAAGTCACCCAATGAGCTGTGGAGATATATTTTATCTAGTCAGAAAGGAAGTTGCAGTAAATAGTTGGGGCAGAGAGTGTTTAATCAAAGATGATATAAATAGATGGATAATTTTATGGTGAGATTATAGAACTGTAAATGGGCATGGATAGCACTTTTACTTCATAGATTTACAAAGATATCTGGAGCAAACACTTTGGTGTGCATGTAAGCCATTGAAATAGAGTATATATAGTACTGTATAAACGTTGTTTTCCCCTTTAGCGGATGTGTTTTTATTCTTAAATATCTGTTATGTGCCATGACCTACATTTCAAATGTCACAATTACAATCCACCAGGAGCTCTGGCAGTCATGCTTTTATGATCAAATCATAATTTTTTATCAATCTGCCATGTTTACAGTTTAAGCAGTGCCTTGGAGTTGGGAAGGCGAGAGGTTTGAGGATCAGCTGTAAGCCCCCACCCCTCAGTTGTCTCTTACTTGAAATCCCATGAAGAAGAAGAAGAACAATTATATTTGCTCCTTCGTTAATGAAAGACATCCCGTGCCAGTTAAGTGCACTTAAGTCAAATCTAGAATATCAACGAAGTTCAAATCTTTTTTGCCACCTCATACAAAACATGAAATGAACAATAACCCTTAAGAAAGTCGCAATAACAGTTAAGTTACTACATTTCCAATTAATCCCATGTAAAGATCTACTCACAGTGGGAGCCAGCACAGAGAAAAGCCATATGTATGAACCATGCTTGTTGGGGAAAAAAAAAAATAATCTTAGTACATGCATTAGTGCACAGATCAAAGTAAAAAATGTGGGTTTCTTGCAGTAAAGATGAGGTTAAGTGCTTATTCTTTAAAGATGTTGGTGGTTGATCTCATAGTCTGAAAAGTAGCTTGATATATTCTGAAAGCCTATTTTATAAAATATGTAAATTTAGTCTATATTGAGAAATATACAGTAAGTGAATGTACATGTATAAGATTTGTATTTATATAAAAATGTGTACCGCTCTATTAATCAAAGCACAATGTATTTTAGGGCAGAGAGATCAAAGCTATAATGGAGTGAAACGGAGAGAGATGGAGTTTTGTTTTTGTTTTGAATTTCGCGTGGTGTAATCAGCCTAAGTAGTTGGTTATAGCGGTGTAAGTAGAGACAGCTGTGTCTATGTTATGTCGCCGGTGACAATTACAGCTACTTGCCAGTTGAGTTATCTAGACACAGATATAATTATGGTTTTGTTATTGCCAGAAGAGTTGGCTGTGATTCAGACACTTGTCAAAACCAGTGGTGACTCACCGATCAGAGTTGTTTCTGACCTCAGCGTGGATCGGCTCCGTCCGGTCGACGGGCTGTTCGAATGCTCACTCACTGGTCCGCAGTGACGTGAAGGGTGTAATGGGCCCTTGTTGAGCGGTTATAGGCTCTTACAGGCGTCGTTCACAGTGCTCGAGTTTGACCCGCAGCAGAGACCGTTGTTGGAGGCCGCTTTAAAAAGGCAACGGGTTGGCGAATTGATCCCAAATATAGATAAAAGACAATCTATTTTCATTCCTTAATGATTTCAGATTTATGTGATCTTGACATCGGTCTGGTTGAATGCTGATAATGAGCGTTGCACCAAACACGGGGAGTGTGATGGTCAGACATTTATGCAGCCATTTTATTTGCAACATCTCAGTTGTGTTGCCTAGCAACATCACTCAGTGCAGAGGATAAAAAATAGGAAGTTGTTTCACTTAAGATCAAATTGGACCTTTGAATCGTCCTTTGTGTCTCATTAAAAGTCAGACTGACGCCCACGCGCTTCGATTTGAGTTAGACTGAAATTAAACTAAACATTAGATTGGGCAAATGAATCACGTGACCTGCAGTAGCACTAGTGGGACTTCCCCTGTGCGTGAGAATATTTGCAGAACTTGTTTTCTTTGTCCTGTCAAGCTTGTGGTGTAATTAATCCTACATCAAATTTAGCATGTCAAACAGTGATTGGTGCCGTTAAACAACAGCTAAATGCTTTTAATCTTCAGGAATATTTACTCCATGTAAAAAGGCCTTTAATCCCAGTAAAACAGCACCATGTGTACAGTTTAATTGGTTTTCAGGAAAGCAATTGATTCTTTGACTGTCATAAAATGAAAAGCTGTGACTTTAGGAAAACCTTTTGTTTCATTTACAGAGAATAATATCTCGTCTTGAGGTCCGTATAGTAGCTTTCTGTGGAGCATCCCGTGATCTTCATCAGCAGCTATCATCAGATTGGTGTGGATGAGCAATGTTATCTTTTGCCTCTTGGTAAATATTCCTCCACATGTGATGTTGGGTTACATAACATGTCAGGTGGATGCAGCAGTGACTTATCTAATATTATCTAATTTTAGAAGCCAGAAATTATTCAAATAGGCTGCTGTTTGAAACCTCTTACAGTCCATTTTGTGCCAAGAGCATCTAATAGACCTCAACCTCACAACTCACATTTATTATTTAGAGTAAGAGCTTCCTGACATGCTCACGCTGCCGCTGAGCATTTTCTGCCAGTCTGACCGTCGGCATCAACAGATTTGATTGACATTGTTTCGTTCACGTTCCTTGGCTCTGAACAGCCAGGTGCACAAACAGGCACCACGGAGTTGCAGGTGAAGAGCTCTGAAGGTGTAAACCATTATCCACGGGTGGAAGTTTTCCTGTCAGATGATGACTTTTTTTTATAAGCAATACAAGCATTTGAATCAATCAAAACCATGGCTGCCCATCTCAGTGTGACTTGTAGGAGGTGAACTTTCAGTGGCCTTTGGCAGACTGAATGTAGGCCAGTTTGTGTGTTGCTTGTTACAGAAACTGTTCTGTACTTTGCTTTTTATTTTGTCTGCAATCACTGAATTACTGCTTCTCTCTGTCACTTTAACACCTGTAATCACCTGTTGGGATGCTTGTACTTGTTTTGCTATAATGAAATCCCAGAAATTGCCTTTAATGATCTCTTAAGTATTGATAAATGGATGATAGATAATAATCTGACGAGATGTTCTGCTCTCACGTTCTAATCAAAGTATGAATGGATTAGCAGCTGGGAGTGAGGCAGATCAAACTAGGGGAACTTAAAGGTCTTTGGACAGAACTACAATATCTGTTTTTGTTTTTTTTCCTCAGTAACTTTTTTTTAAAAAAAAAAAAAGACGGTAAACATCTTTGCAATGTTTTAGTGTGTGTGCGCGCGTGTCTGTGTTACTTGTGAGAGGTTAACTCCAGATTGTATTTCATAGACTGATAAACTTTAAACTTTCAAAAGATTGTGTTGAATGAATTCATGTCTTAATACCGAATTGTTTGAAAAATAAAATATCTTGATCTCATTATAGTCTGTACTAGTGTCATTTCTTTCATCTCTTTTAATGTGGTAAATGTATATTTCATTTCTGTGAACTTCATTTATTTTAAATCACCTTTTTTAACATTTGGAAGTGGTGTCATTATTAATAAAACACGTCTTGGCAGTTACAGGTGCACCATGTACTTCAGTGCTTAACCACAAGGTGGTGCTAAACGCAAACTGAATCTCTTATGAATCCGAAGTTAAACATGAACCTGCTTCTCCGCTTAAAGCCAATATTTATCTCCACTTTACAGGAGGAACAGCTCTTCTTTCGAATAGTTAAAATGAATTTATTCTAGAGTTTTGAAGGTAATCTTCTCATGCTCATTCAGAGAAGGAGATGTTGGATGTAGCTGCAGAACCCCCTGGTGGCTGCAACTAAAAACACAGTCCTGGAAATGTACCTGTGTGTGACGTGTTTATAAGGAGAAACATGAAGGGTGAACAAATGCTAACTTCATAAAAATGGTTGGAATACTTTTTCTACTTTTAGAACTTCAGTTTCTTTTCACACATTACTGATAAAAGGTGTCAGACGAAGAAGAAGAAGAAAAACTCATGTCTCAACAGGCATGTGGATGCCTTAGTGTCTTTTTAGGTGTGTGTGATTATGTATAGTGTATACATAGTGTGTATATATATAAAATACATTTCCAAGACTTCAAAGCATTCTTAAAATCAACCGTCTTTTCACTTATTTTGGGGTTAAATTAAATTGTGAAGTAAACTGGAGGAGCAGGAGCCGAATTCAGAATTTGAAAATACACACCTTCCTTCTGCAGCTTGGTCCAAATCAAATCAAAAGACTAAATATAGATGACATTACACTGTTTCATGCCACTGTGGAAAAGAGAAGACACTTTTCCAAGCTTCTGTGTAGAGCTTTAGGGTCACGTCTGAGGAAATCTTAACAGTGATCCGTAATTTCAGCTGTCAATCACATATTTAACCTTCCTACCTGTCTGAAAACACCTGTGTTTAGCCAAAGCCTGCGTCACAGGGTAGATTTTCTACAGCGTGACAACAGAGTCCAAGGAAGGAGGTAGAATTCTTGCTTCCTGTCTGACCACTTGAATTACAATATGCTGAAAGGTAAATATGGAATTTTTGTCTGGTGACGCCAAAAAAACGTATCAAGCGCTGCAGCTTTAAATGAGTCCCTTGAGCTACTTTAGAAACTTGAAGAATGAGGCTCTTGTTTTTTTTTGTTGTTTTTTTTTTATATTTTCTTGTCAACAAATACCAAAACCAACAACACCCTGAAGCCTCAAGCGTATTTGTTCTCAGTGAAAAAATGAACATGAGTGCACTTTTGTGTACTTTTGTTTGCCGTTACTAATTTCCCAAAACACATGACTTTAGAAAGGTGTGCTTTAGGTACTACTATCAGCTGTGGATTGATGCTCATCTTCAGTTGAGTTCATCTGATTTACAGCATTTACAGCAGCACACCGGTGGATGTAGGATCAGCTGAAAATAAACCAGTAGGCCCAGTTTATTTGAAAGCAGAAACACGTTTTGGTTTTTCGGACAGCAAGGGCACAGAAGAGTACGCTCTACTGGGCTTACATTACACAGAAGTACTTAAGTTAGAAATACATCGTTGGTTTTTGGCCTGTTGATGAGTTTTGTTTCCTAATAACAAAAATACTAAAACTCTAGTCTTAATAACAAAGCACATACCGGGCTAAATAACACCAAATGTCCACTGAGTTTATCATTTACATCAAAATGTTTTCAAAAGAAACCACAGTAACTGGCAGGAGAGTCTGTGTTTTTATTAATATTATGTACAATTATACCATCATAATGTCCAGATTACATATTGACAAAGTCAAAGTATGAACACTGGCTCCTGCTTTATTAACATGTGTCTTATAATGCGTTTACTTTTCACTCACCTCTTGAATTTCAGATCTTTTTGAGTTAATTTAACAGTATCAATATCCTCTATTGATAATCATTAAAGTGTATCTGAGGCACACAGGGAGAACATGAATAAAATAAGTGTACAAAAAAATTGAATCAACAAAAACTCCCAAAGAGATGTACTGTACGTGGGTGTAGATATCTATAAAAACATGATGCCATGTTTTGAGCCAGATGAAAATCAAGAGTTGATATTTTCCTCGGACTCGTCAGCCCGTCCTGCCTGTCAGTGATTATTTTCAGTGTTAATGGACTCACATGATTCTCTTCCACATCCGCTCTTCCTTCACATTACCATCGCAGAGAAACGTGTGAGACAAAAATAGTACAGGAAAAAATTGGTCTGAAGTGCATTTTGGACTTCATTGTAAACAAAGACAGAATTGTCCAATAACTTCTTCTCCCCTGCTTAACTTGAGGAGCGGTGTCTCTCAGGAAAAAGTGTGTGTGGGTGTGTGTGTGAGTGTGAGTGTGTAAATGAGTGTGTCAGACGTGTCAAAAGGCTTCAGGTAACAGTGGCATTTGTGTTTTCGTTTGAGAAGCTGAAGATTCAACTGCATTTGGTCACATTTTGACATTTTACAGATTAAATGTGTGTTTGCGTGTGGCTGTAATCTTGCTGCTGTGCACATAAATCAGCTGCAGGTAGTGTGGGCGTGTGTTCAGGTTCTGTGTCGCCTTGGACTGCGTGTATGGTGTGCCTGTGTGTGTGTGTGTGTGTGTGTGTGTGTGTGTGTGTGTGTGTGTGTGTGTGTGTGTGTGTGTGTGTGTG
>JAPQRN010000007.1:11860016-11870445 GCA_037367275.1 Coranthus polyacanthus
TGTGTGTGTGTGTGTGTGTGTGTGTGTGTGTGTGTGTGTGTGTGTGTGTGTGTGTGTGTGTGTGTGTGTGTAAACTCAGTTCTAAGTCATATATATTATGTACAGTACAATGTTGCAGTTTGCCCGTCGGATCTTACATACAGTGTGATTACAGGGTGCAAACTGTGTCCCAAAAATGTGAACAGTGTCTGATGGACGCATGTGTTTTGTGTGTGTGTGTGTTTGCTGTTTATGTGCATGGTTCATGAAACCAGTCAGTTCCAGATCTTAAGGAAGCTGTCCCAGGACCCGGTGCACACAGCCATGCCGTCATCCGTCACACCCAGACAGCTCACACGATTGTCATGGCCTGCCAGGACTCCTGCAGGAGGGATGAGGGTAAAACAAAGGAGGACTTGTTACTTTAAAATGTTTCTGGTGCTAAATCTGCTTAAAACCACACAGAACCCAGTGGCAGTCCCATTTATTACTCCTTTAAGTAGAAAAAAAGGCTGAGCAGTCTAACCGTACCGCTGTAAACAGTGAGCGAATGTTTGATTCCGCTGATAAATATGGCATTTAGTGGGGAAAAAAAACCCTCAAAAGTCAGTTCTTTAAATCTATATTTGTATTGTGCTTTACAGGTACATATCTCAGCTTCCAATTACATATGACAATTAATATCAGACCTGAATATACAGATTTGTTTTTGGGAAACGTGAGCTTTTGTTTCATCCATAACAGACTTGAAGTATATGTATCCACCAAGTCCAGGCGAAACAAGATGCGTGGAGTTTTACATAAACAAGTTAAACGGTACTGAACTGAATTTGTAGAGCGCTTTTCTACCTTACTGGTACTTAAAGTGGCGACAGAGCTGCTACCGGGAGCAATTAGTCCTTCGGTGTCTTATCCAATACGATACTAGCTTCTTCTGAAGCACTCAGTTGCATCTTACACAGTCTTCGTCTGTGAAGATGTGGTTAAAAGCTTAAAGGCTAGAAAGAAACATGCCAGAAAATATTTTTCATCACAGTACCTTGTCGTCCCCTCTACCATGGGGATGTTTATCACATCAGCTCACATTAAGTCACATTCAAACGCTGCTGCAGTCAGATGAGCGTCACAGTGTTGCGTTTTCGTTTTAGTGAAGATTATTACTGCTATTTTCATTCACAATAAAGCTACATATCACACAGCCCTTGTATAAACGTTCGAGTTGATGGTGACACATTTAGTCATAAACATGGTTAAAAACTTTATGCTCATTATACTCTATAAGGTATTGAAAAAAAAAATGCAATCTCACCTGTGCATGCATGTTTTTTTCTCTCATTTTTTTACAGCTTGATTTATTTATTTCTGAACAGAGGTTTTTTTTTCCTTTTTTCCTCCTATTTTATTGTCAAAATGGAGACTTTTTACGCATACTAACATTAAAAAATAGTTTCAAGTTTCAGTAACAATAAAGCATTTGTTCAACCATTAAAATCTCTCCTGTTTTCATTCACTTAAAAGTCATTTAACTGATAATAATAATGATAATCATAGTCGTGTAATGATGTGATACGATGAAACTGATATTTTCTGAGGTTATACCACAAAAAAAACACACACTGATGCAACCTTATAAACATACAAAGCAAGAATGTCGTATTGGCAGCAAGACTATTGATTTTTTAGGTTTGGAGCTGCGTCACAAAGGCCTCCCGTGTCTCGGTATTTTCACGATGGAAAAACTTGTCTGAATGTCGCACCTGACGAGCGGTTTCATCTGTTCCACCCACCTGCTCTGTCTCCCTTCATAGCGTCCCAAATGTTGCAGTTGAAGTCATCATAACCAGCCAGCAGCAAACGACCGGAGCGTGAGAAAGCCACAGAGGTGATGCCACAGATGATGTTGTCATGGCAGTAAAGGCTGAGCTCCTGGTCTGCACGGAGGTCAAACAGCCTGCAGGTGGCGTCATCGGAGCCTGTGGCGAAGGCGCTGCCGTTTGGAAAGAACTGAGCAGCAGCACAAGGACATGGAAGAAAAATGGAAAAATGATGGAATGAAGTAATACAACTGAGGGGGGAGAAACCAGAAAAAAAGGTGCCATTATGAAAGTAAAAATCCTAAAATCTATGATTAAAGATTACTGTACAGTCACTGAACAGAAAACTGGATTCTCACTGGCTGCTGGTTTCTGAGCTCTTATATTAAATTTGTCCAGATCCAACCAGTCCACTCGTAACACTATCAGTACCGCGCCTCAGTCCAGATTGTCTCTGAAATGTCAGCATGTCCAAATATGGTGTTAATTGATAATCTTGTTAATCCTCTCGCGTGTTCTGAGTTTAAATCCCTCCCAAAGCTCAAGACAAGACAGTGTGTGACGTCACACAGATAAATCCTGAGCTGCTCTTTTCATGGTGCATTAGACAGGACCATGTGTGACACTATCTAATAAACTAATACATAGAGACGGTGTGTTATAAACATACCTGTTTTCTTCGATCGGGGTTATTACGGTTACAAAAACTAAGGCTGAAACTAATGATGGCAGTGAGTAAAATCAAAGACACAGGACTAAATAAAAAACTACAATGAATAATGCAACATGAGCTAACTCGTAACTAAAACTAAACTGAAATCAAAAACCAAATTAAAAAGGCATTTACAACGTGCAGCACACTCACACAGATGGCGTTGATGTCCGACTCGTGGCCGGTGAAGGTCTGCCTGCACATGCTGTCCCTGATGTCCCACAGTTTGACCGAGGCGTCGCAGGCTCCTGACACAAAGGTCCGAAGGTCAGGTGACAGGGACAGACTCATGACGTCGCCGCTGTGGCCCGAGAAAACCGTGGTCTGCTGACTCGTCTCGATGTCCCACAGTGCACTGGGGCAGAGAGTTCAGAGTTAAATAATGATCAGCTTGCGGAAAGATGTTGGTGCTGCACTTTTCTCACAGTTTTGACCGTTGCAACTCACCATGTGGTGTCTCCTGAACTTGTGATGATTTGATTGTCATCAATGAAACGGCAACATGACAGGTAACCTGAGAGAGCAGCAGAACAGTACAGATGTTTGGATGAGTTTCGGTTGTGGAATTGGTTGTCACTTTATTAATATTATAATAAGGCGAGACGTGCAAAATGATGTGTGTTTCTCTGAAGTAGTCTTGCAGAGATAGGTCATCTCTACCCTAAGAACCCACTGTCATTCTGGAATAGGAATCTGGAATCTTTTTTTATTTTTATAAACAAATCACAATAATCTTGGGCAGGATTAAGCCAAGGAGGCAGCAATGGTGACTTTGCAAAATAGTACCGGAGAGGAGCTTATTATGGTGGAATATTTACTTGTGAGGAGGGGAACCCTGGCATTAAAATGATTAAATCCTTGCAGGTGAGAACCACAAACCGAGCAGTCGTGTTGCAGCACTCGAGATTGGTCTTCACTTTTTGAAGGTCATGGTCTAGTCTCGAACTCGAGTGGATTTTGTCTCAGTCTCGAACAAAGAGGATTTAATTTCAAGACCAGTCAAGACCACGGCTGTAGGGATATCATTACATTTCTTGTGCGTTTTGTGATTTATTTGTTAACACCATTACTTTAGCTTGAAAAAAATAATCTGTAAGAAATGTCTTTTAGGCATAAAACTCTTATTCTTGACTTGGCTTTCCACAGGCTGCCTCATTCTGCTAGAGGAATCATCTCACCCCTCATAACACATCAATCTGTAGTATTTGAAAAACGGATGTATTTTACGTATCTGTCTGGTCTGAGTCTTGACTCGCGTTGGTCTTGATTCACTCTGGTCTCAGCCATGACTTGGTCTCGATTTACGTGGTCTTGACTACAACACTACCGAGCACGTTTGCCTTATTCTACGATAAAAAATTGTTATCAAAACTTGCCACTTTCAGTGTATAGTTGCTAGCTCAGAGGCTGTTGCTGTTGTTTCACCCTGAGAGGAAGGGGAGGTGAAATAGTGGGCCATTGGCAGCCTTATTCCTACAAACTGCTTCCTGTGAGTCAGACTACTTGCAAGTGATAACAGAGGGACATTAATTAGAGTAAAAGTTACACTAATTAACAACATTCCGTCCAATCCTGCTTTCCATTAGTGCTCATTTTGCAATGTCTATATCATATTTTAAAAAACGCAACCCATTCGCTATCTCTGCTTCATCTACTAACAACCAATTTTGCTATACACTTATCATTATTGTATTTTATTCTTAGGATTTAGTTAATTTAATCCACTTAAAACACTGAGGAGCCCAATTTAGTTCAACTTTATGAAATTTGAATTAAGCTGTCTTGATTTTGTTGAAAAGAAACTACAAATCTGGAACACGTGATCTACAAAATGAGCCACGATTCTGTTTAAAAAGAACAACAACTTAAAAATCTGCAGTAGAACGCTCTAGAGTCACAAATGGGAGGTTGACAGACTGGAGTTGATATCTCAAGTCATTACGACTGTGCTGCCCTGCGATTAATTAACCATGTAAATGAAATCTTTATTGTTTAGAGGTTTGGGACCGGAGCATTCCCGTGAGGCAGGCGACTGCCGCACGCCTGTCTGAAATGCCTCTGCAGTTTGTCTCACAGACACAGCGAAACGCACACAGAGGCGGCAGAGAGTGGTCTGCTCTCACCTGTATGGCCGGGTAGTTCCCTGCTGACCCTGACGTTGCCTTCACGTGTCTTTAAGCAGTAGATGGAGCAGATGTTGTCGAGGCCTCCGCAGGCCACATAGTTGCCAGAAGGAGCGTACGCACAGGTCATAACCCAGGAGGAACGCAGTGGGATCGCATGTATCTGGAGGTGGAGAAACGGGTGGTGAAGAAGGCACAGTGCAATCAAACAAATGTAGGATCAACACTGAGATATCTATAGTAATATTACTGAAAACACCAGGATAAGTCACTGCAGTGCTCCGAAGGAAGCTGTTATATTTATGTATATGTTATGAGTCAGCTTCTTCAGGAAGATGATGGAAGCCAAGTGTGACTATTCATCCAGACAATGACCTGCCTTTACCTTGTTAGTGGTGTAGCTGTCCCAGATGATCAGTTTTCCATCTTGAGAGGCACTAACCAGCAGCCTGCAGACACAAACATTCAAACATTTTAAACCTTGGCTGCGTTTAATCTGTAGTCAGTCTTACAAAGCAGTTTTTGGGGGGTTTTTTTTATAAATAAATGCTGCTGACCCTCATTTGTGACGTCTATCTTGTCAGGCAAAAAGTGAGAAATATGCAAACGAGATTTTCCACAGTATTCAAAACAGCACGTACAACAGAAGAACAGTGTCACCGAGCGCCGCAGCTTCTTTGCTTAGTTTGTGCACAGTGGTGAACCTGACACTTCTGTGCCTGTCAGCATATTGTGCCGTACAACCGTTAGGAAAGTGACACTTTTTCTCTATGTTTTAGCTGAAAATGGGTGTGTCCTGATGCCATTTCATCTGCCATCAGGATGTTTTTTTCTGAGACAGGTCTCTCCGCGTACAGTAAAAACTGTCCAGTGCCATTCAGACACAGTGTTGCACTATATGTACAGACGTTTGCTTGCTACATTTTGTACAGAAACAGCATCAGTGTTGTGAATCAAATCCTGAAATCGACAAATGATTTAAAATATTACACAAATATAACACAGAAAGGTTGGATTTTGCTCCAATTATGCTATACTACATCAAAATGATTTGTTTTGACATTTACACGCTGCACAATACTACCACAATTTTGGTCAATTTATGTTAAATAATGTAATTTCTATTTTTACTTTGTCAGTGTTTTAATCTTAGCCAAACAAAAGATTCACATAGAAAGATGATTAAGTAACGTCCAATGTCAGCATCCGTACATATGCATGTCCGAACCCTAAAATGCTGCAGTATGAACTCACCTCGAGTCCGAGCCCCAGTGCATGGCATAGATCTTAGCGAGGTGACCACGAAGCGTGCGTCTCGTCCTCATCTGAATCCGCCCCACAGGATCCAGACCAGCTGTTATCTAAAGTAAGGACGCGTTGTTCGAACGTTAGGTGTAAGTGCATTTACGCTGTGTGTCTGATGAGATGCTCTATAATGTCATTTCACAAGAACAGAAACAATATGGAAGCTACAGACACCAAAAATCTTAACATTACCAGTGAATGATCAATGCGAATTTTGATCATAAAAATCTATAAATAACTTTTTTATAAAGAACTGTGTTAAAATAAGCTCAGTTTCGTAAGATGCGGCACAGACAAAACATGTCCTGGAACCTGGAGTACCAGTTCAATGTCACATTACTGCAGTTGAACCTCGAAATATTTCACATTCCCACGCATGCAATTAAGCAGCATATGATTTATAGACACTCGGCCAAGGACACAATACTTAGTAGAGAAGTTATGAAAAAAATAAAACACACCTAGGTATATCTAACTACAGCGCTCACCTGTGTCAGAGTTGAATCTCCACATGCTTTTCTGGCATCCTGATGCACATGAAATCAAAGAATGAACAAAAAAGTCATTATTTGAAGGCTTAATTATTTGATTGAATTCAGCAGAAACACTCAACTTACTCTTATCTGGTTCCTAAGTTGCTCGGCCTCCTGACGAAGCTGCTCCAGCTCACTCATGTTGACTTGTCCGAGCGGTCACCTGTTGGCGAAAATATGAGACTCTCATTTACATGAAATACTACCTCAACATTAGTAAAATGAATGCGGATGTACATTACTAACTCCAGGTTGGATTAGGGCATACTGTAAATTGTCCTCGCACTTAAATAATCCAGTGATCCAGTGGGCCGCTCTCATCAAAAAATGGAATCAATTGAGTAAAATAACTTACTTAAAATAGTGTTTGTCCCGGATTTGGCAGAAAAATAATAAAATAAAAATACACATTTTAATCTGTAAGGGTTACTGAAGCCACGCAGTGAGAAAAAAAACCCCTGTAATCTGTTTATGGCCTTGTCTTGTTAAATTGAGGAAAATAATCTGTAATGACTAAGCTGCTATCGAGCAGCCAACGTCACTACCGAGCAGCAGATACACTGAGCGAACACTCGCTTTACCGCAGACACAACCTGTTACACACTGGATGTTCAGTCACAACCCAGTGCTGTCATCTGAGACACTATCTCCAAAATTAACACAAAAGGTAAATGTGTCCAAAAATGGCAGGAGGCCAGTTTTTCTCAACCACACGATCTAGATGTTTCCTTTCGCTGTGAGCCATCTGGGGTCACACACACACACACACTGTATCGCATTATGCTTTCAGTAGGAAGCAGCACTTCCTGTTTCTAATAGGAGTACAGTTACACATTCAAACGGCTTCCCAAACAGTGAGCTTGCATTTGCATTTGTGGAGCAATTTAAATTCATGATAACACTCCACAGCAAACATGCATACAGTACACACTGTGAGGAAGAGCAATTAGCTACAGTAGGTCACTGTTCCCTGGGGGGACCTGCGACCAGATGGATCACACGGCTCTAATGGAAGCCAAAAGGGGTGGATGATGGGTCTCAGTCTCCTGGCACAGCTGCTCATTTAGCCAATGAGGAGCTGAGAGGGTGATGCATCAGAGCTCAGGGCTGGATGGGTCCAGCCAGATGCTCAGATGCATGTTTTTGTCGTCTGTGAACATCAGAAGTGGATCTGTTGTCAAGCCCGTGAACAGAGTGCGTGGGAGAGTGGAAAACACGTACGGACTCCCTGCTAAACGTTACCTACATGCAGTTTTCACCTATTGAGGTTTTGTGACCTCAAGGCTGAGTCACAGTAAAGATTCCCGGCGTTTTGCTCCATTTTCCTGCCAATCTGCGCAAAAGGGAAGCATTTTTCGGAACTTTTATGTGTATTGATTACACACAAATTAAGGGGCGTACTGTGTGTAATCAATACATGTGAGCCAGAGTTATTACAGTTTTGAAATTTCCATTGGTTTTTATTTTTATGTTGTCCTTCAGTTTGGTTTTTTTGACTTCGGTTAGTTTTAGGGAGTTGGCCGAGTGCATAAGTAGTTTTAGTTTGAGGAACTGATTAGTTTTAGTTTCATTTTTCTTGAGTTGAATTTTTCTGGTATTATAAGGCAAGTCTTAAATTGTAGAAGCAGAAAAAGGTGGGATAAAAGAAGTCAGTTACTGCGTCGCCTTCAGTCAGATCCTTTATATTAGGACAAAATGGAATAGCGACCACAGAGTAACAAAAACAAAGCTAATTGTGTACTGTATTTCA
Source organism: Coranthus polyacanthus (assembly GCA_037367275.1). Taxonomy (NCBI): domain Eukaryota; kingdom Metazoa; phylum Chordata; class Actinopteri; order Kurtiformes; family Apogonidae; genus Coranthus; species Coranthus polyacanthus. The sequence goes on from JAPQRN010000007.1 coordinate 11,868,233, forward strand.
ATTTCGTTTTTGTTCAAGTTCCATACAAACTACAAATCTGCGCGAAGGTCTTTAAATAATCCATCTCCCATGAAAAGACTGAAGGCACCAGTTACTTACATACTTTCTTACCCCCTTCGATAATGGGATATCGCATGCAACTGTGTGCTTCGGTTTCCTGGAAAAAGTCATTTCCTAAAACAGCAGGGTTGGTTTTTACTTGTTGGGAATGCATTTATGTGTAAACTAGCATGTATATATATATACATACATATGTGGGCTACACTTCAGTACCCACCGCTACAAAAACCCTATCAACCAGTATAATAACAAGGCTCAGTTCTGTGGGGATTAATTCATTGTTGGTTTTGGATTTGTCATTTGATTTCTTCACAATAAGACGAATACAACTAAAACAGGATGATTTTTTTTTTTTGGACACAATTAGCAGGATTGAATGAGCACAAACCGGGTAATGCTGCATATTAGTAACCCTACCTTGCATGACCTCCTGGTCGACAATCAGCTATCTTCTGGAGGACAATGCAAATGAGTAGGGGGGGGGGGGCAGTAAAATAAACCATGTTCTCAGTGCCAAAACATTCAATGGCCACTGAGAGCATCTTGTGCAGCACAACAGCCGTGAAATCAAAAACCTATGGGTGTGAGTGGCACCACCCCTTCAGAAGCACATCTTATCTGTAATACCACTAACATGGCATGGCTACATCTGCAGCTGGAGGAGAACGCAGAGCCGACACAGACTGCATGTTTGACAGAGGAGATGTTAATGTCAGAGAAACTGTGTGGCACTGCTCGCTCTCAGGTTTACACATGCAGGCCTGGGCTGGGAGGGTTACACTGCCACAGTTCCGCAATACAAAAAAAAAAAAAAAAAAAAAAAATACAAACAACCCGCAGCAAAGGGAAAGCGTCTTACAGGCCGAATTAATAGAAATAGATGCACTTGATTGGGGTTTAATGTCACTGTCTGCAGGATTTTTTTCCGGATCCCCAGCGCATTCAAATAGGAGGACAAGCCCCTTGAACGCAGGCTACATCACATATTGATCAGCACACAGAGGCTGGCGAAGGCCTTACCCACATCTCGTATCAGACACTGAGCTCCTAAAATACGGATGTAGCTTCATTTATTTAGTCGAAATGATGCCATGCACAGGCACACCATCACCCAGCCATCTTACACTCAATAGGCTGGCCTACAGCTGCTGTCACAGCGTTTGATAACGGGTGGGCTACCTGTTAATTCTTCCGATGATTTTGCTGCTTTTTTTTTTCTGTGCTGGAAAAAAAAAAAAAAAAAAAAAAAAAAAAAAAAAAGTAAAACAACCGCCCCAAAAAAAAAAAAAAAAAAAAAAAATACTGAAAGCAACGTCCCCAAAAAAAAAAAAAAAAAAATCCCGTGGAGGATTAACTATATGTCTTTTTCACTCATGAAAAAAACTGAGATGCGGAGGGGAGATGGCAATCAGACAATCCACTTAAAGCTCCGTGTGTCACGATTAGGCTTCTTCCAAATCCTTCAGTAAACAGGCAAACGTAGGAGGGCTACACAAATTTCCATTTCTCTGCTTCAGTGGAGCTCCTGAAAAAAAAAAAAAAAAAGATGAATTCAGCCGCTGCTCGGGTTTGCCGTTTCCTTGGCCCTTTTTTTTTTTTTTTTTTTTTTTTTTTTTCACGCCCGACAGGTCAACAAAAACATATTTTTTCTTCCCCGTGCGGCGTAAACAAACACAATTAGCTCCAGCCTCGGTCTCCCCGGCCGCATCAAGGATTGTCCATTAAACACTATTCAGTCCGTTTTACTCCGATTCTGCTTATCGTGACGTTATCCCCGTTTCCTTCCTCTCTTTGGTTTCCTCCTCCCTCTGCCGACACTTCATCAGGACAGCCGCCTGCGAGTCAGCAGCGAATTACTGAGCAAAATGTGCAAAGTGCCTCTTGTAGAAAGGATGAAATCCAAAAAAAAAAAAAACAACAACAAAAAAAACAACAAAAAAAAAACACACAACGCTGCAAGAAAAATCAGCCCATCGGCGTTGAGTGAATGTGCGGGTTTTCTTCCAGTATAATGAACGGCGGCCTGGTCAGTTATACACACTGTTCCTGTTTTTTTTTTTTTTTTTTTTTTCTGAATATCATCATTCAGAAACACACTGCCAGATCACGCGGTAGGCTACGCGCTTGCAGAAGGATCCTCAAATCCGGACATG